>JALIRH010000053.1:3108719-3618797 GCA_023055505.1 Callipepla californica brunnescens
CATCAATAAAGTGGTTATTTTTTAATGCTTTTTAGTGCTGTTAAGACAAATACAGTTTTGAAAGGCTAAAATGTGTCCCAGTTCTTTGAAAAATCTGCTATTAGCTACTAACATATTATTTTCTGTCAGCTCTTTGAATTCACATTAATTGCATTAATGCAATAAATTAATTAGCATTGCCATTTTATTTGTTTTCACAGCTGCTTATCTACAATGAATATTATTCTCTTAAATCATTCTGTCATAAAGTGTTAATTATAAATGTCTTTTATAATAATAATGGTTTCTATACTAGTAATAAAACCCTTACAAAGAGTCATTGCAGTAAGTGTAAGATTATTGTACTATTTCCAAGCAATGCCAAAACGCTTAGCAAAATAGCTGTTCATTAGATTTGTCAAATGATTGATTCCTTGAGAATCCTTTAAGTACTTTAATTAATCTCCATCTGTACTCAGAAAGCTTTATTAAAAGTCAATCTCCTTATGTAATAATTGATATTTCATATCCGTATTTATGCTATTTAGAAAATGTGCCTGTGCACCAGTCCTGCTGCATTGGAGCACTACCACTTTGGTGTCAGCTCTGGCAGTCTCACTCAATCAAGCCTCTCACAGACAGGTCTATGTCATGTTAAGGCTGGAACTTTACCTTATTTTCAAGAAATTACAAGAAATTCTCCTGGTTCATCTTCCAATCCTCACCACAATGGAAAGGCGCTGGATACCTCTCACCCTTTCTATGAGATCTTGAATCAGAGATTCTCAGATTATCAAAACCTATTTACAACACTCGCAGTAGTTAATGGCCAAGCATACCAATGGACCTAGGCCTGTTTTACTAGTATGAATTCTATGATAATGACAGAAAAAGCTCAGAAGTAGGCAAAAAATCAGTTAAAAATAGAATACCTTGTCAAACAAATACAGTAGATTCCAATGCTGAGTGTCAGGCCTGACTCCTGAATGCCTCAAACTTAAGTGTGGAAAGCTCCTGATTACAACAGCTCATTATTATTCTGCCTGCCATGAAGAGAGGATTTGCATTTCACAAGTAAAAATTATTGCCACGCATAAAGTATAATGTCAGTGCTTTTCTACTTAAAAAAAAAAAATATTTGCTTGCAATACTGAATTTATTTTCTTTTTAACTAAAGAAATAGAGTAGGTTTCGTCGTGGCAAAAAGAAACTTCTGCTTTCTTTCCTTCAGCTACCATTGGGATGAATCTTACCTAGATATTTCAAATTAATTACATGCAAAGATTAGCTAATATTAAAATGTTTTCATTTTTAATTTAAAATCTCACTCACGTATCAGACTGAATATACTTCTATTTAAATCACTTAAAAGCCAAGACACAAAGAACTGAACACACAAAAGTCAGTTTCAGACTTTCTTTGGTGGTCTTTTGAGGAAAAAAAATAATTGCTAAAAAAAATAACAATAATTAGGCAATTGCAGGCTCAGCTGAAGGCTTCTTCTCATCCTTCAGTCTAGTTTTCTCATTGCGAATTAGAAAACCTAGGACTCTATTAAGTGAAGCATTGTTCAAAAAGGAGGGATTTGTTATAAAATTCAGACAATAAATTACTAATTGGGATATAGGAATAAATCAGAGCTTTATTGTGTAATGTTTTGTTTTACCTTTCTTAAAGAATTGTTTTGGTTTAGAAAATAAAAATGCAAAAATGCAAAAGATTCACTGGAAAGAAAAATAAAAATGAAGAAAAAAAGATAGCAAAAAAAAAAAAACAAAAAAAAAACCTCTGGAACACTTGCTTAAAGCTAGACTGTAAATTTCAATACCAAAAACCAGATAAGTAAGGGTGTAATTGTGACTAAATTTGGATACTGGATTAAGATTTGAACTGAGTTAAAAGTCTCTCTCCACCACAAAGTACATATAACAAATTATGGTTTGATTCTCCAAAGATACCCCTGTGCTTAAAGAAGTACCAACACACATCAGCTGTGTGAGTGCCATTGGAATCTGTGTGATTATATGTTTACACTGGTCAAGAACTTCAGAAAACTTCATGTTTGCATACGTAGTCAGGCAAAATATATCTGGTTTTGAGCACTCCTTGGATATACGAACAAGGCCTATTTCAGATTAAAGTAAGCTGTTAAACACATTCCAGGTGGGCACCTGATGCACCCTAAATGCAAGCAGAAACTCAGACTACAAGGCCGTGTCCGTATTAAACCTTCATCAGATGTATATAGTACAGATGTGAACACATCTGTGCTGAAGTTTCTGCTGAAGTCATCACTGCAAACTATTCTACTTCACATTTATTAGTTCACAATACTTATCACCATAACATCATATCTATTTCCATAACTGTACTTAAAAGCCTAACAGGGGTTTTCATACATACACTATACAAGATCGGACAGAGTACGAAAAAGAGATGTTCCTCTGTCCCTCTTTACATATGGGTTCTTTTCATAGATACTCACAGAGCATGACTAACATTTGTCAAGCTCAGCCAGCCCAGAAGTTATTTTTTTCCTATAAAACAGCATAAAAAAATTAGCTGCCTTTCTGTCCACTGCAAAATGGTTTTTAGAGCTGTAGCCCATGCATGAAATATTTCTTTGTATGGTTCAAACCTTCAAACCTCGCATCCATATTTTTTCTTCTAAATACAAACCCATAAGTATAGGCACCAGACATCCTGTATTCTGCGGTACCAAATAATTTGGTAATATTAGGAAGTAAAAGAAAAAAGTAGAAGAAAATTATGTTCAGTGACCAGGCTTTGATTTGTAGCAAAGGTGGTTTAGGTTCTTAAAGAGTTTATGACTTTATATGAGACGTTCACTGAGTAAGTAATGCATCAAAAATTAACACAGTGAGGTTCACAATGTGGTGTCCCACTCAACAAAAGGGAAGAGAGCAAAGCAATGATTTTGGCTGGTGAATCTTGAACAGATTTCAGCAATAGCTTGCAATCTAATAGCAGTGTACAACACAACTGTACAGGAGTTAGGAAACTTTTCTGGGAGGTCAAGGATATCTGTAGGAATTCAAGAAGAGGGATTCAAAATTTGCTGTTTCCTAGCATAAAGAACACTTTAAAATCTCATAGACTGTTACTACCATTTTCTCTCCTTCTGCTCCAGCGAGATGAATTGGGATAGACACGTATCTTCAGAGAACTCTGGTAAATGTGAGGAAGTTTAGATATAAGACTCGAGCAGGCTCTGAGTTTTCTCAGTATTTCCTATTAGATTTCCATGTCCTCAAACAGTGCAGGGTTTTTTGGACTGCCTTTCTATGGTTTCTAAATCTCAATGTGTTTTTGGAAGTACAAGCACTGGCAACTATTTTAATCTCACACAATATTGAAATTCCTCTTCCATGCCTCTAACAGAATGGTGATACTGGTAGTCTCTGAAGCACGTGGTCAGGGAGGTAACTTGAAATCTACAACTTCACAGCAAATCACATCTCAGTTTTGAACCAAGATTCAAACTGGGGCAGAAACAGGGCACTAGCATTCTTTCTCACTACCTCTAGACCCATGAAAATTTTCAGTTGAATGCACCAGGGCCGCAAGGTGTAACACACAATGCCCAGAAGCACTCCAGAAACAGAGGATCATTTTTTTTTAAGGATCTGTGCCAAGTCTTTTCTTGCCCTTACATCCCTGTTCGAATAGAGAATGCATGCTTTCACTGCCAAGTCATTACAAGAAGGAAAACCAGCATTCTCTTCCATAAACACATGGTGCCAGGAATTAGGGAGCCAGAGTGGGACCTCTAAACAGACTAATGAAAGGAGCCATTACCAAATATCTTCACAAAACATGCAAGACTCATGAGCGACTCTGGCCCTATTTAAATGGGACAGCCCTGAAAGGCTGAGTCGGTCTAGAAGATTTGTCAGCTCTTCTCTTATCTACACAATGTGAAATCTTCAAAGATGCCAAAACAAAGTGGATGCTGCATACAGAGAGCCTCTTGATTATAAACTTGGGATGCATTTGGGAGGGACAGGGAGATCCAGAAACTTAGATTGTATTCAGAGACCTGGTTTAAAGAGTCTTCGTTGACACCACTACAAATCTGTATTTAAATTATTTGCTGAAAAGTTATTTGGTGGCAGCTTTCTTTGAATTCACGTCACAGTCACAAGAGCTTGAGTCATTCCTTTGTTAACTCAACATACTTCCAATTTATTTTGCATCAACTGATACATCTCTAAATATTTCCTTTTAATATAACATCTTAGAATTTACACAGTGAGCTTCCTCATTCTGCACAGCTGAGTGGAAGTACATACTGTGATGATTGCAGCTCGTCTGTGATGAAAAATATCTATCATTATATGCTGCACCCCCAGTTCTTGTGTACTATTATAAAAGCTACACTTTAGTGCAACCAGATTGCCTTTTATAAATAATTTCCTTGTAGTCAAGAAAAAGAATATATACACTCTCTTACATATATATTCTTACAGAAATACTGCCATTAAGAATCCTTTTAGAAACTACCAGACTGCTGGGGAGTGCTCTCTACAATCCTAGCTCTTTGCCAATTGAGAACTCTCAGTATGTGTCAGACAACCTGGACCTAGAAGAATGAGACCTTAGACTGGTATGTTGCTTAAATTTTTTGTGTCTGGTTGGGACACATGCTCTGACAGAGACCAGACTTAAAACTGAAGAATCCAAGTATGCACAGAATCACAGAACTGTAGGGGTTGGAAGGGAAGTTCTAACAGGACATATTTTTATTAAAACACATGTTGGACTACACACAGTCTACAAAAGAAGATTGCAGGAGTCACGCTTTTTTTTTGCCTCACAAAAAAAAAATGCTGTCTTAAATATAAGCATATTCAAATGAAAATGAAAAACTGCTCTTCTCTATTTTTTTAATCCCAAATAATTCAAAATGAAATTGCAAGATAGCAGCATGAATCATGGTTTTGTTTGTTTGTTTTGCAGGTGTAAAAAGTTTTATCAAAAAGAAATAAAAATTACGTGTAGTTTCTAAATTAAAACAGAAAAATTGAATCTGGACTGGAATAAAATTTGATGAGCATTCTCTCTTTCTCTGTTTCCTCGCCCACAGCATTCAAAGGCAGCAGGGGCATTGTGACAACACAGACAGCTAATTGCAAGGAAATGGATGTCTGATGCCATTAACACTACCCACTTTCTTTGGACATTTAAAATAAAAACAAAACACGCCACTAGGCACACTGTTCTCTCCCTGGGGTGGAGATGAGAGAGCAGCTGAACTACATGTGATAGATGTTAAGTCAAATTGCTTAATGCACTACTGGAGGGAGCTCAGATACACCTAAATGAGGATAGTATTTGAACCTATAAAAGACAGAACGGAGTATTTGCATCCTGCAGAGTGTATGTTAAGCCTTAATTTTAGAAAATATCTATAAAACACCATGTTTTGATCCAACTGAAGTTTGTCATTCAAGTGTCTTAAGTAATAAGAAGTATAATCTCTGTAGAAAAATGACAAATAACCTACTGAGTCTGCGTCATATGCAGGAAGTTCTCCATATGAACAGGTTCAGGCACAGAGGAATAGAAATAAGCATTTCTGGATGTGGAGGGGAAGAGGTGAGGTCAAAGATGCTGTCTAAAAAGTACACATTTGTCGAGACCTGAAACTAGAAAAAGGAATGCCTGATGGTCACATACACCAAAGCAGGCAAAATGATATAAAATTATTCCTTATTTCCTTGGGTACTCACATATAAGCATTATCCTAATGCAGTGTCAGGTGAAGAGTAGGATAAGAAAAAAGACTGCACAAAATCTTAGAAACTCAACCCTATCTAATGAATGATGGATTTAAACAACTTTAAAAATTCAGTGAATTCAATGAATACAGAGCAGCACTGTTAGGCAGTGTTACAATTACTGAATTTATCACACTAAATTTTGCAGAATATTAGCTTTCAGCTTCAACTTACACCTTTACTGTAACTTACTTTCTCATTTTACTAGAGTATGCAAGGCTTTAAACACTAATTTTCACACAGTGAAGCCTGAACTTGTCTGGATTAAACTGTATCATTTTGATAAATCATTTTCCCTCTACTTTTGCTAGGAAAAACAGCTTGACTGTGTTGTCACTATAAGTCAGCATTAGATGGTATAATACATAAACACTGAAGTTGGCTTTGAATGAGTTTTTTGCTGATAAATTGTATAACTCTCAATGTTGTCTTATTTAGAGAAAAATTAAGTAGCTTCTATGTACTACTTGGCCTACAACTTGAATTCACTGAAATCAGTGGGAGATTTTCCTATTAATTTTGGTCACAGCAGGATTTGACCATTAATGCAGTAAAACATGCAGTGTAAAAAAATCTCAACTCAATCCCATACTAGATTAGCCATCTGCAATTAATTTGTACCATCTCAAGTTGCTGGGCAGAACTGAACACCTACACATATGAGATATGAAAGATGTGTAATGTTACAACAGATAATAGTTGAAAGTCTGATCTTGTGAGATAATTAACTTCTCTTTGATGTTTAAGAAGTATTAATAAGTAGCCATTAATTTAATACAGTGATTATCTAGAAAAAGTAGTTCATATCTTTATAACCAAATTTTTTCCAGTTTAATGCTGTATTTATATTCTGCCTTTTGTAGCATATCTCTGAAATGATCTCAGCAGTGAATTGCTTGAGCTTGTCTGTTGATTGCAATGTGAAGAGGCTGGTTGGGCCAGCCACTGAAGGACTCTGTTTATATACCAGTGTGTCTAGATTGAATGGACCTGCAGAAAGAGCCAGCTCCATCAGAGTTCTTTCAATGATTTCTATCCTGACCTTGAAATCTTTTCTATGGTCCATTTCTACCATCTCCATAAATAGGAGTTGAAGGCTAGATTATCTTCCATATTTGCTCTTTTCTGTTTTCATGGGCTTGATGGTATTTTCCTAGAGCTGACTTAAAACGGATTCATTATTACACTTCGGTATGACTTACTGAAAGATTTTGCAATGCACAAGTGAATAGTCGTATGTAATTACTCACAATACCATACCGACATTCTTATTCAAATCAGAAAATGCTCATTACTGGGGCAACAGAGAGAAATATGTTCCCAACAAATAAGGAAAGGTCAAACAGCTTAAGGAGTCAAACAAATAAAATATGAAAGATAAGCAACTTCAGTACTTCCATGGCTCTGATCTCAAATCAAGGCTCTTCCATCCACATTCACTCTCAAGTGCAAAGGTAATATACACAATGAAAGGCAACATATTTTAGCACCAGAAGCGATAATCAAAATTTCAGTGCTTATAGATGACAGTATTTTAAAAATTTATCAATGTGTGGATCTGACATAGATGAGTGTCCCCTTTTGACTTTTCTCTGAAGTTGAAAAAATGTGGACAGGACATTATACCTTTGTCTTAAAGTACATACATTTTGCGTGAGAGGAGAAAGAATGATTTTTCTCTAATTAAAATTTTTACTGCCAGATAAAATAAATACATCATACATCTAAAATTAACTCAGTAAAAGAAATCTGCCTCATGTCTGCTTCTTGTTTATTAATGAAATCAAGTCAAACATCAATTTTAGAACTGTGGTTTTTCAGGTGGACCCACTGTAGACAGAACTGTGTAGCTCCATTCTTTGTCTAAGCTTCACACATCTACTGAATCTATGGGTACAGGCTCTGTTTGGAGATTCAATGAAAATCCATTTTCTTAACATCCTGGCTAAGACTACTCAGTTCTGTTTGACTCTTAGGTTACAAGACATCCTTTTGCCTTTAGTACTCACTGCTATATTGTTGAAACTTTCCTCTTTCTCCATTTAATTTCTCCCTCATAGATTGTTTTCCTCACGCACTTACATGTGTAATTTACACAAAAGCAATTTAGGACTGGTGTTTTATGACAGCTGTGAAGCATTTATTCTTTCTTTAGCAACACTGTACAATCACCCAGAGATCTCAGCTAAGATACAGATTTTTCAACTTTATCTCCTTATATTCTCATCTTGTGCACATCATTTGAATTTGTATGCAAGGCTGTGTAATTATCATTTCCTGGTCTGAAGTGTAGGCTGTGATTGCAAAAGCTACATTTAATACGGCAAACATGGGAACATTTTGATTCACCACCAAAGTTTTGATTCGGAGCAGTATTATGGTTTTAAGGTCCAACCTCAGAACAAAGGTAAATTCACCAGTCATTTTTAGTTGACATTCATTAGCTTAGTTTGCAGAGCACATCTGTCCAACCAGTAAACTAGCTCACTTTGCATGTACCCTAAAAGCAGAACAGCTATTTAATGAAAATAATGCATTGTCATGACCTTTCAGTGGTTTTTTAAGCCTGGAGTGATCAGTGCCTCCAGTATTTCTGGAGGTAAGTGTTATTATTTTATGTCACCAGACTCAGTAATGGTAAAAGCTGAACTAATATCTTTAGGATAGACTGGGAAATACCACTGCCAACTTTTGTGCCGAATGGAAGCCTGAATACCAGGAATACCCACCTAAGTTTTCTGGGCATAATTTATTAAAGATTTAAGAACAATGAGATTGACTAGCTTGAGTTAGCATATTACCAGCAGTCTTAATAAATCATGAAAATCTCACTTTACAAGAAAAAGTTGATAAACAGCACAAGACATAATGAGCTATGCTACTCTCAAAAATTTGGCCTTGAAACTTTGTGTTAACAGAATGCACCTGTTCCAATAATTGAGAACAACGTGAAGTCAAGAACAGCAGCAACGACAAGGTGTTGGGAACACTGGCACTGTGGTATAACTGGCGTGTAGGGCAAATAACCTCAAGGAAAGCACTTCAAGGAAATAGTGCAAAAGGTGGTATATTTCTGGTGGGCTTTAAGTAGATGGCATACAAACAAATAGCAAAAGAGATTGGCTCACCTTGATGATGGTTGAGGCTCACCAATAACTCCACCAGGGAGGGATCTCCAACCAGAGATCCTTCCCTGATGGTGGTCAGCCCTTAAATGGGGTCTTGGGAGAGGTGGAGTCAAACTCCACCCCTTCCAATCACACTCACTTGTGCCCCTGCAGCTGACTCAGGGCTTGCCTCAGGTGATCAATCAGTGGTTCAGGCCGTGATTCAACAGTTCCCATACACTGATGTCAAAGGCAGTTTATAGCAAGAGGTACCAAGTGTTGCAGAGAACTTTTCCAAACTATGAATGAGTCATTAGTATGTTTAAGTTTCAGATCTTACCACTAGACATTTTCAGATACTGGTTATGGTACTGCACTTAGAAATAGAATATGGGCCTGGATACACAATTTGACAGCAATAGATATGATAAGAAATAATTACTTTGCAAATTTTTTGCTGTTCAAAATCCCTACCAAAACTTTGATTCCTTGTGTCAAAAGTTAAGACTGCCTGATTTTCTGCAGTTATTTTTGGCTACTTGCTGATTTCAGTGTTTGAAAGGCAACATTCAAAGACATCTGAATTAATACTTTCTATAACAGTTGACAGTGTTGGTACAGAAAGTACTCTCACAACTGCCAAGCAACAAGTACAAGAAGTAGTACTACAGCCTATATGAAACTATCCACGGTCACTACTTCGACAACTGACAGTGCCTTGATTTGCTTATTGATTCTAAGTGGCAACCAAATAACTGATAGGTTTTTGGTATTTTCATATAATTTCTGAGAACTGATGAATTAGGAGATGTAAAGAAACAAAGTATTGCAAGTAAACACTCCATCTATTTGGACCTACTGTCATACTTTTAATCGCCAAAACTATTCAAATTACTCATTAGAACTTCAGAAAAGGTATATATAGTATATAATTGGAGCATCCTGGGTCAAGTTAGGATTGACTGTGAAATAAGTATTTTATTCTGTGTTCTGCCTTCTCCTATAAATTACCTGCTGAAGGAGTTAAACAGTGGTAGCACTATGCCACAATGGCCTACTTGTCACTTGTTGTCAAGGAAAAAGTTCTCATTGCTGACTTCTGTACTGTTTACCCTTAGATAAATAGACATACAAACTTCTGGCTATTCGGACCTTGCAATCTTTTATCCCCAGGAGAAAACCATTGATCTTTTTCATCAGAACATACGTCAAAAACTAGCAGTGAAATACCCATGATTCCTGGTATTCTATTCCCTTGGGCTCTCTGTGTGAAGGGAGAGATTGATTTTTACTTTTTAGGGTGGATTTGCTCTTAAATTAGCCTTTTTTGAAGCATTTCATTCTATAAAGTTGCAGCAATGGAGGAAAAGGAGAACCAGTAATGTTAACTAGATGGAACAAATGGATTTTTTTTTAATCCCTTCAGTATTTTGAGATGAATTCCGAGCAAGTGAAACTTCCTGGATCCAAAAGCTACAGGGCATTAGTTTTACTATTAGGATACACTCCCAAACACCCTGTGTCTCTGATACTTGTGCATCTACCTGAAGCACTGAATTAAATCTGTACTGGAAAGAGGAGAAGCCTTTAGCTCCATAGATGCCCAATGAAAGTTGCACCACCAGCTGTTGTCCTCAGACTGCCTGGAAGCGCACATACATGCACACACATGTTGCTCCCATTAGCCTCTGGCCAGCCTCCAAGAAAAGCAAGGCTTGCTCAGCAAAAGGCACAGGAGAATGACTACTCACACATTTACACAAACAGCTGTGAGAGGAAGGCGTGAGTTTACAGCAGCATCAGATACACAAGTAGGCTGTCATACCCTTACACTACTGCTCTGCTCTGGAAAAGAAAGGGATGACAAAGAATCAGTCGCCGTACAAGTGTTCTGCATACATCAGTCTAGAAAAAAGAAGTTATTAAGAAATCCTGCAGAAAAATTTTGCTGATTATAGGTCATCACACTTATTGTTCCAGCTTAAACAAATAATAAAGATTGATTTTAGTTAACGTTTGAACAAATCAATATCTTTGTCATTACCATCACTTCATTCAAAGGCACCATACCATTTTGTGGTTTTAAATCTGTCTCTGTTGTGAAGAATTCTGATTTTCATTTCCTTTTCCAGATTAAAAATAAAAAGGAAAATAAAAAGGAGGCAAGGAAAATCTAAATAAATAATTTCCCTTGACTTCAATCTGCTAATATTTTTATGATTTGAAAAAAAAAAAAAAAAAAAAAAGATATTTAATTGACATTCAAGTTTATGTGGAATAAATACTTCTTTAAAAATAATGAAATTCTTGGCATAATTAGAAAGTTTTAATGTTACTTCTTCTGAATGTTTTTTACTCTATTTCAGCTACAGAACAGTTCAGTATATAAAGAAATCTCATCTTTAACCCATATGCCAGCTCTGTACTTCTTAACCAGCTCTCAGCAGTGCAAAACCAAGTAAGAAATCAACTGATACTACAAATCAGACTCACATAGGATTGGAGGAGAGTGCGCTTACAGAGTGCCCTCTTTCTGTTTGTATGTTTGTCTCTGTATGTGTTTCCCAAGTGTTTTATTGTGAACCTGATACTGATGGCTTTGCTAGACTGAACTGTACTGTAAAAAAATGTTTTCATTTTTGTTTGTGGGTTATGAAATAAATCTTGATTTTCCTGTTCTTAAGACAGTCTTTAAGTTGCAGGTAATATTCCTTTATGTTTGTGATTACAACATGCTCCATTGCCTAGATACTTAGTGCCTGCTGCTGCAAAAGCAAAAGGTTTTTTCTCGAAGTAAAGAATTTAAGGTTATTTACTACAGACATTTAACAAATGCATAATTCACTACTTTAAAAGAGAAAATTCGGTGATAGTGTGACCTCCACCAACAGAAGCTATTTGCTTAATGAAAGGTCTTATCACCCTGTGTCAATTTTTGCATTAGGACTGCATTCTCCAAAGTTAATAAATCCTTTATGTAACAGGTCAACTCTAGTGGACCAATGCAGCTGAAAGTAGGAAAGAAAGGAGACAGCAGCTTAAAACTGTTGCTTTTTAAATGCTAGCAGCTTAGTCTGCTTAAAAGTTCAGTGCTTCTTGTAGTCTCATTCAGTGATAAATACCTTCTGCAAGCAATAGCTCTTGAATCTCAACATCATTGGCTCAGCTTCTGAACACAAAAGAGCTGGAGAAGATCCTGCAGAGTCCTTGCAGGTCATTCTATACATAGAATATGTATACATACTCTTGCATGTTTAGATGTAAAGCACAGTCAGTCATTTAATGGCAGACATTACTTCCCAGTGGTGAGTGAGCACCAAAGATTGTAGAATCACAGAATGATTTAAGTTGAAAGAGATCTTAAGTTAGTTCTAGTGCTCTGTCATCTCCCACTAGACCAGCTTATCAAAACTGGCCTTGAACACTTCCAGTGATGCAGCAGCCATAGCCTCTCCAGGGAGCATATTCCAGAGTCTCAGTGATGTTTTTCTTCTCATATCATCTTTACAGTACTGGAGGAATTTGCCACAGCTTCCTCCAAGGACTCCATGTGCTCAGGGAGGGTCTCAGCATGCCATCTGGATTTCCTTTTTGTTTTCCCACAGGTTTCAATGCAGGAGGACAAGGAGAAACCGACAGGGTGCCTGTCAAGTCATTCAGACTCATCCCAACTAGGGAATTTCAGGATGCATGAGAAATATCCCAGTGACTTCCAATTTAGACGCAGCCTACCTCAGTGTCCTACAGCAGGACTTCTGGTCTTTTGCTCAGTTTGTTAGATATTTCGGAGGTTTCATCACAATTGGGTTAAAAAATGATTCAGTGAAGACAAACGGTGTAATAACAGGTCATGTCAATTGGTTGTCTTGCAGTTACTCTTATATACAGTTGAAAAACACCTACCCAAAATGAAATCAACACAAGAAAATTCTACTTATAAAATACAGAAAATTCTGCTTGAATTTTGAAATGCAAAAGATGAAAATAGAACATTCTTTTTTTTAAAATATGACTAAATATTTGAAATTACTATAGCCACTTCTAAAAACACTACACTGATTTTTACAGAACATCCCTGAAATTTTGCAGTGTCAGGTTGATGTTGACAGCCTTGTAAAGTATGACTGAATGAAGTGTAATAATCTTGGCGTTTTGTGTATTTACAGCTCCCATAATTTCTTCAGTCTCAATCACAATAAATTTTCACAAGTTAATGGTATTATCAAATAGGCAGACATAATGTCAATTTTGTCAGTTATAATAGAATTTTGAGCATTGAGTTCATTCTTTCACGCTGGTTAAAAATCTGTCAGTTTTGAAAGTTTTTTGACTGTTTAATATTAACCTATCATTATGCTAGCACTGACAAAGCAATACCACACTCACAAGAAAAAAAAATCTCAAATGGCTTTTCAGGAGTCTGTTTCTAATCCCATGATCTTATTGCAAAAAGATGCTAGGTCTCATATAGACATCTAGGTAACCACTCTAGGGATATATCCTACATGTCTTGTATCAGTGCATCAAAAATGTGGCCATATGGCCCATCTGGCAACAGTAATAAAGTTATATTCAAGTTCAAATAAAGCACATAAGAAGGGAGCAGTAGCTCACATTCAAGCTCTAGGTCTAAGATGTGTGTGCATGCAAATAGGAATATGTTCTAGAAGAGTGGCTGTCACCCCTACAGGTCTGTTAAGTACATATTTGTATGAAAACCCATGCTTGGAATATAATCCTGTGTTTAGAAAGTATAGGGAGCAGAAGAACTACCATGCTCAGAGACTTTATCCATTTAGCCTTGCACCTTATCTACCGCAGAGAATGCTTTTAGGTTGCATCATAGCATGTTCCTTCCCAGCTTACTTTCCATGAGCTCAGCAAGACTTGCTAATTAAGTTGGACCTATAATTAAGTTTGTGATTTAAAATGATTTTTAAATCATTTAATGATAGTGAATCTTAACTTTTACAGGAAATGTGACATTGTCTAAAAATTAAAATTAAAAGGGGCAATTCAAATAATTTTCACTACTGATATTGCTGATCAACATACTGGTATTTTAACTAGTAGACGAAAAGTTTATAATTGTGTTTGAAATTTCCTTGATTTCAAAATATGAAAAGAAAAAAAATAAGAAAAGAACAGCAAATACGTAAAAAAAATTACTTATGTGAACGTTTCTGTTGCTAACTGAGTTGGAGGCATGTTATTTTTACCACTCAGCTAACTAAATTAGATGTGTTCTTGTATTTCTACACTGTCCACTTGTAACACACTTTAAACTTCTATTATTTCATTGCTTAATATTATGCCTTCATAATTCTTCTGTTATGTATTGCATTTTCAGTCATTATTCATGTAAGTATTTGTGAAAATACAAGTTGGTATCAGTAAGGAAACCTGATGATAATACATCGTCATCACTTAGTGCATTAATATATTAAAACAAAACCCTTGCATATGCTGCAGTTGCTACTTCATTAATATGATTTTTGTGAGAAAACGAAGCTATTGTGCTTGAAGACTGAATATTCATTCTGTTGCAGAAATGGTTTTATCGCAGGGATTTCTTTGTGTCTGAGACATGTCAGACGTTATCCATTGGGTGATTCAGTCTCATATTTTGATCTCTGGAACATAATAATGAATAAATGGTGCACAAGTTTGCATTCTTTTTTTTTTTTTAACTTGCCTGATTTACCATTTGAATTCTCCTATTTTGTGAGAAATTTAAAATAAAAACCCCACAATTATAGTATAACTTTAATATACTAATCCCAACAAATCTCTTCCAAACTGATGAGTTTCATGCTCTTCAGTATTCCTTGCACAGAAGTGTTTCCATATCTTTTATCGTCTCTGTTGTCTCTCTGTTCTGCTGTCCTACTACACCCATTTGAAAGGGCAGTGTTAAACAAATATATCATTATGCCACTATGCCGATTTCCAAATAATTCGTACAAAATATGAATTCTCCAAATAATACGTATTCCCTGCCTTTTTTTACTAACTATTCTTTGTGTCCAATGCCTTTCCACACTGACTCCCCTACCACTTTCATTACTTCTTATTTTACTTGCAACTCAGGAGACAAACAGTATCCTGGACTGCATCAAAAGAAGGGTTGCTGGCAAGGCAAGAGAAGTGATTTTCCCTGCCTGCTCTGCCCTCATGATGTCCCACATGCAGTACTGCATCCAAGTCTGGGACACCCCAGGCATGAGAAAGATAAGGAGCTGCTGGAGCAGAAGCAGGCCCAGAAGAGGCCACGAGAATGACTGGGGAGTTGGAGCACCTGTCTATGAGGAAAGACTGGTGTCAGAATAAGAAAGCAGGCAGGGGAAGCAGGGAACTGCTGTGGCTTGACAAGGACATGCTGGTCAGACATGGGGAAAAGAAGGGATTGTACTAGCTGTGGAAACAGGACGTGTCACCTGGGGATAACACAGGGATGCTGTCTAGACATGCAGAGATGGGATTAGGAAAGCCAAGGCACAGATGGAACTGAACTCAGTAAGGGATATTAAAGACAACAAGAAGGGATGCTATAGGTACAATGGCCAGACTGGGCAGATCAAGTCTGAGGCTGCCTCGTGAGACTGAATGAATGCAAGTCTATGGGGCTGGGTAACGTACATACCAGGGTCCTAAAGGAGGTGGCTGATATGGCTGCTCAGTTGCTCTCAGCAGTATTTGAAAAGTTTTGGCTATTGGGTGAAGTCCTCAAGGACTGGAAAAAAGGAAACGTCACTTCCATTTACAAGAAGGGGGGGAAAGAGGACCCAGGAAGCTACAGGCCAGTAGATCCCACCTCTGTGTCTGGGAAGATCATGGAATAGCTCCTTCAGGAAGACATGTTAAGGCACATGAGGGATGAGCAGGTGATCCAAAACAGCCAGCATGGTTTTACAAAGGGAAGGCCATGCCTGACCAATCTGGTACATTCTATGTTGGAGTGACAACACAAGGTGGACATGGAGAAGGTAACTGATGTCATCTATTTGGACTTGTGCAAGGCTTTTGACATGGTCCCCCACCACATCATTATCTCTAACCTGGGGAGATATGGATTTAAGGGGTGGACTATTTGGTGGATAAGGAATTGGCTGGAAGGTCATAGACAGAGGGTTGTGTTGAGTGGCACTATGTCCAGGTGGAGGCTGGTGATGAAAGGCGTTTCCTAGGGGACCGTCTTGGGATCAGTGCTCTTCAGCATCTTGGTCAGTGACAGCAATGATGGGCTTGAGTGCACCCTCAGTTAAGACTGCCAATGACACCAAGACGAGTGGTGGTGCATCTGACACATTAGAAAGAAGGGAAGCCATCCAGACGGACCTCAACGAACTCAAAAGGTAGGGCCCTGTGAACCTAATGAGGTTCAACATAACAAAGTGCAGGGTTTTGCACCCGGATCAGAGTAACGCCAGATGCATATACAGACTGGGAGAAGAGCTCCTCGAGAGTAACCCTGTGGAGAAGGACCTTGGGGTCCTGGTGGATTTAAAACTGAATATGAGCCATTAATGTACTCCTGCAACATGGAAGACCAATGGTATGGGCTTCATCAATGAGGGATGACCAGCAGGGACTGGGAGGTGATTGTCCCTCTCTACTCTGCCCTTGTGAATCCCTGCTTGGAGTACTGTGTCCAGATCTGGGGACCCCAATACAGGAAAGATGTGGAGATGTTGGAGAGGGTTTGGAGGAGGGCCATGAGGATGATCAGAAGGCTGGAGCACCTCCCCTATGAAGACAGGCTGAGGGAGCTGGGCTTGTTCAGCCCAGTGAAAAGATAGCTGAGAGAAGACCTAATTGCAGCCTGCATGGAACTACATGATTATCGAGGCCTCTTCCAACCCAAGCCATTCTATGATTCTAAGTGCCCAACACAGTATGTATTCTTAGGAGAATGCTTCCGCTGGTATAGTATTCCAGAATATGCCCTTGCCTCTCTATGATATAAGTTTTTCTGCTGCACTAAGAAACAAGAACAAGCTGTGGAGGAAAGTTTTTCATGGACTGTATTTCTTATTGAACCTCAGCAGCTCTTGATTCTCAGCTGAGTGACAACAGTAGAAAAGAAAGGAACTCTGTTCCATGTGTTTCTCTTCTTTCATCTGCTGCTCAGGCAATACTTTTCACATCTCTAGTTTAATTGATCTAGCGCTTTTGCTTTTGAGAAAAGTCCTGTCTTATTAGTATCTTCCTTTTGCTCATCAGCAGAGGGAAGAGGGCAGACATGCAGAGTGCACAAAGAGTGCAACCTGGGAAGCAGTTTTCAGATATCAGGTTTAAAGAGATTTCCCTCTGCAAGAAATTGTTTAAAACTTTGCCATTGCATGACTTTAACCCTACTTCTGTTTAGAGAGTGGATGAGCCATTTTCTCATGTTTTCTTTCACACAAAATTCGACTTAACAGTGATCACTCATGCTATACAAGTGATGCACTTGCCATAGGTCATCTGCTATACTGGTTTGCAGACTGAGATAGGTAACTAAAACTTCTCTAATAGATCTGCCAAACTCAGATGTCTTATTTGGGCAGTAGTTACCAAAGATTCCAGTGAGAACATGGATTTTGAATGAAGTGCAAAGTGTTTGATGATGTTGCAAGGAAGTGTTTATCTGGACTGTAAGGTCAGATCGGCAAAGAAAATAACTTTCTGTGGTAGGTGTTGTTAATAAACGTAGTGTACTTTTTTGTTGTTTTTTCTCCTTCCTGAGCATGAGGTAGGGAAGAAAGAGGACCATTTGTATTACATTTATTTGCAATCTAATTTGCCAGGCCAAAGGATAGCCTGAATGATCTAATTCTCAATATACTACAGACTGAGGTGAAGTACAAATCATCTTAAAAGATCCAATAATTCTGTTTCAATTGATCAGCTTTTTAGGCAGTATCCTTCAGTTGAGACTTTTCAGATAAGTAAAGTAAATTAGGTTGAAAATAAAATGCTAGTTTCTGAAATGTGGATTTGGCAATGTATTTTTGATCTGATAGGAGCTCGGTAGCATTTCCTCTATCTGCTTGAGGCCTACTGAGCTGAGTACACCGTTCTCTATCAAAACCCAGTTCTTTGCAGCCCAGTGAATAAAATACTGCAGTTTCTCCCATTGACTGACTGAAATAAAATAATCTATGATGCATGAACAAGTCTAAATGAAATAATAATATCCTTAGCAGTGAAAAACGGATTGGTAATACAGTAATTGAGCAGATTTATTGCCATCTCCTTGAGCTAGCCTGCTGAAACAGCCTGCTATTTTATTTAATCTCATATCAGAGGAATTACTGGCTGGTAATCCATTGTTAAACATCATTTAGAATGATGGATGAAAATGTCAGCTTTTCCAACATAATCAATTCATATCTCATTAGCACATATTATTTATGATTCTCATAATGGGACCTGCAGGGGTCTCCAGGGGGAAATGGAGACCTCAGCTGTTGTTGAAATGAGATGAGATATACTGTAGCTTATGAGTTAATAACTGCATATAAAAAATACTTCCCCGCAGTATTGATTGTCCTTACCATTTTACAAATGAATTGAGTGCCTTGGCTTCCCCTCTTGCTGCGTATGGCAGCTCTTCCTTCTATTCATTTTGTTGCTAATAATTCAGTGAGAAAAATATTAAAGAGCATATGAGAAAGACTGTTTTACAAATAACTTTTAAGACACTGGAGGGGAAAAAAGAGCCTTTGAATGTAAAGTAATAAGAAACACTTTACTGCTCTGTTGCTGTTTGCTAAGGACTTTGGGCACTTTTTCCCCCCTCAGTCCCTATGAAGACAAATCGACATATTTCTCCAGCTACAGCACAGCTGCATTTTAAGGATACTTTCTACCGTATGCTGCCTCAAAGACCAATGAAAAGCAAACCTTGATTCATGGATTTAATGCAGCTGATAGTGCAGCAGTAATCATGGTCACAGTGTCAACTGCTGCCTCAATTAAACTACATTTGAGAATCATTTTATGCTTCAGCTCATAAACATCAATAAAGGAAAATGAGTAATAAATGACTGTCTAGAGTACAAAGGACCAGCTCATATTTCAGATGAAAATGAAGACAAAATGTAGCTTTTATTTGCCTGTGGAATTCCCATTAACTGCATCACTGACAGGAGGGAGTTGGATCAATAGTTGGCTGGCCGCAGAAAACAGTTTCTGGCTGTTCAGCAGCCAATGCAAAAGGAAAACTGTCATATTGTGATCTTTATCAGGTAATCTTCATTACACCAGACCAATGATATATGTATATGCTGGTCAGCTAGGGGCGCTTCTAATTCCTGCTTCTATTTGTGGTCCGAGGGCAGTGTGCTCACAAATTATTTGTTTACAGCCATGAAAAACCTTCAATGTTCATCTCTTTTATTCTTTTTATAGGTAATCCATAACTAGGAACTTTCTCTCAAGACTACTTTATTCACTTAGATTTTTTTTTCAAGTGCTGTATCAAAACTTGTCTTTGCTTAAGAACAACTTACTAGCAGCTTTTGCAGTTGTTGTTGCAGAAGCTTGACTGAAAGATTTACTGAGTATCCTCCAGTAAGCCCTTGGAGGGTGTTTATGCCTTATTACAAGTATTTCTGGGCTTATTTGAACAAAGGCAACTTCTAGCTGGGAAGGAAAAACAAACACACTCTACAAACTGTTAGCTTCCCAGGCAGCAGATTGTACATATGGCAAAGTATATGTGAAACACAATCATCTATTTTTCTTCACCCCAGACCGGAGATATTTTATGGCTTTGCAGTGCTCAGCAATTCATATAGCTTCATCACAGTGTATACAAGGTGAGGATATATAAGGAGATAGAAGAATCTTCTCAGTTTGTGCACACTCCTCAGAATAGTGTGTTTTCAGAGCATAGCTCAGGTTTTTAAGGTGTCAACAACTGTAATTCTAAAACAGGAGGAAAAAATCACTTCCTCTTCATAGATGTGATAATGTCAATTATGAGGAATGCTCTGAAAGTAATGTTTCCCATTT
The DNA here is from genome assembly GCA_023055505.1 of Callipepla californica brunnescens. NCBI lineage: Eukaryota > Metazoa > Chordata > Aves > Galliformes > Odontophoridae > Callipepla > Callipepla californica. The sequence goes on from JALIRH010000053.1 coordinate 3,128,608, forward strand.
TCTTATGTTGTCCCACAATGTCAGAGGCAGACACTTGTGGTATAGCATTAGAGATTCAATCTTTCTGCCAATATTTCATTACATTTTGTTGCCACGCCACAGATGACAGCAGAGTCTGACAAAAAGGTGTTTGACATGGAAGTGTGTATGAAGCAACAGTGCGTCACTCAATTTCTTCAGCAAATAAATCTGCAGCCACTGACATACACAGAATCACTGAATCAGCAAAGTTGTAGAAGACCTCCAAGATTATCCAGTCCAACTGCACACTATCACCAGTATTTCCCACTAAACCATGTCCCTCTGTACAATATATAAATGTTTCTTGAACACCATCAGGAACAGTGACTCCAGCACCTCCCTGGGCAGCCCATTCCAGTGCCTGACTACTCCCTCGGAGAAAAATTATTTCCTAACATCCAACCCAAATCTACCCTTGCTGCAACTTGAGGCCATTCCCTCTAGTCCTATTGCAAGTTACCTGGGAGAAGAGGTTGACACCCACCTCATAACAACCTCCTTCCAGGTAGCTGTAGAGAGTGATAAGGTCACCTCTGAGACTCATCTTCTCCAGAAAAGGGGAAGCATTGCTCATCAACACTTGCTGAACATTTATGGAGACCAAGCAGAGGATGTGAGCATGGTGAGGAGGTGAGTCGTGTGCTTCAGCAGCGGTGACAACACTGTGAAAGATAGGCCACGTTCCAGATGATCACGCACAGATGTCACGTAATGAAATGAAGAGTGTCTCGATCAGCTTATCCCTGTGATATGGCAGATTGCAACCAGGAAACTGTGTACAGAGATGAATACTGGCTTCAATGTTTTGGAAATAAGCATAGAAATTTCACAAATTTTGCACCATTTGTGTCCCACAAATGCTCTCACAAGAATAGAACACTGCACTGAAGTCTGTAAGGACCTATTGTATCAGTACAAGACTAATGGTGACTGTTTTCTGTATTGTTTCATTACCTGTGATGAAACCAGCACTATCAGCTGGAGTCAATATGGTAAAGCACAGCATGACAACATGTTCACTCTCCACCAAAAAAAAAGGTTAAGATGCAGCCCACAGTGGGTAAAGTGATATGCAATGTCTTTTGGGATAGGAACGGGGTGATCCCTCTGGATTTCCTGAAACCTGGACAAATCATCAACTCTTATTGCTACTTCACAACTCTGGCTAACCTGAAGGCTCAAACTTCCAGAGTTAGGCCAGAGAAGAAGACAACCTTCCTCTTACCGCATGATAATTCTAGGCCCCATACCAGCATGAAGACTATGGATTACATTGCCACACTCACAGTATAGTCCAGATTTGGTGCCTTCTCACTTTCACCTGCATGGGCCAATGAAAAATGAATGCATGAGCAACATTTTCTTAGTAACAATACTATCATAGCATCATAGTGATACAGTAGGTCACCTCTGCTGGTGCAGATTTTCATGAGTATAGCATAAAGGTTCTTGTTCTTCACTACTGAAAATGCATTGTGATTGGACATGAATATGGAGAAAAACAGTGTTTTGTAGCTGATAATTTTCTTAAGTAGTGTTACTGCGCTCTTTTTTTCTGGGTTGTTTTTTTGTTGTTTGTTTGTTTCCATAGAAAGAAATGGAAGGCATTACTTTTGGAACAACCTACATATATTATTACAACCTCCCACTAAATCTTAAGCATTAGTATTTACAATTTTTCATAGCTCTGTTCTTGTAAATCATCATATATACTCTTTCTCTGTTTAGTTTCCTGTTTTTCTCTGACCTTGTGAAGTTGACTCTACTACCGGGTCTTTAAAACAGGAAAGAGTTTTCAAAAGTCTCACAGCTTATAATGAGATTTCCTTTTAAAACTTTAAATTTAGCTCTTAGAAATAAAATGCACTTTAACAATAATATGCAATTATGTGTAATCTGCAAGGTATGTATTTGCATTTCAGAGTGAGAGCTAAAGCTGACACTTGTTTTCATGAAGTGGGCCTCATTACTGCCCCTGAAAGTTACACTCTTCCCTTTCTTTCCTCCCACTCCTTGGATTCTGTCCTTTGTCATAATTCATCTCATCCTGTCATCTTCTTCTCAGTTTCTGTTCTGCAACCTTTTCTTTCTTCTTCTCCTTCCCGGACTCCAGTTGAAATCCTGTCTCCCGCTCTCCTATTACAATTTCCTACTCCCTCTCTCCCTTTCACTTAATAATGCAGACTGATGATAATACAAAAACACACACACTGCAGATGACTAAAGTAGCTTTCAAATAGCACATTTTACTTCAGCATCATCTCATACCTTTTTCGGTCTCCCTAGTTATCTTTTGCTCCTCCTTATCCTGTCTTCTGGCTGCTTACCCCAGTAAATCTCTAGTCATATATACCACATATTTACTCTCTCCAACATCTTTATTTGAACTTCTAGTCTCTTTCTACAGAACCTTAATCTCTCCTGTCTCTTCTGATCCTTTTCTACTCCTTTTCTGTTTCTCCCTTCATGTCTTCCTTCGCTGCTTAACTTTCTTCTGCTTTTTACATCTCCATACACATCACAAATACTTCCCCTAAACCTTGTCACAATCTGATGATTCCTCCATTCCCCCTTGTTTTACATTCTGTCTTCTGATTCCTATTATCCCTTCCCTAGTTTCTCATCTACTACTTTAGTTTCTCCTGGATTGAGGCAGCTGAAAATAATTCAAGGCCTTTACAAGAAGCAGGTTATTTCTACAGGTACAAAGCTAGCAATGGATCACGCCATCTCATCAGACAGTCTGGAGGTAGTGGATATTGTGAACGAATGGAAGTCTATCAGTTTAGCAGCCAGAATTGGAAAGGATGTTACAATGATCTCAGAAGACAGCAAATTTCATGAAGCTCACAGCATTCTCAGGAGCTACCATAGTAAACCAATTTTGCTGTGTTCCTCTTTAGAAATGGCAGTGATCACGTATTAAAATCAATACATTCTAGGACTGAAGGGGTCTTGCATAAGAGCTTGGAGAATTTTTTCATATTACCAAAATATTTTAATATTAAAGCCTAAAAAACTTTCAATTGCAGTGCATTTCAATCCAATGAACTCCCAGTTTTCCTTAACAGAATGTTGAAAAAACTCAGTCTGTTATCTGTGTAACACAGAGAATTATGGTGTTAACATGTACCAAAAGGACTATTTTTCATACATATTTACACTGATAAACAGAAAATATTTTGAGTTAAATTTCAGATTAAAAAAAAAAAAAAGAACCCCAAAACATGAATCTATTAATGCATTTCTCTATAGCTAAAGATCATCTTACCGTAAATATTTATTTAATTAATTTTTAATATAGTATTTCACTTTCTGTCCAAATCTTAGCAACGACTTTTCAGAACAAAAAGTAAAATTATGATATGTAGAAATGAGGAAAGACAACAGTCAGGAGGAAATGTTTTGTTTTGCTTTGCTTTCTGACTACCCAGTTTCTAAAATGTGCACAAGAAGCCTGAAAATAACATGTAGGTATTTGACGCTCAGTGGCCTTTCTCAGAGTAAGGAAAATAGAATAAAAAAAATGCATTTCATATTATGTTCTCTCCCACAGAACTGCAGTTTTATGGTTTTGTCATTCTCTTCCTCAGAAAATTCTACTGAGATTCCAAGGATTTTCTCAAAATGTTGTACTGACAATGAGACAGATTATGCTCTTTGCTTCTTCAACTATTTTCAGCAATCCTACAGCCAAAGCCTGTCTGCTGCTCAAATCAGCAAGAGATGTGGAGATACAGAGTCTTTGCTATTCAAGCAATTTGAATACTTTTCCTCAAATATTCATGGTTATTTTAAAAGTATTCCTTTAAAGTACTGCAAAGACTTCTGGACAGCCTGGTATTTTTAGTAAAATAGTTTCTGACTTTGTAGCAGGATTGGTTTTTGTCGGCCAGCGTATGTGACTTCCAAGAAATAAGAATTTCAACTTTCAATATTCAACATTCTGCAAAAATTTTAGTTGGATCATTTAGTAGAATATTCTTGTACTAGTCCAAAGGCAAATAAAAAAGAGTCAACAAGGCCTGTCTTTCAGAAAGGAAATAGCCTGTACCAATTGCAGCAAGAAAATCATTATTCCAAAAGTCCCTGCCACAAGAAGAGGATGGTTTTAAATTAGTATAAATTCAAACTATCTGACAATATTAGAAGAATCACTGAGATTGAGCAGAGACCGCTGACCTGTTTTAATATCTGTTTTTAATTTTGCCATTCGTGAGGGAGAGTTTTCTGTGTAGGTAACCAAAATACACTCTTGAGGGAAACTGGCATTAAGAAATGCAAGTTACCTTGTTCACTGCTATGAAAGTGAGCGTGAGCTACAAATTGAGCCGCCAGACATTTTTATAGTTCTAAAAGAGTGCTCAATGTTTAAAAAAAAACTTTACAGAATTTTGAATACTACTAATAGTAATAAATAAAAGAACGAACTGGGACAAAGACCTCAAGTTTCAGAGGTTGCAATGTGGGATCTGATGGGATCTGACAAATGAACTGGAATAATTTATTATTCCTTTGTGCAATGTTTTGTTATTCCCTGATAAATACTTCATGATATTGGTTTTATTTTCATAATTTGCTACATGGCTTAAAGACTAATGTTAGGTTCCCTCTTTATCATTAGGCTCCAGAAATTACAGAAATAAAGGCATGTCCTGTTTCTTTGTTAGTAACAGCAGATGCTTTAATTAATTTCTGAAAAATTCAGTGGGTTTTCACCCATTGAAGAACTTTATAGTGAGCTTTGAGAGTACTAAACCATTGCTATAGACATATTCATTGCACAGCTAAGACACTGATTAACAGCATTTTAAGGCATTGTTTATATCATACAACTTTTATATTTTCCATGCAGTTGGGCATTTTAGTAGTATTCCATTAAGATATTATTTTCTACACTAAAATAAACACAAAATAAAGCACCATGTATGAACTCATGATATTTTAGTTAGTTTAGGACTTTTTTCTCACTGACTCTATAAATATAAATTCTAAGCAAAAATACTGAAATATACATTTTTACTTCCCTTTATATAAATTAGTTTCTGGCTTCTCCACCCCTTTTTGCACTTAGTGGATATGTAGTTTGCTGTATTGAATGAATGCACAGGTACATACTGCTTTATGCTAGGAGCTATCAATAGTATGTAGCTAATACATCATATTGAATGAAAGACTTCATAAATCAGTTACACGAGGGATCATACAATGCTTTTAGTGCATTTCCAAAGAGTCATAAAAACTATAAATCAGTGTATTTTTGATTAATCAACTCACAATGTCAGCTTTTGGCAATAGTTATCTGTTGTGTCCTTCTAACTGCAGGTGCACTGGAAAGAGGGCAACCATCTGTCACAGGGATGGTTATGCAAGAAAACAGGAGCAAAAACTATTATTCTATTGTCAACATCCAGATGAGTCCCAAATTTTGCTGCAATGGGGCTGATCTTAAGGCATACAACTATCTGACTTACAGTCTGGAATTTTGAATGGTGAAGTAAAAAAGCAGGTAAGCAAGAGTTTACAGAGTACTAAACAAGCACTGAACTGAACACACATTCAGATATTTCTACCATACCATCATATTCTTCGTACGAATTAAGTGCTGAAGTCAGTAAAATATATGCTCTCTATTTCGTGGTATACAGCTAAAAGGGAGCAGAATCACAGACCTGCCTGTATCTTGCAGTCTACAAGTATGCATTTAGCAAGGAACTATCACGGATTCTTTTTCTTTTTTTTTTTCCCAAAGAAAATGCTGTTGAAGAGTGAAATTCCATGCACACCATAAAAGACATTTGACATCAATATTTAATTTTATTAGTTATACTACAAGTACTCTAGGGAACCTGATGGAGAGCCTTCTCAGTATTGATTAGAATACAGCAATCCCTCTGCACACTGTTCAAAATAATATTCAATTACAATTAATTTTTCAATTCACAATGATTTAAAATTTATCAAGAAAAGTTAATAAAGGTGCACGTGGTTGGAACACACTGGGATTTATCATTCTGAGATGAAAATACTATCTACAAATTACTATAATCTTTAATTTGCATAATCAATGTTTTTAATTCATTCTATTTGCCTGAACAAAATTACAGTAATGGAGTATTTTTACCATTCAGTGAAAAATTCAGAATTACCTCTTTCTTGTGTATAATCGTGAAAATTGAATACTAGAGGTGCTGTGCCTTATCATTTGAACACAAAAGAGATTTAAATGTAACAGAAATGAACAAATTGCTAATAAAATTCAATGAATATGTAAGCCAAAAGAGCTAACTTTGGGGGGAAAAAAATCATTCTATCAGCTTTGTCATGTCAGAAGCCTCTAGATATCTTTCTTCTCCTTGGCATACAGTGGGTTCCTTCAGGCTACCCTCAATTTACAAATGTTATTTACAGATTAATTTTTCAGTACTTTATGGCTCAAATAAGAAACAACTAAAGACAAAAGAGTCCATGAATGGATTCTGGTTCAAAATAGATAATATTATTTATTTTAAAAGTCTTATAAAATGATAAGTAGAACTAATTAACTAATGAAAAATTCTTCAAAAAATAATAGCCTAGTTGTTTGAAAAAATAATTGATACAGTGTTCAATTGCAGCGTGCAATTCCAGAGCAGCAAGTTTAAAGCACTGCATATAGTAACAGTCACTGACACTCAGACATTCAGTATTGGAAACAGATCTTTGCTGCTTCTTGTTGAGCATGTAGAAAAGCTTATTATTTCACACTGCTGGCAACAGAAAACTGTTTAAAGACTTCCTCTTCCCCACTATTTCAGGTAGCACAGGCAACAGATCAAGTGAGAAAAGATGGTAGGTGAGAAAATTTGACAAGAATCAGATTTCCATAAAGGAAGACTGTGGAAGTTAAGAGAATACTAGGGGGTGTCTATAATTTTAAATCTTTCCCTTTATTATTTTTTGTAATACTACCTAAAATTTTCACTCCCCACGAAAATATAGCCATTTAGTTTGATACTCAGGACAGTTGTCGGAGATTTCTCTTGCCTGACTCTGCCCCATCCCACTGCTCAATAGTACAGGGAGGGAAGGAAGCTCTAGTTGTTAAAACAGGAAAGAATTATAATTATTATTATTATTTTTTGTACAGCCAGAATATTTGATTCAGGACAAATTAACAGTACAGAAAATTATGAGGATGTAAAGCCCATGAAAGTTCACCCAGGTCACAAAAGCTAACTTATGATATCTGATAATCATACTTCAAATTTTGGGTTTCTGTAGTTAGTAACTCACCAAAATTAGGCAATCACATTATTTATTTTTTCATTATATTTTAAATAACGTTTAGTTGTAATATGCAATAGCTTATAGCAAGAGAGTGAAATATCAGAAGTTTTCAAGGCCATATACAGACATGGACTACGCAAAGGAAGAACCATATTTTAGTGAACTTTGAGACAAGTAGAGAAGAATCATTGGCTCATGTATGTGAGGACATAGGATTACACTTTGTTTTCATCTTCATAACTATCACCTCCTGATAATATAATTTCTAATTCAAAAGTCACAAAGATTTGCTGACAAAGGAACAAAAAATTAAAAACTGCATGTACCAAATACTTTATGCTATCTTAAAATTAAGTCAAAATTAAATAAAATTATTACCAGAGAATATGAACAATTTGATTGTTGTTTTAAGAGGGATATCCTCTAAACACTCAGTAACTAGTTAACAACTGACAAGAAAGTTGGCAAGATTTTAGAAAGGAAATTCATAACAGATTGAAAACCATTAGGAAGGTTTTTGTTTTGTTTCGTTTTTGTTTTTGTTGTTTTTTTTATGATGGTGATGGGTTTGATGATGTTTGAGGGCTTGGGATTTGGATTTCCCTTCCCTCCCTTCCCTTTCCTTCCCTTTCCTTCCCTTTCCTTCCCCTTCCTTCCCCTTCTTTCCCCTACTTTCCCCTTCCTTCCCCTTCTTTCCCCTTCCCTTCCCTTCCCTCCCCTCCGCTCCTTTCCCTCCCCTTCCCTTTCCCTTTTTAATTTACGTGATGTGAACACACTGAAAATTTTTCAGAGTAACGTTTTATATGAAGAATTTTCACAAACTTGTAAGCAAGTAAAACCCTGACATGCATGTAAAAATCTGACAGTGTCTTAAAAGGTGCTCATGCATATCTGGGTATAATATAGCATAGAAAAAGCACGTATCAAACAGCACAGCGGGGCAAGGATTTCATAGTGCTATTCTTGCTGTGCACTGGGCAGGGATTTTTCATTTCACACATCATTCACAGTTTGCTGCAGTGACTCAACACAGCCAGAACATGTCAACAAACAGTGAATATTTTAGTGTGGCTTTTCCTTGGAAAATTAAGGACATGAGATTTTGATTTCAATTACATTATGTTATACTGGGAAAAAAGTAGGAAAATTGTGTTTTCTTTTTTGGCAACAGCCAATCATAAAAGATGTCTGTTCCAAATCCTACTGTCAGCCAGGACAGAAGTAGGCATTTAAGGATAGAAAAAGCGTATACAATAAGACAGGGAGGTGAAAGTTGCTGGTCAGACCACTCATTTTCTAATACTCACTAATTCTCTCAGTTTAAAAAATAGTAATAAGAAGCAATTTTGGAACTGAGAGCAAAAACCAAGTTAAATTTTGCCTTTATCACCCAGGGCAATACAAGTAATGTCTGGAGAAAAAAAATACAAATGTGTGTCAAAAAAAACCCCAACACCACTAGTCAGACAAAAGACAGCTTGATTATTCTGAGTCAGAAATGTCTCCTTTTTATTTCTAATCCATCTCAGTGGATACCTGGTATCTCAAAAAGTGAGAGTTGTTGAAACATGGAATAATAGCACTAGGTATCTTTTGCTGTACAAATAGACTGCCAAAATCAAAGGACACCACATTTTGGTCATGAAAAAACAGGCAAAAGCAAAGGCTTTGAGTAAGGAAACTTCTGGCTGAGTCCATACTTGTTCTGATATTCCAATTTATATATACATTTTTTGTGAACCATTTGTATTTCATTTCCAGAGTTTTTGTGGTTCTTTACAGCACCTTAGAAGATAGATATGAAACAGTGATAGCAAAAGCACCTTAACATATAGCATATTCACAAAAAAACACATTCTAACAATTTCCATCTGGAAGATTGCAGCAACCTAGATACCCAAAGCCCAAACCCAAAGCAAAATTTTGCTTTATTCATTTTAATTTCTGTGAATGCTAAAAACAATAGAAGAAACCACAACATGCCAATCTATAGCTTGATCAAAAACTGATGTCTCTGGTATCATTCTGGAAAAAGAAAGGGAGATTAAGACACCAAAGCTCACTACATGATGATCTCAGCAGAGTAAATTATTCTAGGCAGACTTTTCAGATAATTATCAATGACAATTCTAACAATATTGTTCTTAATTGTTATAACAGATCTCCTTGGAAGCATTTCCCAAGTCACCTAATATCTATCACCCACATTTTTCAATCACAACATCAACAGTAATTAATATTATAATGGCTATTAAATAAGGCATTTAGCATTTTGATGTACAACTTTCGATGCTGTTTTAAATTTAAAATTATTTTGTGGAAAATTAGAGCTAGCATTCAGTTTTCAGTAATTCAATGGATTTTCTCCATTTTCTTCATCTTTCAAAGGAGTTCAAAAAACATTAATTAATCCACGCCCATGGGTAAACACTAAAACAAAAAGTTTGCACACGGTGAGCTTGTTCCTTTCTATCAGACAGATCCTGTCATAGCAAATTCAAACTCAGTTACTTCTTTATCGTGTTGCTATGTTCTAGCCAATAATCTGATTTCCCTGTTCTTAGCATGGGAAATACTAATGTAACTGGTAAGCTGTTTAGGTCTATTCGTGATTTAAAATGTACGTAAGTCATTCCAAAATATGCCTCTGATTTCTTTCCATTGAAATGACAACCACTATAAAGAGCACAATAACAGTATTTGGTACAGCATACTCTCAGAAACAACAACGCTATTTTTCAATATTCAGCAACATTAGCTGTGCACTTTTGCCAGCTATGGATGAGAGCCTACGTGCCTCATTTGTAAAAATCTGCACCAGCGGAGGTGACCCACTGTTAATGTTGCTGCTGCTAAAACACACCACCCACTGCCTCACTGTGCTCGCATCCACTGCTTGGTCTCCAGAAAAGTTCGGCAAGCACTGATGAATATCAGTGGGTGCCATTTTTCCTGATGGAGGAATTCAACTATACCCCATTTGCTTCGTATGCACTTCCATGTTAGAAGCTGTTTTGCCAGACTGCCCTTCTGCTTCTATCTGTCTCAAGGCAATAAAATGTAATGGAATATTGGTGGAGAAATTCAGTCTCTACTGCAATACCACCGAAATGTTCGACACTGATAGAAAACATAATAAAGCAGGAGGCATTACTTATGGAGCAGCCCTCATGTATTTATTGGATATCTTATAGGATTAGTTGAAAAAACAAAAAATAAAAGGTAATCTATTTTTTACCTTGTTAAAAATCCCAACATCTACCCCCTTTCCTGCAGTCAGTGCTTTTCCATGAACGTGGTGCTTATGTCAGCATCCTCAGCTCAGGTCAGACATTTGAAAATGAAAAGCGGTTCTGAGATGGGATCATTGTGAAGAAACACCTAGCTGGTGAACAGTCCAGAGGAGTACACAGCTCCCCAGGACATTATTTCAAGTGAATGAATCTGTCTTAGTAGCTTTGAAGAGAGTTTTAGTTGAATACTACTGCCATTATTTCTTAATTTCATTGAAAGTATAAAATATAACACAGTTGGTAAATTCTAAGACAGATGTATTTCCCTACACGCATCTCCAAAATTTCTTTAAATTGAAAAAGAAAGAAACACTTGTGATGCAAAGATAATAGGATGTGCTTCTTCCTCCTTCATGAATCCAATACTTTTTCACAGAAAGTGCATCTTTCTGTAATTATAAAATATGTCATTTTTCAGATTACAGAGCTCACTTTAAGTGTGGAACAGTTTAGGTCACTTTTCATAGAGCCTTGCTCAGTGCAGCACTACAAGACTTTCTGTGTATTTAAAACCTTAAGCAAGCACTCTCTGCAAAGCTGATCCAAAGGAATCCCCTTCCTGCTAACAGCTGTGGGTCAGTCGCCAAGCAGGAGGGGAGTTACACGTGAAAATTTTTCTTATGTGGAGGGATAGTGGGACAATCTCAGTCTTTCAATCATTCCTCTGTCTCTAACGAGCTCAAGAATTGATTTTACATTGCCCTCCCCACAAAGGAGGGCAGAATGACTGTAAGCATTGGGCTGATTCAATCGCACTTCTCGGAGAACTGCGAGATAAATTCACCTGAGAGAACAATGTGGGGTTTTTTACATCATTTATCAGTTTGTTTATTATAAGCATATGCAGTGGAACTGTTGTTTTATTTTACTGCTTCCAAGAAAACAATATTTGAGCCTGATTTTTTTTTTTTTTTTTTAAGAAAATATCACTTGCTTCACTACTATCTGTTAAAGGTTAACAGTATATTCTGTTCCTTAAAACACCTTGGAGACCTCAGAAAAGCTGAAGTCCTTAGAGATTTGAGATGCTTCCACTTGAAAGTCTATCCAAATAGTGATTAATTACTGGTTATTTCAACAGTGGAAAAAACCTACCTGTAACTTAATAAATGCCAACTAGTGAAAGGTATGTTTTAACACTGGTATTCTGAGCTCATAATTCGCATATACCACGTGCATTTTATTATTAAAATCGCTAGGAAACATATTTTTCATTAAATTAAAATATCTGTTTTGTCTAATAGTAAGTCCACGCTCTGTTCGTGGCATCCCAAATATTTTCATCTCTATGTGTTATTTTGAATTAGACAGAACAATTCAGTCTAAAACTCGTCTGCTATGTGTTTCCAGATTTTTGGCAGCTCTTTCTCAACCTTTATTTTTGTTTGTTGGGTGCTTTTTATTTTAAGAAAAATTGTGAGAATTCCATCCTCAGAGCCAGAAACCTTTTGAGTGCTGCTCTCTCGCTCTCTCTCTCCCCTAGGTTGATACAATGCTGCCATCATATGGTCGATAGTGAGTACAGCATTTGTCAAGAGGGAGGTTTTTAACCCAGCAGAGCTGCACTAATCACACACTCAATTGCACAGGCCTTAGTATATATACCAATACACAGCTGCGAGGTACTAATTTTATCTATCATAAATCTAAAAAGACTTAGCATATTAGGAGGTGGTGGTATCATCTTTTGAGTCTAAATTCATGACATTATAATTCTATTTACGCTCAGTAACTTCATTCTGACAATTAGGTAAGTTAAGGTTAAGGAAGTGAGAGGCTTATAGAGTGATAACAGACACACTCGTCAATACTACGAACCAGTACGATCATCCTTAACATGAATTTTATCAAATATATTTGATCTAGTTATGTAGATCATCTCATTTAAATTGTCTGAGAATTATCACCCACAGTTATTTCAAACAGCATGTCAGATTTTCATTATTCATCAAACAAATAAATAAGAGATTGATTCAAACTAATCAGCACTAAGTACCACAAATGCTATTAATCCTGAATTCTCAGGAAGATTCCAGCCGCAGGAAAATTAATAGGAGTCTGGAACAACAGTACTTTGATCCCTCTAAAACATCAGAAATAGTGCAGACAGCTATGTTAGGCTGTGTGAAATCATGCAATACAGCATTTCTCCAAACGCAATAAGGAAATCTGAAGATATCCTAGGAAATTAGCTCAAATATCATAAACTAATATTTGCTAAAACGAATCCCATCCACGTATTTATAAAATCTAATTACAAAGCACATAGAGATGGTGAAATATTCCTAGTTTGTGCTTCATACCTGATGCGTTCACTGCTCAAGATACAGTTACCAGAAAAGACCTTGTGCACACTCACAATTCAAGTAAAGAGATAATCATACTAATAAGAAAAATTTGTGTTATATTCATTAATAGATATGTAAGTTTGCTACATATATTGCTAAATGTACTTTGCAGAGGATTACATTTTTTCAGCTATTCACAGAAAATTGTCTGATATATAACAGCACACAAACTGAATAGATAAAAAATCATTATCCCTTAAAATAAAACACCATGGCTTCTACAAACAGCATTCTTCAATTTTTCATTTCTTATGTCTTTTTGTGGCAGCTGCAGCTGAAACTGTAGCATTACCAAAATATTATAGCAATGATTACAGGAAGTTGCATGATCTGGTTCTCCAAAATTCACCAACATTTCTGATATTTTACATTTATTCTCTGTTTCAAATTAGAGAACAGGTAAAGACTGGGTTGAAAGAGGTATTTTTCTTCGTAACCATTGTTCCAGCAAAGCATAGTAATAGCAGAAAATATATTTCAAACTGTTGTTTGCTGCTTTGAATTTGAAGGAGAAATAACCCTTAGTACTTGGTTATTTTTGAGGAAGAAATTAAGCTGCAGTAAGAAAACAAGGGAAGAAAAAAAAAAGTAAAACTTGTATTAAAATTAAATGATTTCTGCTTTGCCAATATACCACCATTTGCTTGTGGCATCAATAACATTAACTTTCACACTCATCACTCTGTCTACAAGTTAATGGAAAAAGAGAATTGCCTAGCGCACCTATTGGAAACTGCAACCATGAGTACTGCAATTGAAGATCAAATCACGACACTAACAAAAATTTCACTCACCTGTTCTAATCTGTCAAAAGACTTTTGTCAGCCTCAGAAACTTGGATGTGGGAGGATGGCCCTGCTCTGCACCCAAGAATGAACACAGCAAGACACTTTCAGATGCTAGCAGTTACACTGTGCATTAGATGCCCAGGCCCACTGTTAAAGTTATTCAGAGGAGATTATGAAGGTGGCAGAGAAATGCCAGTGATTGACTGCTGCTTCCACTTTCTTTGTAATTTCTGTTTTCTTCTCAAAAGATTTTAAGCTTTGACAGACACATCCTTAAACTTATAGTGCTTACAGGCACTATAATGCATTCAAAATGTTTAAGTTATAGTAATGTACAATAATATACTGATCTTTTTTCTTTTTTCTACTGTAGACATAACCCCTGTGAAGATACCATAATAAAGCACAAGAAATCATCATGGATCTCAGGCATCTTATATGCGTAACTGAGCAATGAGTAGGGTCTCAACAGAAAATATATGTGAGTTTCCTCCAGGGTTAATGAACAAAGAAGTGGCCTATTATTCACAATTCATTCCCCTTTTTTCTTTTTTCTTTTTTTAAATTGTATAACATATTATGCCTATTCCTGCCTTAAACAGGGCAGTGAAAATAATATTTTCTTACGTAAATAGGCTGGATAGATTATAGATATGCTGCTCCATACTGATTCCATAAAGGCAGAAGTTCAGAACAGTCATTAGAATTGTATTATGTAGTGGCTGACTTCAAAAACTGAAAGCGCATGGGTATGTGTTAAAGCAACAAGCACAACATTTCACAACTACTAAGAGCATAGAATAACTGGACTATATTTCTGAAGGCAGGTGAAACTGGAACAAACTCATTATGTTATATAAACAGCTCTTATGCATGCCCCCTACTTCCCTTGTTACAAGTTCGTCCCCCCACTTCTCTTAGGGAACAAGTGTTGCCTATACCAAATGTACCTGCACATCCAAATAACATAATTTAAAGCAAGCAAAAAATGCTCAGCCTCACCTTCACCTGTGCTCCCATTATATGGCCCCACAAATGCAGACACAATCACATCATTTTGTTCCTCGGTGCTACATCTTTACATAGCATGGACCTAAATACCAAACACCCTATACTACAAGTGTGGCCTGGCATGGGGAAACAGGGAGTAATTTTCCTCAGTCTAGTACCAACTGTTCTTCTATCAGATAAGCCTGGCCAGCAGGTACACTGTCTTCCTACTGTGAAGAGGGAAAACTGACCCATTTTATTGTATTTATCCTGTACATTCTAGCCTTTAATTGCCCCAAAGATGTACAGAGTATCTCATTCTTTTCCCACCTTCCTCCTCTTTCCCTCTCTCTCTCTCTCTTACAAGAATGCTTTGATCAAATTCCATTTGTCTTTAAACACTCATGTTTCGGCATCTTCTTACAGTAACAGCTAATAAAATAATGACTATCTTTTAATCCACCAGATTTTGGTTATGATCTCTATGATTTTTGATCATTTTGAGCTATGTGATTTTATTGTGTGGTTTAATACATTTATTTCTACCTGCCTATAATTTAAGACTTGGAAAATTGTACTTACTTGGATGCACTCCTCTTGGAAAAAAGATCTGAAAAACATCTTTAGATTTTCTTCCTTGCTACGATGGAAAGCAGACTATACAGATAAATGATTTGTGTTGATTTACAAAACTATTTTAACTACCAGTCCTTATTTGTAAGTGCTTCAATTCATGCAGTTTCCATGTAAGCTGCTCTCCCCTGAGTACTACAGCATTACTCACAAAAGCTGCTGCATTCTTATATGTCTTCTCATCTCTGTCCTTGTTTTTTGTAGGATTAGGTAAATCCATAGTGTTAAAAGCTGCTAAGCACTGTTATGTAGGTGTGTGTGGGTGTCTTTTTATTACAAGCTCCTATCAGGTAAGTGAGCTTTCTAAGGTTCATTTCTGTAGTTTAAAATGAGTTTATGTGTATCCATACATAATCTAGGATATATTCTAATAGAAAGTCTTAATTCATTTTTAATTGTTGTTGCTGAATGCATTTACCACTTTTATTTTAGAGGAGTTAGGATTCTTGTAGGTGAAGGAAACTGCAGTATTCAGATTGTTTTGGCTTCACCTACTGCTGTAAGCAAAGACAGCAACACTTACACCTTGGTACTCTGTGGCAGCCACTAACCCAGCACAGAGTTTTTCGTGCACTGTCTCTGCCTTAGTGCAATACAGTGAACACACAGACCCTCTGCCTTTGAAGGTTTTTTCAGAAGCCTTTCAAATAATAAGTGATGGAAAACAATACAGCTGATAATTCCACACTGCAAGAGGTAGGTATACATACCTCTGAAGAGTTCTGTATAAGAACACGCCAGACATGTAGCTTATGATCCTGAAAATATCCTGATCATCAGTTACACAGTAAATAAAAACATTGCCTTGTAATATATTTAAAGAAGAATCCAATCCAAGAGATGATTTTTTTATATATCCAAGCATTTGCAGAAACAGAATACTGGGTAAATATTGTGTTACTTCCCTTCTCAACACTGTGAAAGACTCCTGTTCTCAGGAGTAATCTTCAGTATGAGAAATTATCATGGGAATGGTAACTGCTTTCAGTTTTCTGGGTATTCATGTCAATTTTAACTACTATTTTTCTGTTCCTGCCTTTCAGAACCTGTTCTACAATCACCAGCTGCTAAGACAATGGTAGCACGATCTGGTTGAGTTTATGAGATGCTTAGAAAAATAGTTGTGTGAGCATTTAAAAAGCCTTGGCTGTTACCATAGGGATCACGCAGGCTAAATATGTTACAAATATTTATTTTGAGCAG
The DNA here is from genome assembly GCA_023055505.1 of Callipepla californica brunnescens. Lineage (NCBI taxonomy): Eukaryota > Metazoa > Chordata > Aves > Galliformes > Odontophoridae > Callipepla > Callipepla californica. The sequence goes on from JALIRH010000053.1 coordinate 3,145,153, forward strand.
GCCCTTCTGTGGAGGACTTCATCCACATTAATTTATGCAACAATGAGCCAGCCTCTTTGTTGATAATAATTAGCAAACTTTCTCAATCTGTAAAACTTCAACAATCTGAAGCTTCCAATAAATACTAGTGTCAATTTTTACACCACAGCTTCCATTTATCTGAAAGGGAAACAGATCACCTCTCAGCTGCTGATGCTGCAAACACCAAGTAAGGCTTTTATTCCACTTACAGTACAGAAGTGTCTCCCCATGTCATTGTTTAAGAACTAAGTTGAAAGCTTTTCTGACCTGCTCCAACCAGAAAGAAAAAAAACTAAGAAATTTTATGGAAGTAATATCTAGAGATAAACAAGATATTTCTTGCTAAAATCTTAACACAAATTTATCTAAAGGTCAACGTCCTAGTCAGGAAATCAGTGATGGAGAGTGAGAAGTTTAACTATACTTTCATTTTCTAATGTCTAATTACGATCACTGCTTGTTGTGTTCTTAAATTTAATTAAACAAAGCTTATATATGGCAAAAAATCTTTGCCTGTTTCCTAGCACAAGTTCTGGAAATTTAAAAATCCAATATATACATATTATTTGATGCCCTTATGATATCCTCTGGAGCTGCTCTTTGCTAGGATGAATACACAGTACGAGCCCCAGGCAGAGGCAGCATGAGTGAAGAAATCAGGTACAAACTTGTGTGACACCAAAGTAAAACACAAGAGAATTAGAGCAATTTGGTGACAGTACTTTCATATCCTAACCATGTCATTGTCCCTTCATATGTACCCTGCATGTCTTTTTCTCACCAACTTTTGTCATCACTAGCCAATGATGCAGCCTTCTTCAGAGTTGGATAACGCTGCTCAGAGGCTGCTCCAACTGCTGTGAATAGCAATGAGCTCCCGGTCTCCCTGGGCAAATCAGTTCAGTGCATAACCTCTATTAACATGAAGAATTTTGAGATTAAACCAGATAGAACTTCCCTTTATGCAACTTGCGCACATTCTTCTTCTCATTGCTGTACACCCTGGAGAAAAGTCTGGATCTGCCTTCTCTAAAACAACCCAGAAGTTCATGTAGATAACATTAACTTCTTCATTCACTTCCCCCAGCTCATGCTTCTGTGCCACATGCTTCAGCTCTCTGATGATCAGAACAGACTTCTAGTTTGTCAGTATGCCCCCGCTTCACTAGTGATGTCCACAATGGGCTATAGTACAAACAAAGCTTCATAAGACATAGAATCATAGAGCATCCAAAGTTGGAAGGGAGCTACAAGGATCACCTATGACTGGGAGTGTTGTCCAAACTCTTTTTGAACTCCCACAGTTTGCTGCCATGACCACTGCCCTGGGGAGACTGTTCCACTGTCCAACCACCCTCTCAACTACCTTTTCCTAATCCCCAACTTGACTTTCCTGTGATGCAGTCCCATGCCATTCCCTCAGCTCCTGTCACTGTCACCAGAGATCAGCACTGTGCCTCCATTCCAGCTGTAGGCTGCCAAGAGGCCTTTCCTCAGCCTTCTCTGGGCTAAACAGTTCAACAGATCTCAGCCCCTCTTCATATTTCTTGTCCTCTAGACCCTACACTATCTTCTTTCTTCTCCTTTGGATGTTCTCTAATAGTATTGTATCCCTATTATATTGCAGTATCCATGTAAAGTCATTCTTAAACAAATACACTTGTGCCTAAAAAGGAAGGAAAACGTAAAATCATTTTTAAAAGCTTTGTAGCTGTAAACACTTTGTTTCATGGTGAAACTGTTGCTTTTACGTGCCAGATAAAAGCTCATCTCCACTGGAATCTCTGTCCACTCACTCACTCAAACAAAAAAAAAGCTGCACAAAACCATAGCAGCTTTCTCTATAGAATCTTATTCACTTTAAGAACGGGAACATCTTAGCCTATTTCTTTTCTCTGGATGACAGAAATGACTTCATACCCCACAGTTCTTTGAATGGCAGTCATGCCTGTGCCCACGCTGTTGTCTGAACAGTGACCATGGCTTTGTCTCCTGTCATTTTGAATGAAGCCTGTTTTTGTGCTTCGCATTGTTCTCAGACTTGTCAGCACATCTGGTCTCCACACTGTTCCCAGGACATTCTTCATGCCTTGTCCTCTTGAAACTCTGTGGAGGACTCAGCTCCCTGGGCTCCTCCTTGTCATTTAATAGAGGATAAGAATGATCTGGTTACCCACAATTTCCTTGGTGGTGGGCTTGCCTGCATGCCACGTCAGTATCAGGGTATGAAACACACCCTGGTGCCACACTGCTCAAAGTGACTTGCCCAAGAAACACCATAAGATTGTCAAGAGCACCCACTATAAGTCTGTTCAGTGGGATGATGATGATAAACCCTGCGTTGCTATTGGTGAGCCCATGGACGCAGAAGTGTTGTGCAGGACAAAACCTCTGATAGCTTTTCATGAGGATAGCAGGGAAGGAAGATGCCAGTTGTTTGTACAGAATGAATAGGCTCACCAAAGTGCAACAGCTTTCCAAAACATCTGACCCACCTGATGAGTGTCTGGTAGAAGTGGACACAATTTTTACTAATACGAAAGTACACCAGTGTCTCTGTACAGTACCCAACACACAGAATATTTTCCTGGGAATGATGGACATTCACATGAAAAAAAACCTTGGCAGTGGAAGAGGTGAGGATAACAGGAAATGTTCCTCATCTTCATTTCCACTCAGCGTGGAGTCTGTAAGGAACAGGAGGAGAGCAGCAGCAGAGGAGTAATGGGTTGGTATTTTGCTATTAGTGAGACGGCTAGTGATATTGAGATAGATAGTTTATATTGAGAAAGTTGATACTGTGAAAGTTAAAAAAAAACTAGCCCAGCAGAAGACAGACTAGAGAGCATAGGCACACAGCAGTCTTTATTAGACTACACACACTGTAGTCTAATAATTGTTTAATTGTCAAAGTGTTACGTAAGTAAATTGTTTAAATAATAAATCTTTCCAGTTGTCCTTTGTTTGTGCACTGCAGCCCCAAAACTGCTTTAGATTTCACCAACCAAAATTGAAGCAACTGATCCACAACTAATTTAAACATTTCTTGTAACAATCTCTAATTTGTAAGAATCAAATCCCTTTCCTACGTTTTAGCCTCTTCCCAAATTTGCTTAGAGATGAAAATTAGACAAACTGTTTCTCCTGGCCTAGTCAGAACCCTGTTTAGTCTGCAGGAAAATTCAGCAGCACAATCACAGCAGGATACTTGATGGGAGAAGACAGGGCATTTCTGACTCAGGAATACACTTCCAAGATTGAGGGAAGCACTGGTGGAATGGCTTCCTTTTCTCCACATGCCTTGGAGCACATGTTATGGTAAGACTCTCAGTGACCTAGTCACACAAAACAGATTGTATAAAATTGAGACAAACTAGAGTCTAGCACTAACTAGGCTGTCAGCCACAAAATCTTTATTAATCTTCTTTTGTATATTTTTATATATTCTATATTTATATATTATTTTAATCAAACAAGATATTTGAAAAAGTTCTTTGTCATGATTGGGTTCAAACAGAGAAACAGGCTTCTTAAAGAGGTAATTGATAATATATGCCTACCAGTGTTCAAGAGACATTTGGATAATGCCCTCAAAAATATACTTTAACTTTTGGTTAGTCCTGAAGTGGTCAAGTAGTTTGGCTAGATGATCCTTGTAGGACCCTTCCAACGGAAGCGTTTTAACATTGATCTCTGTGTGCAGAGACAGAAGAAGAAAGATAAGCAAATTACAGTAAGAGGGAAGCAAAAACTCCGGATAAATCCCACCTCCTTTTGTAGAGAAGTTGCAGTTAAGATATTGATATCATGGAGAGGAAGCAAGGGAAAGGAAAGGAGAAAAAATTATAAAAATAGCAATAACTTATAAAAATAATGTTGCAGCTCTCAATAGGGACAGCTGACTCCCATAGAAAACTTCGTGAAAAAAGAATTAAGAGAATGAAAGAACAAAAGATTTTAAGGAAAAAAGAATACAAAGGTATTTAAAATATAGCTCAAATTTCTGAGGGGGGGGGGGGGGGGGGAAGAAAAGGAATCAAATAATGGAAGAAAAATGTGCTATCCGAGAAAGTGTTACCAAAACTTACAGGAGGAATTTGTGAGTGTTCCAGCTTAGGTCTACTAAGACTAGAAAAGGATACTTTTCCAAGAATAGAGCTGGAATAGAAAAGTACAGTAAAACTTAGACGTAGCTTGGATTTGAGTAAATCCAGCTGCTGGCAAAAGATGACTGGCTTACAAAGGGGCACTTAATAGTACAGAGAAACTACTTCAAGCCTTAGTTAAATCTGGCAAGGGAAGATTAACTGTTAAGAAAGGGAACACTGTTGTGCAAATCTTTATTGCTTTTGCCTTTCCCTTTGCATGCTACGTACATTTGGGTAAATGAATAAATAATGCTTCATTTTGAAGAAGCTGTATTTGACTCCTTTGAGTCAGCCACTGTCACAAGCTCCCAGACTAAAAGGGCCTGCAGGTGACAAATGAAGCTGAACCTGTACTATGCGTGCTGCTTGGAAGTAGGTCTCAAGGGATATGGATGTCAGGAGGGTGACTAAAAGAGATGGATTCACACTGGGAAAAATAAAGTCCAAAGCACCTCTCGCCTCTCAGGTCCCCAGGAGTGCCCTGGCCCTGCAGAGTCACAGTCAGGATTATGTTGTGTCCCCATGAGAAGGTTCTCTGATCAAAACCTGATCAAACCTCTGATCAAAAAAAGCTCAGCAATCCATGAGGAAACAGCATTTTTCGAACTGCTACTGTTGCATAGTGTGTAACGCGAGTTTGTCCTTAGAAATGCACACCCCAAAAGGAATTCTACTCTGGTTATTCCCAGACAGGGCACAATCTATCGAGGTTAATGAGCAAGAGGGAACTGTGCCTAACCAATATCCCGTCTTGCCAGGAAAACTGTATAAGGCAGTGGCACCAGCATAACACTGATGGAAAAAGCAGAAAATTCAAGTAGAAAAGTAATGCAAATTCACAATGTTACACTCAAATTTCAAAAAGCCCTGTATCTAAAATCCTTCCCTTTCTTAGTACTACTGAATGCAGGCAGCTACAAAAGCTGGCTTTGGCAAGGGATCCATCTACTGGGTTAAAAATAATCTCAATAAAAGATAAAGAAAGTGAAGCAGGTTCCAAAGGAAGAAATCTGATAAAATTAAAGTGTAATAGACACTTCAAACTGTGTGATCTGACCTAATAAGTTATTAATAGGGAACCATTACTCCTCATACATTTTTAATGAGGAAGGCATTGCCTTTTTGTCAAGATTAGTGGATTATAAAATATTTGTGCTACACAATATAAATGACCCTACCTATTAATAAGTCTCTGGAAAGATATGCTTAAATTAAATTACATTAAGAAGAAAAGTGTCAACTGAAAATTAGGCATAATTAATGAGAACACATAAATAAACCAGAGATAGAGGGAAAAGGACATTCTCTCCATTGATCATTTTGAAGATTAATTGCTGATATGCTCTAATGACATACCAACTATTACTGTTTTTATAAGGACCATTTCACAGAAGATGAAATCCTTGTAACTATGAATATGTACTGCAATTTATTGCCGCAAGATAATTACACCGATCACATACCTCTAATTAGTCAGTATAATTTTGAAGGCTAAAAGATACAGCTTGAAGTGTAATACACAACAAAGGCTCATTAAATTCTTCCAGTAAAATGGTTGGATTATTATTATTATTATTTTGCTGATATGCAAATACTCAGTATTCCCTACCTACTTACAGTACAGTGGCCTGGGGCAAATGGAAAGTGAGGAGGTGGGCAGCTTTGCTGTTATTTTCCAAAGTCTGGAACCAGAAATCTATTCAGAACAGTAGTATGCTGGAGGTGCAAGAATTTGTTTTTCACATCTCATTCACATAATGTATGGAGCGAATAGAGTTAGGCAACAAACAAGTCCTCCAGTCTTCTCCATTTGCCAATACCTATAAGGTTTCCTTTGATATCACAGCACTGCCTCCAATGTGTTCAGCCACATTCTGGTTTTCATGGACTTGCAGAAATTTCAGTCTTTCACTATTAAATGGGAATGTAAAAAGGAAGCTCTATTGCTGAATCTTTTAAACAATCTTGGGGATAAAAAATGGGAAAATTGTTCACTAGTTGTTCATAATAATACAGAACAAATGAACAAACATTTGCAAGGCAGAAGAAAAGAGGTTCCATTCATTAGAAATAATCCACCTGAAACAAAACACCTTACTCTATACCCTAAATACCTTATCTACTCTTTGACACTGTTGTAACAAACACTTTCAAAGTACTGTGCCAACATTGCTCATGTGTTCAGTGGATTTTAATTAGAGTTCTGAGAGCTTGGGAAAACTGGGCAAGCAAGCAAGCTTGCTCTTTTCAAATGGCAGCAGAAGTGTCCTTTTACCCACTCCCAATCATAGCATATGTTTAATTAAAACTGGTGTAAATAATGGAGACAGAAAAGTCTCCTTCCCACAAATTAGTGAGGAAAACATGATTAAGAAGGTACTCAGCAAGATGAAGAAAGAAATCCATGCTGTTCCTTAGTTCCGCTGAACTGAATATCTACGGATAGGTCTTGGGTATCCGTTCCTCATGAACTGTATGAATGGCTTTAATGTATTAGCCTCTAAATGCATTAGAGAAAGCAGATATATTTAACTACGATTAGCATCATGAAAACTACAACAGATAAGGACACAGAAAGAGACAGAGAGAGAATTTGGCTTTTGGAGTTGCAGTTGCCCCAGATATTAGACAAATAGTATTTATTGTTCTAATTTAATACAAGAGAATATCTAGTTACCCACATTGTTTACTAAAGCAAATCAGTTCTGCAGTCTGTCTCACCAGCTGAGTTAGCAGGACCACATCTTGAGGGCAAAGCAAGAAGTCCACGGACATGCAGATTTGCTACCTGCAATTACTCCCTCTTTACCCTGCTCTTGGATCTACCTGGGCTTTGGTAACAAAATCTACAGCAATTAATGAAGAAGACATCCAGCCATAAGCAAGTGGGGGAAATCAAGGAAGAAAAATCTTTGACCTATTATGTTCTGATCTCTCCAGTCAGATCATTCAAGTTCATTTGAGAGAGAGGTAAAATAAATTGGTGCACAGTATAGAGAACACAACAATGAATATAAGGAGTATGAGAGACAAATGAAAATTAACAGCAAAGTGAGAGGAATAGAAGGTGTTGGGGAAGAGGGACTATGTAAGAAGGAAACAGGAACTACAAAATGTAGAATGAGGGCTGACAGTCAGGAGAGTAACCACAACCCCATCCTCGAGTTGACTCTGCTGCCTAGTAATTGAAGTGAGGTTGAAGATCAAAAGTATTAAAAAAAATAAGAGCTTTCTCACATGGGATTTCAGCTGGAAAAATTATGAAAGATCCTGAAAGTTCCTGAGATACTTTTAAAGGCCAGTTTTCCCGATGTTTCCTTCTGCTAACTCAGACTACAGTATGTACCTGAGAGCTGAGGTCAGCAAGCCTACTAATGAACATTTCCAGTTTCTCAAAAAGTTCAACAAATGTCGAATACTAGTGCTAGATATTAAATAACTTTGCTGTGAATTACTGTGAAGATGCAGAGAAAATTCAGGAGCAGTACAATTTGTTTTTTTTTTTTACCTGCTAGAAAATTGAGGATGAGATCTCTCATGGAGGTACAAAATAAAATAACAAGATGGGAAGTTCAGGAGGTCTTACAATGTTAATTTTAAACTCAATAAAAGATACATGTGGTTTATCTATTTGAATAGTTGTGTTTACTTTGTTCACTCAGTTATACACAGTAGATTATAAAGTGAGAAAAATAAAATTTAAAGGGTATGGTGATGCATAGAGGCAATGATGAAAAGGTACGGCTCTTCTGGGGAAGAGGGAGGAGAAGGAGACACTGCAGAATCTCAAGAATTCTCTTCTCTCTTCTTCAAGCTCCAATGTGATGAAATGAAATGAAATGAAATGAAATGAAATAAAATGAAATAAAATAAAATAAAATAAAATAAAATAAAATAAAATAAAATAAAATAAAGTAAAATGAAATAAAATGGGGGGGAGTGATGTGAGGGAGATACGTTAAAGCTTGAGAGGAAATCTGTCACCTGCAGCTTGTATGCCTACTATAGGAAAAGTAATAACCACCTCAGGAAGCAAATATTTCAAGTCATTTTTTCTATTAACACATGAAAGATTACTATTGCTACAGAGTTTGGGATTACTACTGTTTTATTATTTTATTCTTATACTTATTGATATAGGTCCATATTTGCAACATCTGCATTTCATATATACTTTGCTTTATAAAAATATTTATTTGGATTTCTGATATGATCAACATCTATTTTGTACCCCTGAAGGAAAGCTGTTTGTGCTTTTAGATACAAGTCAGTTTCTTTTTACTCTCGCCAACTCAAAGTACCAATATTTCCACAATTTTAGCACTTCTCTCTTTTGTCAAGGTCTCCTGTTCTCACAATGCCATCAGCTCCCCACCTCCAGAAATTCAGACTCAGCAGCATTCAGAACAGTTGCAAGTGTTGCCTTCCGGAAGAAATAATATAAGGAGGGGAGACTGCTCTGGACTACGCTGTCCTCCTAAACCACATGATGCATTCAGAGAATTAAATTTTCAACAAGTCATTTACTGATAGCTACTCTATGAGTACTACTCTACCAGCTTAAGTTTCTTGTGGTTCCACGGGCATTTATAGGCAAGACAGTGTTACAGAAAGATGCTACCTGGAAGCATTTCTGTTTGTCTCTGCCTGACAGTGTTTTTTCTAATCAAATAAGGTCAGAACTAACAAAAACAAAAATAGAAATAAAACAAAAGTTTAATAAATGTGACCTTTATTTTCAGTGGTAGCTATGGAATAGCAACAGTCCTTATTAGTGAGGAAAATTGGGGCGTTCATTAACACAAGTGCATTCACTAGTGATGAGCAGCAAGTGTAAATCAAACTACAGCAGCTCAGTGCAGCAGGATTTGAAAGTACATCTGTAGTACATTTGTCTCTGAACACGTTTTTTGAGATCACTATCATTTCTCTAAAGTGAATACTCTTCAGTGGAACATTTCTTGCAATGGAATATGTTTACCATGCCAGTATAATAAGGTGTAAAGTTCCACCAGGAGGGTAATATCATTATCATTTTCCTTTCCAGAGATATCAAGTTTAACTTTTCCCTACATTTATTTTCTTCAGGGGTGGGTAGACAACAACAGAAGTAGTTGTAAACAATCACAAAAAAGCAGAGGTCTCAGCTCACTGGAGATTTGAGATCGCTGCAATTTTAGCTCCATTTATGCACTCATTCAGAAACAGCTCAAATATTTCTTACATTTTCTCATTTTTATTCTAGCACAGATAAGCTATTTTTACCATCTAGCCCCTACTTTTAGTTATGTTTTTTTCATGTCTATCCTATAATAAATATACATTTGTGTGCGCACATTTTTTTTTTTAAATCTTCCCTATCTTTCAAGCTTTCTTTCTCAAATTGGGTTAATTATTACTTTGTGAAACTTAGTACCAAGTCTCAGTGTTCTAGTAATGTGAGCCAAGGTAATGAGCTTTTGTGTTTACAGCTAATCACTAAATTTTCTTTCCATTCCTCAGACCCCAGGCAAAAGCAACACTGAGCCAGCACCATGGGCTCTATGACAGGAAGCCATCTACCTAGCTCTCGGGGATCTTTTGTTTGCTTTATTAAACATATTGAAGAATATCTTCTCATACTGAATTCCATTATTTTCTCTTACTCCTTCCATGTGTTTTTCTGTATTTTTTTCTGCAACTGTATCTTCTGTTATAGAAATTTCTCCACGTTATATTCAAAATTTTAGGAGAGTTGAAGTAGCTTCTTTCCCAGAAGCCTACTTCAAATATCAGCATCCTTTTTTTTGTTTTTGTTTTCTTTTATTGGTTTGGGAACTTCAGTAACCAGAGGAATCAAAGAAGTCACCAGGATTTCAAACAAATTTAGGGAAACTACCAAGTTGATTGAGATTTATATGTCATATAAGGAGGCACTATGGGAAGGACAAAAAAAAAAAGAAAACAAACAACAGAGAGGGTAAGGCAACTTCATTTGGAACACCAGATGTAATTAAAACCATGAAGATCACATTACTTCATATCACCTGCTGAGTGTAAGAAATTGCTAAGTATCAGTAAAAAACGTTACTTAGTACTAAGATCTATGGAATAATCTTTCTGAAGCTAACCAAATAAACCACATGAAACAAGATTTGCCTGAGTGCTGTAAACAGCGTCTCTGTTGAATAATCCTAAAGTGATTTCCATGATTCCTAAGTGAAACTGAAGAAGTCTCTATTTTCAACAGACAAATGTAGTTGAAAAATATCACATTGCTTTTTTTCCCATAAATATCCATAACTTCACGCAGCAAAAACTGGCACAGACCCGTTTCAGTTGCAGGAATTTGCATCGACCAAAGCTTTTGTTAACTGCACTATGCTGATCCTGCCTTAGCCTGTGACTGAACCATTTGTAAAGAATTCACATTACTTAAGATATCACTAAAATATGCCCAAATAACAACATAAGAAACAAACAATTGGCAAAGGACAGAAATATTCTGTTCAGGAAGGAGACAGTGGGTAGCATCATTAATATCTGGAAGAAGTACACCAGCAAGACATATCAAGTTCCTTGATCCCTTTGTTATCTGCAGTGGTCCTTCTTTATAGCTGAATACCATGCCAAAGGGACAGTTACATCCTGTTTTGTTCCCATCAGAAGTGAATACTGACTGGCTTTATGACACCTATAAAATTGTGAAATGTCTTCTACTTACTCAAAGTCAAGCACAAGAGGTGCTATTTGATCAGAACGAATTTGCTCTGTAAGATATCTGCCAATGAAGGGACAGAAGAGAGGACTGCAATTTTACCAATTATCAAGCATTAACAGGAAGTCTACTTGATTAGAAGTGAGACTCCTTCATTATACATGACCATTACAGTTTATAGAGGGTTTTTTAGCTCCTTTGTTCAACTTGATGTCTTTGACAATGTAATACAAATGAGTACTTGACTGCTCCATGACAGTTACCTTCTGTCCCAGTCATTTCCCTGGCCTGACCTTGACCTACAGATAGACTTTGGCATTTAGTGATAATGTGGTTTGTGGTAGCAGTAACCGCAAAACAGGATCTTCCCAGTGGCTTCAAGCCAGAGCGTTACTCACCAGCTAATGGTTAGAATGGAAGGATAAAAGATATGGGTAAAAAAATCTGAGATTTTGCATTTCTGTTAGTTTGAAATAAGAAAAAAAAAGATCTGCACTAGGAGTACTTTGATCTTGCAAAAAGTCTTTGATTCTGCAAAGCATGCCTACTGTATTCAAATGTTTTTATCCATACCTCTAAGATCTACTCATATCTCAGTTGTGTAAAAATGGAAAAGCCCCTACCTAGAACAAGTTCAATTATAAATTCTTTTTTTTTTTCATCAACATCATTACATTTCAAAAAACTCTATGCAAAGCAGGGAGGCAAATTTCGCCATATCATCATAGATCTGTAGGTCACTCTGAAAGTAATGCCTACAATTTGTTTCCATGGAAATTACAAATGATACAAAGACTGCTATTTGATAGAGCACATTCTCAGCAAAAAAAACACTATTTTTCAACATAATCAATGCTATTAGCTATGCATTTTTGCCAGCCATGAACAAGAGCCTGCATGCTGTACTCGTAAAAATCTGCACGAGCAAAAGTAACCCACTGTCACTGTTGCCACTGCTGAAACACACTATCCACCACCTCACTGGACTCACATTCCCTGTTTGGTCTCCACAAATGTTCAGCAAGGTCAATGGCTGCAATCCTTTTCACCTGGAAGAATTCAATGACGCATCTTTTCTTCGTATGCACTTCCATATCAGACGTCATTTTGTCAGTCTGTCCCTCTGCTGCCATCTGCCAAATGACAACAAATTGTAATGGAATACTGGTAGAAAAATTCATCTTTTACTGCCATAACACAAACATAAACATCGTGTTGTAGCCCAACATGATAAAATAGGAGGCATTACACTTGGTGCAGCCCACATGCATACCATTCTATTATCTGCTGCAGTAAGTTAAGTCATAAAGCAAAAATCAAAGAGAGACCGACTAGTGTACAGCAGCTTTTCTTCTCACAAGCCAGCGAAGAAAAGCATGCAGCCAGTTACATACAAAATGCACTCTTCACCCCTTGTGGAATTTTCAGTGTGAGAACAGTCTATATTACATGTGATCATTTTAAACACACAAGCATCAATTTTTGAAATGATGGTGGAACTTGATACTTGTGATAAGCTTCAGGTGCAAGAACATAGTAAACAATTTTCACATCAAAGAACCATGATCAGAAAATAAATTTCAATTAAAATAGTCTTATAACTACATAGCTATTTGGTTCCCATCCCTGGCCTTAGTCAAACGAAGTCCATCACTATTTTAATACTCTGAATTCACTTATGAAAAAAAATGGCATAATAAAACACTAGTTTCCCTGGAAGAGTGGGTGAAGACCATTTGCCTGTTCGCACTCATTACATTACTCCTGCATGAGAACAGGGGGGACACGGTCAGAAGTCTCATTTTTGAAATGAAACTCAGAAATCAGAAACTTGCAGTTTTTCAACAAAACATCCAGCAGAATGTCGTGCTTTCCACTTACACATTCACACGGAATGCAAATGACATTTTGGTCATTCACTTCATCAGTATCATTTTGATTTACTGTCTTTTTAACTTGCACGTCACCACGTGCTGGAATTTCTTCTTGTTAAATGAGTTTAAAATGTTGGTAATTCTGCACTCAGTTCTCAGAAATTAGGTTATTTATTTTCTGTTTGCTTTCTGTTTTTGGTGTTTTTTTGTCTTTTTTTTTTTTTTGGATGTGGCAAAGGTAACAATTTTGAGACTTATGAAATATATTTAGGCTATTATAATACAGTAAATACAGTTAAATTTAAATACAACATATGGTAAAATATTAGATAAATGCTGATTTTATTTCTCTAAAAATCCTACTATTTTTAAAGCAGTACCACTTTCTGTAATTAAAATCAAAATAATCAATCCTGTATGTGATGCCATATTCCTTTCACAGAAGATGTGCCCGATCTGAAGCTACCAAGTTTATAACTGGTATACTCTCTCAAAACAAGATTAATTCCCCTTAGTGATATATAACTGGACTAATTTTTAACTGTAAAATATTTTGAATTGATTTTCTAAGTATTGACATAGTGATAAAAAGTCAAATTACCTCCAGGACACAGAAAAAGACTTTGATTAAATATTTTTGAAGGATTTTCATATACTTAAGAAGTTGTTCTTAGGCATTTTCTTTACCCATTATGCAAATATGTCAACATTAATAATTCAAAATAGGCAATACATTAATAATTAGGATCCCCCATTACAAATCTGACCTTTAATTGAATTCTATAGAAAGGGACTGTGAAAAATGAGCCTCTTGATTTATGCTAAGAATAAAGGTTAAAAAGCGTTTTCCTAGTAGATCTAATTTTTATCATTATCGCCTAAGCAGAAACATTGAGATAAGAAACTTTTTTCCGAGTTGAAATTGTTTTTCTTTAAAGGCTGTTTCTAACAACAACAACAAAAAGTTTAAAGATATTTATTTGTATGTGCAGTGAATGAACTGTGACATTTAACAAGCAACACAGCAATCATAGATACCTCAAATGTCTCAAAAAAATCAACCGCTTTCTTTCATTTCTCTTTGCCAAATGATCCACGAGCTTCATATTTACATAATTCTTCATGCTTAACTAATTGCTCTTCATAATTTTGTTTGTTAACTTCATCACAATGTTTAAAGTTAAAAACATTCAGTGACTATATAAAAGAATGATTACTTCCAGCTGTAGAAGAACTGACAAATTGCTGAAGACTGCTGCAAGGATGCTGCTGTTGTAATTATTTGCCCCTCTATTCTCTGACTTTCCTGGAAAAGTTGAGCTTGTGATGCAATTATAACTTAGAAGACGTTTATTTCATGTGAATCTCAAGTAAAAACATAATTTAGGTGTATTTAAATACACCTAAGGAAATGGAAGAGAAATGGGGAACATACCTAAAAACACACCAGAGAATGAGAGGATTTATTCTCATAAAACTGCTAGAAGAATACTTTATTATATATATATATATGTGTATATGTGTGTATATATATAATTCTTAATAATATATTTCATTCTATACAGGTCTGAAGTCCAACAAACACTTGAAAACCAAAGAAGAAATGGTTACATTCTGGCCAGTAAATAAAGAGTACCATTTGGGACTGTAATATATAGCAGAATTAGTTATTGCTATATTTGTTACCCAATGCCCTTTAAAAAGCACCACCCACTGAAAAACTACAAATGTACAGAATGAATAAGCATGATCCATATGAACAGATAAAACAACTTCGTGAGAAACATATGCTTTTAATTTAATTAAAGGATCATATGTCCTCTATTCCTAGAAGAGATAGGAATAACTGAATGCCACTTAGCTCTCACACATCTCAAGCCGAAAACCTCAAAACCCAGTCAGCTTTTGGCTAATTGTAAACCCTTAATATTAACTTTTCCAAGCTGTATGTGCACCAACTTCGACCATGACGAGCAGTAACATCACAGGACTGTGTCAGTCCATCAAGTAGAGTGCAAAGCACAAGTGTCTGAATTTTTAGAATAGAAATTCAAAACCAATCCGAGCTACACTGCCATTGATATAACCCACAAGTACTTTCAAACAACAGTGACAAGATTTTACTAGAATTAGAATACTTCTGTTGGATTACAACTTCAAAGACCAAGTCCAACTGCTTGTCCACTTCAGAGCTGATTAAAGTGCACTAGTGAGAGCATTGTTCAAATGTCTCTTGAACACTGACAGGCGTGGGACTTTACCTCTCCAGGAATCCTCATCCAGCAGCTGACCATTCCCATGGCACAGAAATGTTTCCCAGTGCTCAATCAGAGCACTTGGAATGGTTCAGAAGAGGGCCACAGAGATGATTGGAAGGCTGAAGCATCCTTCCTATGAAGAAAGGCTGGGGGAACTGGGCTTGTTTAGCTTGCAGAGGAGAAAGCTCCAGGGAGACCTCATTGTGGCCATCCAATATTTGAAGGGAGGATATAAACAGAAGAGGGAACGATTGTTTACACTGGTGGATAGTGATAGGAAAAGGAGGAACGGTTTTAAGCTAAGACAGGGGAATTGAGGTTAGATGTTAGAAGGAAGTTATTCACTCAGAGGATGGTGACGCACTGGAACAGGTTGCCCAGAGAGGTTGTGGATGCCCCATCCCTGGAGGCATTTGAGCCAAATCTGGATGTGGCTCTGGACAGCCTACTCTAGTGGTTGCCTCTCAGCCTCCTCTTCTCCAGACCACACATCCTAAATGTTCTCAGCCTTTCCTCACAGGAAATGCCTGCCAGCCCTATTACCACTTCTGGTGCCTCCTCTGGATGCTTCCAAGGACCTTAACGCTCTTTTTATATTGTGAAGCCCAGAAATATTCAAGGTGAGGCCATACCATTACTAAACACAGACACAGAATCCCTGCTTCGACCAGCTGTCTGCCAAATACATTTTATCCTCTTGGCTTTCAGGCACATCAACCGCTGATATGTTAATATATCTGTAATTTATCAGCTCCCACCCACCCCCTCCTCCCCCCACAACGAAAAAATCCATAAAAAATAAAGAAGCTTTGTGTCCAGAAGTGTTGGCATTTTTGAGCTCACCTGCAGGCTAATGCTGTTATGAGGGCTAACACCCTGCTTGCCTCAAGGGCTACTAATTTTATTCCTACAGTAAAATATACATTATACAGACTTAAACGATCCATCATCCGAAAGGCACTACCGCCTTTCAATTATGGCGAAACTGAACTACAGCTAATGTTATGAAAGGCACCGACAACTCCCTCATTAGTGGGCACAGCATGAAACCTCCTACAGAAGATTTAACACCTTTGCAGCTCCAGCTGTACCAGAAGAGCTGGTAAGTGGGTTGCAAGTGTAATACACCAGCTGCTCCAAGGACTAGCATATACCGCTCTACTAAGGCCTGGTTTTTGTGAATCAGTTTTTGTGGGACGGTGGAATAATGCGTACTCTTTGTTTCTCAAAGTCAAGCTGAACTAGACCATGGAGTGAGGTGTTGCTCCTCTTCAGCAGAGCTCTCAAGTACCAGAACTCACAGCATGCTCTCCCCTTCTCCAGCCACCTCCTGGACAACCAGCTCAGGTAGCTAGCAAAGAACACCTCAGCAAATATCAAGGAGTTTTCATAGCGCTAATTGTTATTCTTCACTATCAAAAACACCACAAAAATTGATTTTAGTGTATGTGTACGAAGAATCTTTTTGCCACTGAACTGTGAGTGTCCTAAAATATGTTACCGTTTTGCAGCAACATTACTGAAGTTTCGTCTCTTCAGCAGTTTCAGCACCTGATATTTTAGAGTGTAGCCATGAAATTATAGTGTGACTTAGGACTGATCTCTGCATTCCAAGACAAAAGAACAAGTTTTTCTATAGTATCAAAACTTATTGTTGCTTTTTCAGATCTTTGCTACCACTTAAAGAAAAACTATGAGAACTGCTCCTCGCAAGAGCAAGTTCTTCATGATTTCAGGGGAAAGAGAGCATTAGAGTAATTGGTTTCTGTCATGGATTGGAAGAATGTTTTCAATATATTTTGATTTTTCTCCAGCAATCCCCCTTTCTATTTGATTGTACCTGTACTAGATACAAGTGGCAGACACCATTTAAAAGAAAAAGGGAGGGGAGATAGGAGGCTATAATTGTCATTATTCTTCTCTGCTGCCATCTGTTCTATCCATGGAAGAAAAAACTTTTATTTCATTATGAAAAAGGTTGCAGAAGTGCAATTGATTTTCTTAAGAAGCAAAGTCTCATTATCGTTCTGAAGACTGGAATAGTGCTCATTCCCTTGCACTCCCTAGATAACAAAGAAATAAAATTTAACCCAGCGATTCCTTCACTAGCAAAATTACTTGTTACTAAAGGAGACCATCCTTTAGAAAGACTTCAAACTATGTTAAAATCTTCGGCCAATTAGGAATCTGTTACAACTCCTGGAAACTTTCCCCATTAGTTAGTTGATGCCATTGTTTATAACCACTTTATTACTAAATTGAGAAATATTTTCATACGTAAATTTATTCACGAAATGAGATATACTTACCTCAGTAAACATTTGTCCATATTTTTCAAATAAACGTTGAGAAATGAAGTATATTATAAAAAGGACAAAAAAGGCATGGAGAGAAATGAAGTGATAAAAATACCTTCAAACTAAGCACATAAATTCTGCATACTGCATAATACATAAATATAATTTAAATTAGATTAGCCTTCCATCCATTCATTCGTTTCTACACTTATTACAGAAAAGGGACTTACTGCAAATACTTGTAATAATCTATGTTAAAGTGATCTCAGATTGCTTTGTAAAGTAATGTTTTTTGGACTTCAGCTTCTCCAAGATATTTGGGCAAGTGAGACAATAAGCCTTAGTCGAACAGTGTAGGCAACCATCAAATCTAGGAAGGAATAATGATAACACAGAAGCCTAAGGAGATGGATGCATTTTCTTCCCCTTCTTCTGTTTCACGAATAACAGGCAGAAGCAAGTGTTTATATTGAAAAAAGTTAACTTTTTCTGAAGTTGTTGCATAAGTTTGCAAGTCTTAGTTCTAGGAGTAGTGGCTGCAATTGATCCTATACTGGGTAAGAGAAAAAGACTGTCCTATGATGTAACTTATTTATATACCTAAATAGAAGGAGGGATAGGTTGAAGGAGTAAGTTTTTGTTTGTTTGTTTGTACAGAATTACAGAAACATAGGAGTTGGAAGGGATTGTTGGAGATCACCAAGTCCAACCCTCATTCTAAAGAGGATTCCCTACAACAGTTCACACAGGTAGATGTCCAAGGTGGTCTTGAATAGTAAAGAAGTTCTTCCTCGTGTTTGTATGCAACTTCCTATGTTGCAGCTTCTCCCCATTGCCCTTTGTTCTTTTGCTGAACGCTACAGAAAAGAGTCCATCCTCATTGAACTGACCCTTGCTTTTCATATATTTAGGAACAGCAATGAAATATTCCCTCAGCCTTCACTGCCACCTCTAACAAAAACTCTCCATCTATCAGGAGCTATCATAATGGGAAGCTGTAACAGGTGCAACAGATGCTGCAGTTGGATGGTGCGTGTGTGTAAGCAGGCACCTCTTGCTCTCCTGGATGGTAAGCTCTCCAGCTGTAGCAGTCCAGGTCCAACACGTTTGCAAGAAATTCTTAACCATAAATTGGGAACTTCTAGATCAGATTGTTAGGCAGGTGATGTTACAGGTTAGGCAATGAAATATGGGATGGATCACCAAAACAAGTAATGAGATAGATAGGTCAAGATTATGTTGAAAAAAGCATTACATTATTTTAGGAAAGATACAGTAAAGAACTCATTTGCACACTCCAGAAAGAAAAGGGACATTAAAATAGAATAAAACAAACAAACAAACAGATAGATGTACCACCAAATGAAATACCCGTGTACACATCGACACATATATATGAAAATTTCCAAACTAGACAGGATCCTAACGGTATCCAGAGGTCTTCATTTGGTGGCCTTGCAACAGCACCTCCACTCCAATACACATTCTTCCTAATTGGGTCAGCCACTGACATTCTTGGGGAAGTTTTAAGTTATTTTTGGTGAGCTATGCATTCTGCAATTGAAGAAATCTCTCTTTTCTTTCAGGAGGGATTCTCTGAATAAAAGCATGAAGCTTAGACCATCAAACTCTAGGGAATATGAAACACAATGCTAAGACACCTGCAAGGTCCCTGTATAGTACAGTACCTAGCATTAATCAATATCACCTGTTCAGAAGATCAAACCAAAACAAGAGCAAAGAAAGAAGAATCAGCTTTTCATTTTGGAGCAATAAATACTATCAGACTGTGTAATATTCAATTCAATATGAAAAGATGGGGTTGGTTTTGATATAAACCCTTCATCTAGGAACAAAAGTATACAACGTATTTTTTTAAGTTAACTTTAGAAGTCAAATAAAATACTTAGACTTCTTTTCAATTTCATCTGAAAGTATTTGTGTCTGGGGAAAAAAAAAAATGTAGTCTATTTTCTTCTAAGTCTTTTCTTCCCCTGATAAATAAACAGATTTATGTCAAAAAAAATTCTGCCAAACTCCAAGTTGCACCATCAGCCCAATTAGGAAACAAGAAGGCAATTGAATTAGTTCTCAGAACATTAATGAACTGAAACAAGAATAAAGAAAGATCTGCCCACTGTAAGTGAAGGCCAGGTTTGTGACTATTTAAAGAACCAGAAGGTGCACAAGTACCTCATTAGATCCATCCACAGGTTCTGGAGAAACTGGTAGATGAAGTTGCCAAGGTACCATCCATCATATTTGAAAGGCCATGGCAGTCTGGTGAAGTTCCCACTGACTGAAAAAGGGAAACATAAACTCTATTTTCAAGAAGGGAAGAATATCCAAGAAACTAGAGTGCTGCATCTGTGCCTGGCAAGATCACGGAGCAGATCCTCCCGAAGGCCCTACTATGTCACATGGAACATAAACATGAGGTGGTTGGTGATTACCAATGTGGCTTCAGCCAATGGAAAATCATGCTTGACAGACTTGGTGGCATTTTACTGTGGATGAAGAAAGAGTAACATCATCTACCCAGACTTGTGCAAAGTGTCTGATACTGTCTTGCATGACATCCTGATCACTACATTGCAGTAAAATTGATTTGATGAATGGACCACTCATTGGATAAGGAATTGGCTGGATGGTCACACAGAGAGTTGCTGTCAATGGCTCAATTTCCAAGTAGAAACCAGTGGTGAGCAACGCTCCTCAGGGATCGGTGCTGGGACCAGTGCTATCTTTGTACGTGACATGGACAGTGGGATCAAGTTCACCCACAGCAAGTTTACAGATGACACCAAGCCAAGTGGTGCTGTTGACATTGTAGAAGGAAGAGATGCCGTCCAGAGGCATCTGGAGAGGTTCGAGTGGTGGGCCCATGCCAGCCTCATGAAGTTCAACAAGTGAAACAAGGTTCTGCACCTGCATAAGGACAATCCCAAGCACAAATGCTGTCTGGGCAGAGGATGGCTTGAGAGAAGCCCTGAAGAAAATGACTTAGGAGGTGCCATCTGATGAAACACGAGCCAACAACGTGCACTTGCAGCCCCAAAGGCCAACAGTATCCCAGGTTGCACCAAGAGAAATGTGACCAGCAGCTTGAGGGAGGTGATTCTGCCCCTCTACTCTTATCTCTTGAGATCCCGTCTGGAATACTGAGCCCAGTTCGATGGATCCCAACACAAGAAGGACAGGGAGCTGGTGGAGTGGGTCAGAGGGCTGCAGCACCTCCACGATGGGTACAGATTGAGAGAATTGTGGTTCATTCATCAGAAGAGGTGTCGGGGGACCTTAGAGCAGTCCTCCAGTATGTGAAGGGGGCCTACAGGAAAGCTGGGGAAGGACTTTTTACAACAGTGTTTAGTAACAAAACAAGGGGGACTGATTTTAAACTAGAAGATGGTACATTTAGACTATATATTTAAAATAAATTCTTTACTGTGAGGGTGGTGAGATACTGGAACAAATTGCCTAGAGTGATTATGAATGCCCCCTCTCTGGAAGCATGCAAAGCCAGGCTGGATGGGACTCTGAGCAACCTGCCCTAGTGGGAGGAGTCCCTGACTATAGCAGGGGGGTTGGAACTGGATGATCTTAAACATTCCTCCCAATGCAAACCATTCCATTATTCTACGACATTATCAAAAAATAAAAATGATATCTGCAATTAAAAATATTACATTCCACATAGTCTTTTAAGTAAATGTCTTAAGGCTAGAATATTCTGCTTCTTTGTCAAGAAAATTTGACTTCGTAAATATGCTGTCTTATCTCAACATTATAAAAATAGCTAAATAAATCATACAACAACATAAGGAATTCTTGTGACGTCATTTTCAGTGACATGTTGCTTATTTTCAGTAAAGTGTCTGTTCAGAGCAGCAGATATGACATTCTGTAAAACAAGAAAAAGTAGAAGCCCAGGAAATTAAGAGGTGAATTTAGACGAGGTGACTGCAATGACAAGGAAAACATAACTGAAAACTAACTAAAGCAATTCGTAGGGCTTCAGCAACACAGAAGGACAGACAGTAAACTTCCACCATCAAGACTCAAACAATTTACACAAATAGCTTCACTTCAAACAAGCAGGAGCATCTGACCACAAAAACAGGTACTAATATAACTTCACCTACACACAGAGCAGCCTGCTTTGAGAACCAAAGCCCCTAGTGTCTGACGGAATGGGATCTTTCAGTTCAAAATGTTCTCCCTACCTGCATCCATGGTGCTGCAGGTTCAAAAAGAGGAAAACAGATCTCCAGCAGTCCTATAAGCAGCAGCCTTGACATATCCACATAACCATGGTCATATCCAGAGACACTATATTCTATCTCAGGAGTTTCCAGCAGATGCCTCCAGCTTCTCCCAGACCTGTAGAAAAGGAGCGAGTTGTCACTGAGAAGACAACGTGACTCACTGTCAATATTTTTTTCCATTGCCTTTTGGGATACACGCCGTTCATCCTAAAATGATGAAGCTGAATGAAGGCAAGAAAATATTTCAATTCCAAAATAATTCTATGAGCAGACAGCTGAATACTCATGATGCTTCAATTATTTTAAATATTCCTCCATTAAAAAAAATATTAAAAATAAACCAAAAATGGAAAAGAAAAAAAACCAGTTTGAGCCCATGTATTATTGAAAAAGAAAAATCACTGAAAATAACAAAGTGCATTATTCTTCTGATTACTTTGTTTGAGGGTTGTTTGTTGTTTTGTTTTGTTTGTTTTCTCCCTTCGATTTTTTATTCACTTTTAAATACCTGAAACACAGTGAGAACAATTTGGCACTAGAAACAATTTCATTCTGATAAAAAGCATTGTTCTAAAACATCAAGCACAGACAGATGGAAATCGAGTTATTGTTTTTACCTGTTAGGGAGCATTAAGAGCATTACAGAAACATCTAAGAATCTTGCAGGTATGGAAAGAAGCAAGGACGTTAGGGACCACAACAAGATAGGGCTGCTGTGTGATTAATTACACATGAAGGCTGAAAAGACAGGAGCGGATGAAGACTACAACTGAGACAGGAGATGCTAAAATACTCAAACCTGGTAGGGAAGCTGACAATCTGATAACACAATCCTGTAAAAAGTTACACGCATGTCTCATTGTGCTCAGTGCTCAATTCCAGCACTGCTGGGCTTTTTTATTTCTGTAGACTTTATTCCTCGCTCTAATTAAAATAAGGTAATGATTAGTGCTGCAAAGCCAAAACTGGCGTTCAGTGCTGACACAAAATCAGTGTGGGAAGCCCTAAATCTGTAACTGAAGAACTTGATAAGATGCAAGATATTGAAAAGATCAAAACATAAGATCATGCTAAAACTAAAAATTGTGATTCAAAAACAAAATCTGTGAACCTGTAAATCATCTACCACACAGATTTATTACTGGGTTTTTAACAGTTTATATGAAAAACCTTCTCATGGATTGTAAACTGTGGAATAGAGATCACATACACAAGAGATTCACTGGATTGACTGGGGAGATTTTCATGTAGGCTACCTTTCATTCCATGCACTTCACACAATATTGGTAAGTAGTAATTTAGGAACTAGTATCAGATCTGGGGTAAGAAGACTCATTTTTATAGAGTTTACTTGAGATCTGACTTAATAAACCATCTCTTACTACATAGTCTATGCCCCAAAAGCTGCGTGTCTCATCACCAAAATTATAATTGTTTTTGTTAAAATCTCCATGATTCTCAAAATTTATTTCATCTCTCATCCTTAAGTTAACATTTAATTCTTCCTGTTCTTTCCCACTCCTTACAGGGATATTCCCTTGGATGTTCATGTGGCTCTCTTTCTCTTTATTCTTAGGTCAATGCTGTGATCTTTGAATATCAGGTAACGAAATTCTTTAAAACTGCTTATTAATATTTCCTGAAATCCTTGAATCACAACTGATGCTTTTATATTTATTTTTCATTCATTTGTATGATCAAAGCCATTCGATCTGTTTAGAATAAATCTCAGCCTAAAAGAAACCTCAGTATAGTCTAAGTACTAGTTGCATACAATTATGAACTAAGATGTGCCATATGAAAATTAATGAAACTATACAGGATGATCTGAAAATCACATCCTAGCAGATTCCTGTCATGAAGTTTTTCATTTTTTATTGGAACCTCGTGAAAAACCAACAGCTCATTGAAACCTTAAAAGATAACCCTATGGCTCTTCATTTCAATAAAAAAATAATGCTAATGACAAGAAAAAAAAACAAGCTTAAAATGCCTAATCTGGAGAAAAAAAAAAAAAAAAAAGCATGTAGTTTCCAAAGTTACATACTTTTATATGCTTTCTTGGAGTCATCAGAGGGCTCTCCTTACTTAAGGCAGAAGCTACCAAGATTCCCTCTACTTAGCTGCTGTTAATCTGAATCGACCCACAAAAGACTTTTCACAGGCAGCCATCCCTGCAGGCCAGTAATAGGCCAGTGATTCTTTAGAAAACAAAGGCGAATAGGATGTAAGCTTGGCTTTTAATTCAAGCCCCAGTGTTTCAGACTGGGCTTTGCATGGCCGTCATTTGCTCTCTTATCTTAAGTATTTGCACGTGCACACAGAGAGCACTATATAAACTGCGCTCTGAAATAGCAAAATCACCTCAGGTATCTGCAGGATAAACAGGAAAACATCTCAAATATCTACACATACTGGGTTTTTATGACAGGAAGGGGATAGCTTCAGAAAAGCCTTGCTTCTGCAACACTCGCTATGACAGTATATTCCTCTGCAGTAATTAGAGACCAAATACGTGCATAATAAAGCAGAGCTCTGACCCACCTTGAGGCTGTTTATGAGGAGCAGGTCGTTTGTGACTACGTAAGTTTGCACTGGCGGTCTTTTAGTATTCTACAGGATTCTACGTCCACTTTTAAAGACAATATAACCAGTTTGTTAAGTGAAGAGGAAAAGAAATTTTGTGGGAGGAGGACATCTAGTGATGTGATACGTATATACATTCTCAGCTGTTTTCCTGAGCAGTTGAGCAAGCCAGCCAGCAAGCTATAGAGTTTTTAAGAGCATCAAAGGGGAGCAGAAATGCAGCTGACTTTGCTAGAAAACAAGGGGATTTAGGGATTTTGAAAGGACAACAACTGAAACAACAGCAATATAACTATGTAATTCTAAATTCAATCTTATTGAAATTAAATGTTGATTACTGTCCCACCTTCACAGCTGTGTCACCTCCAAATCTGAGTTATAATGGCACCAATGATCACCTTGATAGTTCATACACAATGACCACTAAAATCATAATATTCTTATAGGCAAAAGCTTACCACTGAACTACACAGATGCTCAATGTAGAAGCAATTCTAAAGTAATGATAGGTCTCTTTACATTTTGTTTCATGTGTCTCATTGCTCAAGACTCTCCCATCAGCAAGAATTAAACATTAAATTTGAAGAAGTTAATCTGCATTGTAACTCATTTGATCTAAGGTTTTGTCAGTGAAACACTGGACATTTATAA
Organism: Callipepla californica brunnescens; assembly: GCA_023055505.1. Lineage (NCBI taxonomy): Eukaryota > Metazoa > Chordata > Aves > Galliformes > Odontophoridae > Callipepla > Callipepla californica. The sequence continues at coordinate 3,169,950 of JALIRH010000053.1, forward strand.
TGATGAAAAGATCAGACAGGTACAGTAACAATGCACAGGACATAGCACTGATTGTTAGCACTTGTTCTGAACTGCATATTACTCAGGGGAAAAAAAAAGCCAGAGAATAAACTAAAGGAAAATAAACAACTGTGACAAAGTCGGATAAAGCCACTAACATTACGATTTCCAGAGCAATATCAAAATATTACTCTTAGATTTTTTTCAAAATATAATGAAGTTATATAAAACATGACAAGCTTTGAAAGTAATAAAGGAGTCAGTCAAACACTGAAAAGAAGGAAAAAAATGTGTTGTAAGGACGTTGGTTAAAAAAGGGCTCACTTTAGGAAGTCCACAAAGACACATGTCCACTTACGTTCACTTGTATTGTATCACTTGATCTAAAACTAGCTGCATAGGTGAAAATATTGGAGTCTCTTGCTGTTTTTATTCTGTAATAGCAGTATGAATAGAATGTCTCATAAATCTCCTTCTATGATTGATACAGACGTGTTCTCATAGAAGGAAATTCATTGTGGAGGAAATAACAGCTGATCACCCAAATTTGCACCCTTCGGTTAGATGCATGACAAAGAAAAGCTCAGCTTTTTTATTTTTTATGCATGGAACGATACCTTTATAGTCCATCATATTAGCATTACAGATAAAAATTATGGGGCGGGGAGGGAGGGGAAGGATCAGGAAATAAACTGAGAAATAAAGAGCTCCTGGAAAAGCCACACCACAGCAGTAATGCCGGAACATCTGGACAACTGCTCTACATTGCATGGTACTATTAGTGAACAGCTCTCTACACTGGTGGCTGTTGTTTCCATACTCCATTCTGCAGGGCAGACACATTTTCAGGATCTTTCTAAATTTGCTCAAGAATCTTACAGTGAAGTAATTAGGTAACCACAAAACCAGAACCCTTATGATTACATGGATTTTTCCTACTCATCTTTGATTTGGACAAAAACTTGTAATAACAAATATGAATGTGTTTGCACTAATCTAAGTTATGTGTGTCTGCTACAGGAAAATATCAATTTAATCAGATTTCAAAGTCACAGTGCACATTCACAAGAATTCAAATCTATAATACCATATTAAATAATCACTTCCCTGACTCTGTACTGCATTCTAACCATCTATAATAGGCTCCAAATAGACTTTTTAAGAGAACAGCTTATATTAGCAAGTACTTCACAGTATAGAACTCAAACATCTAAGTTTCTAATATGTATATAATATTAGAGGTAATAAAAGTCACATTAAGGTAAGAAAGTACTTGCTATTTATTTTGATAATTAGCTAGTCACAAAGTCACATTTGGTCAGAGAGTTCTCATTATTTCAGTACCAACTTAACATTTCTGGTAATTCAGTTCATAAGAATCATAAACTGGTAGAATTTGGAAAGCAGGTGTTTTCCAAATCATCTTAGCAATAACCTATGTAATTACCACAGCACTGAAACCACAGTGTTTTTTCCCCAAATAACTCCATTTCTTGATGCAGCCATGAGAACCTTTATTTTCCATCAAACTAGAACTAGAAAAACCTCCATTCCTCATTCTACTTTTTTCATTGCTTCCTCTGTCTCAATTATTCACATGCCTTATACACCTTTATGTAACCCAGAACTGCGAAGAGAAGATTCGAGGGAATGCCAGTACAGACAAAGCTGTTTAGATTGCACATGGGAGGACACAGCAAAAGAGCACAAAACTGATACTGTGATAACAATATGGAAATGTTAATGGCATTTAATTTAATACATTCGTGAATCAGTTTGTATTGCACACATTTACCATAATTATAAAACAAATTACTTTTCAATGAGAGGATAAGAAAGTGTGAAAACTTTGGAGGGTTTGGGTAGTAAACTGAAAAAATAAAACGTAATTTGCTTTTCAACATGTTATTTTCCAATTCTGTACTGCTTTTAATTAGCACATTTATATTCAGAATATCTTCTACTTCCAATAAAAGAAAAATGTTAACTAGAAAAGAAATATTTGTAGTACTTGTTGTACTTCATTCCAAGTCATATACTGCAAGAATTAGGAAATATATCTTCAATAGAAATAAACTCAGATAAAAAGGAAACCTTTATTTTATTCCACTGAAGAGTGAAAAGCAAGTGGTTGTTTGCTCCTTTCTTTTCTTTCTTTTTTTTTTTTTCCCTCTCAATTTACAGTTATGCAATTTATTAGTTTGGAGTCTAACTGAACAGTTTTAAGTTTTTAATTATGCCTTACTGTATTTTTTGGCATTTCTTTAACAATTGGTATACAAAGCCTGTGACCATTTTATACAGAGAGAAAATGACTTACCCTAAATTCATTTTAGCCAGTATAGCCCACTAAAGTTGGTAGCAACAAGAATACTCATCAACTTTTTAAGGAAACGTAATGTTGAGTGTCTTGAAGTCTTATTTCTGCACATTATTCTTAAAGTCCATTAATTATTGAAATAAAAAAAAAAAAATCAATTTCCCTGGCACACTGATTCCTGCTGGGGAGAGGGGAAGTTTCTTTGTCATGCAGAAAATTTTCATTCCAAAGTTTTCTAAACAAAATTGACAGTGACACTGCTGTGATTATTGCAATCAAGCTTCTGATTTTTAATATTTTCAACCTGACAGATTTATTCCATTTCAAATAATAAAAAAAATTCCTCCTTAGAATAAAAATACATAGCTTCCTTATATTTTCTGATTCTGAAAATTACCAGATGCCAAGCTGTGAACATAAGGAAATTGAAGACCCTTGAGGGTGACCTTAAGAACCACAAAGGTGGAGAATTGTGATGTAGTGGTTTAGGCAATTTCATTGCAGCTGCTTGGCGGTAGAAAAATGAGAAATGGGTTTTCTATTACTAAATATAATGAATTCCTTTTCTGTCTTGTCACAAATTGTCAAACTTCATTAATGAGAAGAAAGATACGGTGCATACATATATAAATGGTAATATAAATATGCATACTTAAAATAGAGAAATGCTGCAAATTCCCACAAGAGGATTCTTCTTCCATGTCAGATATTGTGTAATTCATTCTAAATAAGAAATAAACTTTAAAATTAGCATGTATAGCAATGTAATGTGATTTCTGTATCTTCAAAGCCATTTGTTCTTTTCAAGTGCATAGACACAATTCAGTGGTTGTATGTCAGAATAATATTTTAACCACATTTAACTTTGTCTGTAGGTATCCAATGGAAGAAGGCAACTTTTAGTTATAACAGGGCTTAAATACATTTCTGAGCCAAGGCATAAACGAATAATAGTAAAATGACTTGCACTTTTAAATGGCTTTGCAATTACTTTGAATTCAGTGTGACTGAGTTTTACATTGAAGACTGCAATCCATTGGTTCTTATATGCAAAACATGTAAACAGGGAAAGAAATTCATGTATTTCTCTTGATAATCACTCTAAAATACTCATCATTTCATTTGGAGTCACGAGAATAAAAAACTGGAGCAACTCACCTCATTAGCCTAGACTTTTGCTAGTTGGACTGCTCTGGGAATAAAGGAAATAGCTGGAATCATCTAAGACCCTATGCCTGCGTATTCTGTCGAGCTCTTTTAAACCAGAAGATATCCTGAGGGACAACATTAGCTTATATATATATATCTTACGCTCAAGATGAGATCCCTTTTCATCCAAAACTCATTCTAGCAACTTACTTTTTACATCTCAATCGACAAAAATTACACCTAAGCTTTCTGTAAAGTAGAAGTAGCATTTGGACAATCAGTAATGGCAAGATTTTTCCAACTATAGAAACTAAGTACATTTTGTACAGTTTTACGGTCCTTGTCAGCAACTGAACCATGACAGATGTCTTCTGTACAAAACTGAAGATGTTCTGAAAATCAATGAGCAACCTGAACCCATCTATTGCCACAGTATGGTGTGGCAAAGTGTTTGTTAATATTTCAAGATACCTTGGTACTCTGAAATTACAAGCTCTTGAACCACAAATAGCAGTGAAGTCTGACAATCTGGAAAGATTTTTCTTTTATTATTACTGGGTGAAACAATGCAGCACATTTACAGAAAGTTCTCATAATCCACACAGCCCCAGGTCTTGTATTCCTGCATTCTGGTTACATTCTCCAATAGGCTGTCAAAAAATTAACAGTTCCAGAGGCTCACTGAAAGGATCCATATGAAAACTTGTTTCCTTCTGAGCTGCTCTGCAATCACAGACTCCACAGGAGCTTATAACTCTGCGCCTAACCTCTTTACTCACTAACCAAATCCTCCACAACATTAACTGAATTGATGCTGTATTTGAAAAGATATTTTTCTTGTTTTCTCTGTAACTGCCTCAGAAGTGTCAAAAGCCACATCAACTCTGATCACTGAACGTGCTCCACTGTCTCCCCCAGGGCTACAAAGGTCCATCTATCCTCAGCCTACACATCCAACCTTCCTTCCAGTAGCAACCAAGGAAGTAGAGGCTTAGCAGGGCTTTGTTCAAACACACTCAGGTTTTAGTAAAGTCAGAGCAGGAATCTTCTGGTTTAAATGTAGTGAAAAGATGTTTTTCAAATGACTTATCCCTTATTAATTTTGTCATTGTACTTTGTCCTCTGTTACACGCTTAAGGCATTGCTCTGTCCTACTTATACAAGACATGCTCGTTTGTGGTGCTTAATCATCAATACTGAATTTGAGAGACAGATTAGTGAATTCGGTGAAGTTTTTTATTTATAGATTCATAAGGTTGGAAAGGACCTACAAGATCATCTAGTCCAACCATCCTCACACCACCATCCCTACCCACCAAGCTACTAAATCAAATCCCTCAGCACCTCATCTAAACGCTTCTTGAACAGCGCTAGGGACGGTGCTTCAATCACCTCCCTAGGCAGGCCATTCCAGTGCCTGACCACTCTTTTAGATTAGATCTGAGGAAAAATTTTTTCTCTGAATCTTCCCCGGCACAACTTGTGGCCATTCCCTCTCGTCCTGTCATTAGTTACCTGGGAGAAGAGGCCGACCCCCTCCTCACCACAGCCTCCCTTCAGGAAGTGGTAGAGTGCAGTGAGGTCTCCTCTGAGCCTCCTTTTCCCCAAACTAAACAATCCCAGCTCCCTCAGCCGCTCCTCGTAAGACCTGTGCTCCAGACCCCTCACCAGTTTTGTTGCCCTTCTCTGAACACGCTCCAGGGCCTCGATGTCTTTCTTGTAGTGAGGGGCCCAAAACTGAACACAGTACTCGAGGTGCGGCCGCACCAGAGCTGAGTACAGGGGGATGATCACCTCCCTGCTCCTGCTGGCCACACTATTCCTAATACAGGCCAGGATGCCATTGGCCTTCTTGGCCACCTGGGCACACTGCCGGCTCATGTTGAGCCGGGCATCAACCAACACCCCCAGGTCCTTTTCCTCCATACACTCGCCAAGCCATTCTGCCCCAAGCCTATAGCACTGCATGGGGTTATTGTGGCCAGAGTGCAGCACCCGGCACTTGGCCCTATTGAACCTCATCCCATGGACCTCAGCCCAGCTGTCCAGCCTATCCAGATCCCGCTGAAGGGCCTCCCTACCCTCAGGCAGATCAACACATCCTCCCAACTTGGTGTCATCCGCAAACTTACTGAGGGTACACTCAATCCCCTCATCCAGGCCATCAATAAAGATATTAAACAAGATGGGCCCCAATACCGACCCCTGGGGGACACCACTCGTGACAGGACGCCAGCTGGACTTAACACCATTAACCACTACCCGCTGGGCACAGCCCTCTAGCCAATTCTCAACCCAAAGAAGAGTGAACCTGTCCACACCATGGGCTGCCTGTTTCCCCAGGAGAATACTGTGGGAGACCGTGTCAAAGGCTTTGCTGAAGTCCAGGCAGACTACATCAACAGCCTTTCCCTCATCTACCAGTCTGGTCACCCAGTTGTAGAAGGAGATGAGGCTGGACAAGCACGACCTGCCCTTTGTGAACCCATGCTGGCTGGGTCTGATCCCCTGATTGCCATGCACGTGCCGTGTGATCTCCCTCAAGATCAATTGCTCCATAACTCTCCCTGATACCGAGGTCAGGCTGACAGGCCTGTAGCTCCCCGGATCTTCCTTACGGCCTTTCTTGTAGATGGGAGTTGCATCAGCAAGCCTCCAATCTTGTGGGACCTCTCCAGATGACCAGGAATGCTGATAGATGGCAGAAAGCGGCTTGGCAATCACCTCTGCCAGCTCCCTCAGCACCCTTGGGTGGATCCCATCTGGTCCCATGGACTTGTGGCAGTTCAGATGGAGGAGCAGGTCTCTGACTGTCTCTGCTAGGATCACAGGGGGTGTACTATGCACTTCATCCCAGACTTCCAGGTCAGGGCAAAAAGTATCCTGAGGTTAACTGATCTTTCTATTAAAGACAGACGTGAAGAAGGCATTGAGAACCTCAGCCTCGTCTTTATCCTCTGTGGTTACATTCCCTGCCGCATCAAGTGAAGTAGGGAAATTCTCCTTAGTTCTTCTTTTACTGTTAATATATTTGTAAAAGGATTTTTTGCTCTCCTTTACTGCAGTAGCCAGTCTAAGTTCAAGCTGGGCTTTTGCATTTCTAACTTCCTGCCTGCAAATCTTGGCAAGTTCTCTGTAGCCTCCCCAAGTAGCCTGTCCCATCTTCCAGAGGACATAGACTCTCTTTTTCTCCCGGAGTCTCAACAACAGATTCCGGTTCACTCACACTGGCCTTCTTCCCTTCTGGCTTGACTTACAGGACTCAGGGACAGCCTGCTCCTGTGCCTTTAGGATTTCCATCCTGAGGAGGACCCAGGCTTCCTGGACCCCTTTACCCCACAGGAGCGAGTCCCAAGGGACCCTTGCAACAAGCATCCTGAACAGGTCAAAGTCTGCCCTCCGGAAGTCCAAGGCAGCAGTTTTGCTAGTCACCCTCTTGACATCACCAAGAATAGCAAACTCTACCATTTCATGGTCACTCTGGCCAAGACGATCCCCAACCTTCACATCTCCTACTAGTCCATCTCTGCTAGTGAAGAGCAGGTCTAGCAGGGCACCTCCCCTGGTATGTTCTTGCACCAGCTGTGTCAGGAAGTTATCTTCCACACACTCCAGAAATCTCATGGACTGCTTCCCCTGCACGGTATTGTATTTCCAGCATATATCAGGGAAGTTGAAGTCCCCCATGAGAACAAGTGCTGGCCATTGTGCTTGCAGAACACCTCATCTATCTCTTCATCCTGACTAGGTGGTCTATAACAGAGCCCCACCACGATGTCACCCCTACAGACCATCCCCCTGATCCTTACCCACAGACACGCCACTTGGTCGTTTCCAACCTCAAGCTCTTCAACATCAAGACACTCTTTGATATAGAGAGCTATGCCACCACCCTTTCTTCCCCGTCTGTCCCTTCTGAAGAGCTTGTAGCCATCAATCCCAGTACTCCAGTCATGGGAGGGGTCCCACCATGTTTCCATAATAGTGATGAGGTCATAGTTAGCCTGCATCACAATGGCTTCAAGCTCTTCTTGTTTGTTGCCCATGCTGTGTGCATTAGTGTAGATGCACTTCAGCTGAGACATCTGCCTCACCCCTTGCTCCAGCACAGCTCCCCTGGGCTCTTTACTGGAGAGCCCTGTTATACCCCCTTCCCCCATCACAGCTAGTTTAAATCTCTCTCACTGAGTCCAGCTAGCTCCTGGGCTAGAATTCGTTTCCCCCTTTGGGACAGGTGCATTCCATCAGCAGATAACAGGCCAGGAGCTGAGTAAACTGCCCCGTGGTCAAAAAAACCCAAAGTGTCTGTCTCTACACCAGCCTCTCAGCCAATTATTCATCACCTGTGTTTTCCTAGCCCATTCCGTGTCCTTCACCGCTCCAGAAGGTACCGAAGCAAACACCACTTGTGCTCCCACACCTTGAACTAATCACCCTAGACCCCTGAAATCTCTTTTCACAGTTCGCAGGCTTCTTTGAGTTATTTCATTGCTGTCTGCTTGAACTGTGAGCAACGGATAGTAGTCAGTGGGGTCTATCAGATCTGGGAGTCTTCTAGTTATGTCTCTGACCCGGGCCCCAGGGAGACAGCACACTTCCCTACGGCACGGGTCTGGTCTGCAAATGGGGCCCTCAGCACCCTTGAGAAGGGAGCCACCCACCACAGTCACCTTTCTTTCTTTCTTGGCAGCAGCAGTCTCAATGCACAGAGTCGACTGCCTTGCCATTGGTGACTTCCTGGGAGAATCTTCCCACACCTCCCCCCTTATTTCTCCTTCAACATCCAACACTGCAAACCTATTGCTTAGAGGGACTTGAGGACACGAGGTAGGCAGAGGGGGAGATTGCCTACAGTACTGAGCAGGGACTCTCTGCCAGCACTCCCCATCCCTTGGATACCCACCCTCAGCCTGACAGGGGCAGGTCAGGGAGCCCACCACCAAATTTAACAAGATCAGGTGAACTGCCCTGGTTATATACAGAACACAGCCAGAGAAGCATATCGACCGGACAGCTATCTATACTTTTGGGATTTTTTGTTCACTTTATCCTTCTATTTTCCCTACATATATTCCTCACCAAATCATCTAAAACCCTCCCTTTCCTCACCACTGGTTTCTCCCCTAAACATCCCATAGTAAGTCCTGTAAAATCACAAAATGATCTTGCCTTGGATCTCATAGTAAATCCCATTTGCTAAGCATCAATGTGCCTTGTTCAAAAGGGACTCCAGGGGTGACTCATGGTGATGTCACACAGACACACTGAGGCTGAGGGTCTCCTGGTACAGCCCTGAGATGCTAGATGGGATGTTCCTTCCTCTGAACCCACAGATTGGTTTTGTGTCTGCCTTTGTGGACTACTCTGCAACCCTGCTTTGTGGAGATGGCCCTTAGATGGGCTGATGGTTCCTGTGATGGGCCTGGGAGCAGCCAGGACAGGGTTTTATTTCGGATTCCAAGCTTTTCCTTCCCTCTTACAATGACTCATAATGTCTCAGAGCTTTTTTAGAAATATCAAAATAGATGCCAGAACTTTCCTTTTTTTTTCCAAAAACTTCTGTACTAGATTGAAATTTTACATTGAACCTTTTGCAGTACAAAAATAGAACATCAGACACATTAGGTGGAGTACTCTGTATTTCTGAAGTGGAGTATTTTTCTATTTTCAGAAGGCTTTTGCTTATTTCAAAATTATTTTGTTCAAAGTACTTTGTTTGGAACTCATTAGCTATGCAGTCCGGATAATGTTTCTCCCCACACACTCTTTCTCCTTATTATTTTTTCTTTCAAGCAAGTAAACCAAAAGGACAAATTGTTTACAGAATGCTAGCTATCTTCAATGTTTGGCAGGAGAAGATATTGCATAGTTCCCTGAACATGGCCCATCTTGGCAGAATGATATCCCCTACTGACAGCAAGTCTGCCTACTGGGAAACCCAAAACTGTCAGAGCAGCTTAGGCTACATCAGCCAGCCAATCCTAATTAGGTACAACTGCTTCTGCACAGTAGCAAGAAAGTAAGGGGTGGCATTCCTGAGGATTTTCTTCTTCCAGGCTACTCCTATCTATTTCAAAAATTTTAATGAATGGGTTTTCCATTTCAAGTATTCTTTTTTTCATTTACATGGAACAGTGTAAAAAAAAGGCTGTAAACATTTCTGTATTCACGTACTAGACACGTCTCCTCAGTATTTGTAGAATGTAGTCAGCTTTCAAGGAATATACATATTTGCATTCAAATGTATTATGCACTATATTCCTATGAGCAGCTCAGAAGCTTACCTCTAAATGATATTTTAGACTATGTCTTACACATGGAACCACACTGAGAAATAATCTGGATCTGCTATAAAGACAAGACAAGCTGGGACAGTCAGAAGCAATAAACTACCCTTCTCCCTCTAAATAGCAACGGTGGCAGCACAGTAATATTTGTTAAAAACATGATTATGAGAACATATCGTTTTGCACTACCTTCACGGATTGAGAATAATTACATAATTCTTCTTACCACGCATTTAAATTGCATTTCACATTTCCAAGGGATGTGGCATAATGTGGATACCACTTTCCGACAGAAGACAGATTGTCTTCATAGAATTAAGGAAACAACATTCTTAAAACTCTGCCCATTACCAGCAAACCTAGTGCTTCAGAGGGAAACAGATGGATAGTATTTTTCTCTTTTGTCAGGGTTCTCATGCCAATTATAAATATTAAACAAAATTTCTATTGAATAGTGTGCCAAAAGGGCACTCACAAAAGACAGATTTGTCTTTCTGTGGATTGTCATGCTGACTAGTTTTTAAGTATGTTTCCAGCTTGATGGAAAACAAATTCACAGAAAATATTGTGACTGACAGAAATTTGGATTTGAGCAAAGCATGCCTTTGCAGCAGTGAAAACCAAGTGCATCTTGGATTGCAGCAGTAGAAGTGTAGCCTTAGCTGCTTGCTATCTTGCTACTTGCCCTCACTATCACTTCCCTAGTGAAGAAGTGATTCTTCTCAATTAGATTTTCAAGGCTACCTCTTACCTCCTTTTATCTTACTTTCTTTTCATTACAGGCATAACTTCACATTTTCCTGCTTACTAGGTGACAGAAGCTACTTTGTTCCCTGCCTTTCTGTGAACGATGACCATGGCAGTGCCCCACACTGGACTCTGAATGACAGCAATGCTTGTGCCCCTCACTGAACAGTGGTCATATCTGAGCCTCCTGTCACTTTCTGAACACTGGCCATGCCTCTGCCCCACACTATTTTCTGACCAGCTGACACGTTTGTTCTCCACACTGCTCTGTGAACATTCATCATGCCTGGTCCTCTTGGCATTTAGTGGAGGACACACCTCCATGGGGTCCACACCATCGTCTCACCAAAAGGTATGACATCACCTGAAGCTGTTCTCTGGACATTGGACACTACTTTGTTCTGTGTTATTCCATGAAAGGTGAGCATGCCTGAGACCCACACCATTTTCTGGATGTTAGGCATGCCTGTATCTCTGAGCACTCTCTTGTGGATTGAGCTCTATGTGATCCTCACCATTCTCTAGAAGCTTGTATGTGCTAATCATGGAATCATAGAACCAGCAAGGTTGGAAAAGACCTACAAGATCACCCAGTCCAACCATCCACCTATCATCAATAGTTCTCTCTAAACTATGTCCCTCAGCACAACGCCTAAACATTCTTTAAATACATCTAAGTTTGGAGACTCCACCACTTCCCTGGGCAGCCCATTCCAGCTCCTGACCACTCTTACAGAGAAGCAGTATTTCCTAACATCCAGTCTGAATTTCCCCTGGTGCAACTGGAAGCCATTTCCTCTCATCCTATCATTAATTACAACAATGAAGAGGCTGATTCCCAGCTCACTACAACTTCCCATCAGGTAGTTATAGAAAGCAATAATGTATTCCATTGGCCTCCTCTTCTCCAGGCTGAACAACCCAGCTCCCTCAGCTGCTCCTCATAAAGCTTGTGCTCTGGACCCCTCACCAGCTTTGCTGCCCTTCTCTGAACACGCTCCAGGCCTTTGATGTCTTTCTTGCAGTGAGGGGCCCAAAACTGAACACACAGTACTCCAGGTGCGGCCTCACCAGTGCAGAGCACAGGGGGACAATAACTTTCCTGATCCTGCTGGCAACTCTATTTCTGATACAAGCCAGGATGCCATTGGCCTTTTTGACCTCCTGGGCACACTGCTGGCCCATGTTCAGCTGAGCATCAACCAATGCCCCCAGGTCCATTTCCTCTACACAGTCTTCATTCACCCTGCCCCAAGTCTGTAGTGTTGCCTGGGGTTGTTGTGGACAAAGTTCAGGACCCAGCACTTGGTCTTGTTGAACTTCATCCCATTGGCTTCAGTCCAGCACTACAGTCTGTCCAGATTCTTCTGTGTAGGGCCTCACTACCCCAGGCAGATTCACTATTCCAGCCAACTTGGTTTCATCTGCAAACTTATTGAGAGTGCACTCAATGCCCTCAAACAGGTCATCAATAAATATAATGAAGAGGACAGGACCCAGTACCAACCACTGGGGAACACTACTCATGACAAGTCGCCAGCTGGATTTAACTCCATTCACCACCACTCTCTGGGCCCGACCCTCCAGCCAGTTCCTTACCCAGCCAAGAGTGTAACTGTACAAGCCACAGGCTGCCAGCATCTACAGGAGAATACTGTGGGAGACAGTGCCAAAGGCTTTGCTGAAGTCTAGGTAGACTACATCAACATCCTTTCCTTCATTCACCAGGAGGATTGCTAGATCATAGAAGGAGATCAGGTTGGTCAAACATGACCTGCCCTTCATGAACCCATGCTGACAAGGCCTGATTCCCCAGTTGTTCCGTGCATGCCACGTGATCTCCTTCAAGATGCTCTGCTCCATAACCTTCCCTGGCATCAAGGTCAGGCTAACAGGACTGTTGTTCCCAGATTCTCCTTATGACCCTTCTTGTAGATGGGAGTCACACTGGCAAGCCACCAGCCTACTGGGACCTCAACAGTTGACCAGGAGTGCTGACAGATGATAGAAAGTGGCTCGGCTGTCACCTCCACCAGTTCCCTCAGCACTCTCGAGTGAATCTCATCCAGCCCCATGGACAACAGTAGATCTCTGACTGTTTCCTCCTGAATTGTGGGGAATTTATTCTGCTCCCCAACTGAGACTTACAGGTCAGATTGTAAAGTACCCTGAAGATAAACTGATCTGACTTTTAAAGACAGACATAAAGAAGGCATTGACAAACTCAACCTTTTCCTTATCCTCACTGGTCATGCTCCCAGTAGAGAATGGAGATTCTCCTTCTCCTTGGTCCTCCTCTTACTGATGATATACTTGTAAAAGAATTTCTTGTTCCCTTCTACCCCAGCAGCCAGGTTGAGTTCAACCTGGATCTTCGCCTTTCTAATTTTCTCTGCACATCTTACCAACTACTTTGTACTCTTTCTGAGTTGACCATCCCTTCTTCTATATGACATAAATTCTCTTTTTCTCCTGGAGCCTCAAGAAGGCTTGAAAAAGATGTGCCAGACAAAGGTTTTAAAAAGATCGTGAAGGCAAATTCTGCTATGTTCCAACATTACAGAATTCTTAGGCAACTTGCTGAATTCAGGTTTTGTTCTGAAACCAGAACTCTGGATTTGAATCTTATGGTACTTACCATTTTTTATTTTATTTTATTTTTTTCAATGAGGTTCTTTTAAGGAAAAGACAAACCTAAGGGGTTTATGTGTGCTTTCAGTTTTTCCCTTTATTTTATAACTTCCCAGGATAAAGCTGAGGGCTTTTTGGTGAGTTCTGATTCCTTAAATCTGTTCTGGACATGAGGAAGACTGAAAATCAGTATTGTTTCATTCCTCCGTTCCTTTCCTTAAGTGAAATGATATCAGTGAAAAGTGACAAAATAAATTCCTCTTAGCCACGTTTACAATGATGCAGAAAAGTAGGAAATATCTGCTAACACTTTTGCTTTTACCAGCCCATATTTATTTAAAAAGGAAAAAAAGGCATTAAAAAAAATGGTGTATTCCCATCTTCTCTTCAGTGCCTTCTTTGAACTTGCAGAGTCCTGTTTATGAAGCAGTAGATTAAAATAGTGAGCAAGCAAGAGCTGAATTTGCACCTACTTGTTAGAAATATTTGTAGCATTTTTTAATTTCATGTAACAATTACAGTATTTTGTTTTTCAGCATCTACAAAGAGAATCCTCCAATATCATATTTCCCCCCATATTTCCACATTAAGTACATGTTTACTAATGAAAATATATATATATATGGAAAGCCATATCAGGTGTTAAAATTGCTGTCTTTGAATGTTTGCTTATTTCCTGCCGTCAGTCTTCTTGGTTCTGTTCTGTTTTTATTCTTTTGCAGTGCAAGTCAAACTTGGAAGGGAATCGCATTCAAAAACACTAAATGTGAAAGCGTTACCTAAAGGTACAATAGGACAATGTTTTATTCTGCCTGTATTTAGTGTATAAAAGTTATCAGCAAGAAAGTTCAGAATTGAGTTTCAAAGATTTCCTTCAACTTCGTTTTTGAAACCACATTCAGCTACAGAATTGATATTAAAAGGGTGTTTTCATATCAACTGCCAGTTCATGTTGGATCTTCCTTCAACCAACATCCTAAAATCCTTCTCCTGAAGCTGTGCTCAACACCTGTTATCTGTGCTTGGGATTACCCCGACCCAAGTGCATATTCCCTGGTTCAACTTAATGAAGTTGGCACGAGCCCACCTCTGAGACCTGTGCGGGTCCCTCTGCATGGCATCCCTCCCCTTTGGTGCGTCAACTGCACCGCTTAGCTTGGTGTTGTCTGCAAACTTGCTGAGGGTGCCCTGGATCCCTCTGCCCACGCTTGAGCGCTGGCATTCCCTGCTTCAGCCACGGGTCGGCCAGCAGTGTCAAGGGGCAAGCGGTGGGAGGGGCCACCTTCAACCCAGCCAGAGAAGCTGGGGCCAAAGCTGTCAGTGTGCAGATTAAAGAGCAACACTCGTGACGCGAGAGAAGACTCCCGCTCTGAGACGCAGCAGGGACTGTAACGTGCACATTTCACAGCGACCAAGGAAAGACCCACGGTGCTTGGGTAATGGGGTTTTATTGGATATAGGGAAATGTTGACATGTCTTCAATAGTGTCACCATTAGCGTCGCCAGAAGTGAGCAGTGGCCCTCGTTGAGCTGCTGGGTGACACTTGCTGGATGCCTTGCTCAGGAGTTTGAGTGCTAGCAAGTCTCTCGTGGTCCTTGTCGATGTGCATGGGCACTGCTCTCCGGACCTGAGGAATTCAAGGTAAAGCCCTGTAGCTTTGTGAATTCAGAGACGCGCAGCGCAACACTGTAACTCTCTTTGCAGAGCAACATGGAAGTCACTTCGCAACGCAAGAGAAAGGCTCTGCTGGTGTGTGCCCAGAGAGGGAACAGGCTCACAGTCACCGTAACGTAACCGCAGCCCTTGTGGCCAGTCCCAGTGTGGGGTAGCCCGCTGTGGGGCCTGTTGACCCCAGCTGTCACTGAGTCCAGCAGGGGCTGAGACTTTGGCCTGAGCGGATACAGGCTGCGAGGACAAGGTGCTTAGGGGTTTGTATTCTGGTAGGAGGAGGAGGGACTCCAGGTGGAGTCCCCAGCACTCCTTGGCTGAAGGGGCATCTGCGCAGGGGTCTCCAGCGGCACAGCCAGCAGCTGTCCATACGGCAAGGATCTCTCTTTCATCTTCTACTCTGTCAGGTGTCAGGACTCATTGCCCTCCTAGGCATTGGTGACCGTGATCTTGCTGGGGGTCTCAGCCCTCCTACTGGAAACTCTAGAGTTTTGAACCATTCCTCTGGACCTCTTCTCTCTTCTCTTACAGTGTCCGATTCCTCTCTAATTTCTTCTCTTCTCTTTCAGAGCCTGCTTCTTCCAATTTTAGCTCCTCCTCTTTCTTCTCTTCTAAGGGAGTCAAGAATCTTTTCATTTTCCGTCCTCTTACACGGGCAACTGACATCGATTCTGGTGTCACCTGTGGTTGATCAGATTGGCTAGCTTTAATGATGATTCTCTCTAGCTCGGCTCGAAGTCTGTCTCGCTCAGCTATGACAAAATCTAGTTCACCTTGCAGCCTGACTTGTTGAGCCCGAACATGAATTAGTTCATTTTGGAAACGGACTAATGCAAATTGAGAGGCATCTTGCTCAGTTTTGAGGGCGTCTCGCTCAGACTGGAGGGCGTTTTGTTGAGACTGAGGGCTACTGAGTTTGGATTGGAGGGCATCTCGCTCAGTTTGGAGGGCATTTCTTTCGGGCTGGTGGGTGTCTTTCTCGAACTGAAAAGCATCTCGCTCGGTCTGGGGGGGGGGGCTCGCTCAGACAGGAAGGCATCCACGTTGGACTGAAGAGTGTCTCGGTCGGACTGCAGGCTATTTAAATTGAACTGGAGAGTCTGATTGTCAGCTAAAAGACCCACTTTCTGGATCTGCTGACTGTCCCTTTCAGCACAGAGACTCTCGCGCTCTACTTCAAAAACTTTTGCCTCTCTGGGATAGTACTGAATAAGGCCCGGTAAGCATAAGCCAGACCACAAATACTTTGGGCCTCCTCAGATCTGTCTGAGCCGCAACATCCCTGTCTCAAATATCTGCTTAGGTTCTCAGGATTTTGCAGCTGTTCAGGGAAAAAGTCCCAGTACGTTCTGAGCATTAGATGGGAAAGAACAATGAAGTGCAGTTTTGGTCACGGTTTCCGTCCATCTCTTCACGGCTACACGTCTTCAACAGTGTCACCATTAACGCCAACAAAAGTGAGCAACGGCCCTCGTTGAGCTGCTGGGTGACTGTTGCTGGACGCCTCGCTCGGGAGTTTCAGTGCTAGCGAAACTTTCGTGGTCCTTGTCGATGTGCATGTGCATGGGCACTACTCTCCGGACCTGAGGAATTCAAGGTAAAGCCCTGTAGCTTTGTGAATTCAGAGACGCGCAGCGCAACACTGTAACTCTCTTTGCAGAGCAACATGGAAGTCTCTTTGCAAAGCAGGAGAAAGGCTCTGCTCGCGTGTGCCCAGAGAGGGAACAGGCTCACGGTTGCCGTAATGTAACCGCAGCCCTTGTGGCCAGTCCCAGTGTGGGGTAGCCTGCTGTGGGGCCTGTTGACCCCAGCTGTCACTGAGTCCAGCAGGGGCTGAGACTTTGGCCTGAGCGGATACAGGCTGCGAGGACGAGGTGCATAGGGGTCCGTATTCTGGGAGGAGGAGGAGGGACTCCGGGTCGAGTCCCCAGCACTCCTTGGCTGGAAGGGGCATCTGCGCAGGGGTCTCCAGCTGCACAGCCAGCTGCTGTCCATACAGCAAGGTCTGTGGCCCCCTTGGGCACAAGAGGGCCTCCCCACGGCTCGCTATGGCTAGCTCCGACATGGTGCTAGCGGGAGCCCATGCCACCTACCCGTGCTGCCTTGCTTGGCCTTGGCCCAGCAGGGGGTGCAGGTTTGTGTCCAACTGCTGGCAGATGGAGGATGGTGTGCGCTTCCATCGCTGGTCACTGCAGGCACACAGTGGGAGGAGGTGTGAGCACAGGGATAGTGCTGTCCTGTTGGGGCTCCCAAGCTTGGCGCCTGCCGTGCCGAGAGCCCGCTTCGAGGAAAAGCCACTCTTTTCCCCTGGTGCCGCAGGGGGTGGGAGAAGAGCAGTGTGGGAGAGCAGACTCTGCCTGCACGGAGAGCTTTACCTCTGGAGCCGGTCCTGCAGATCACTCTCCATGTCCCTGAGCCCCTGCCGCTCACGGGCCACCTTCCCCACAATGCACTTGGCCACTGCTCGCACGGCCTCATTTGTCCTTGGAGAAAGGCACCTGCAACGGCAAGGACAAAGTCCATCTCACTCTTCAGCTGTGACGCTCCTGCCTCTTCCCTCACCCAGGCTATTCCACACACGGCCCTACTTGGCCCCACAGCCACTCTGATGCAAGACCACGTTCAAGCATGGGCTGTTGTGGGCTCCTGAGAGGCTCCTGCGATCGGGCCCTAACCACGATTGCACCCGTGGCCTCAGAGTTCTCCTGGCGCTGTGTGCAGCACCGTGACTCAGAGGCTGGCTTCCCTGATGCACAGCACCGGTGGCTCACCACCACCCCGCTGCCCCAGGCCTTGGATGCCGTGGTGTACACTCACCGTTTGGGGAAAACAGTGCTGTCCCAGAAGATTCCGAATGGCTCTTCCTCAGATTCTTCCCTCTTCCCCATCATTCTCTCCATCAGGCTAGGGCTGGACTCCTCTGTCTTGCTCTCAGACAGCAGGTGGCAATGTTCTTCCTCTAACACAGTGCATTCCTGTCCTGGACAAGACACTCAGCGCTGGGGTGCTGCTTCCCAGCATGCAGCTCCCTGCTAGAACATTCCAGTAGGGACTGCAGCGGGACGGGAAAACAACCAGGAGAAGGACCTCAGCAAGCTCTTGGGCCTTCTCCTTCCTCACCTTCTCGGCCTTCCCAGCCTTCTCCTTCTCCTCCTTTTGCACGTCCTTCACCTTCTTCCCCTTCTTCACCATCTCCTTCTTCCCCTTCTCCTGCTTCCCAATCTCCTTCTCCTTCATCACCGTCTCCTTCCCCTTCCCCTCCTTCCTCATCTCCTTCCCCTTCTTCACCGTCTCCATCCCCTTCTTCACCGTCTCCTTCTTCACCGTCTCCATCCCCTTCTTCACCGTCTCCTTCTTCACCGTCTCCTTCTCCTGCTTCCCAATCTCCTTCTCCTTCATCACCGTCTCCTTCCCCTTCCCCTCCTTCCTCATCTCCTTCCCCTTCTTCACCGTCTCCATCCCCTTCTTCACCGTCTCCTTCTTCACCGTCTCCTTCTCCTGCTTCCTCATCTCCTTCCCCTTCTTCACCGTCTCCATCCCCTTCTTCACCGTCTCCTTCTTCACCGTCTCCATCCCCTTCTTCACCGTCTCCTTCTTCACCGTCTCCATCCTCTTCCCCTCCATCTCCTTCTTCCCCTTCTTTACTGTCTCCTTCTTGCCCTTCTTGCCCTTCTCCTCCTTTCCCTTCATCTTGGCGGTGACCTAAAGGCATTGTCAGGCAGCGTTAGACTCTGCGGAGGCTGAGGGCTTTCCCTTCCTGCACTCCATTCCACCCTTTTTCTTCCGCCTTTCTGGATTGCTGCCAGACTCCCGTGGACTCAACTGAAGAGTCCTTCTGTAACAGCCAGAAAAACAACCAACCACTGGGCTGAATGCGGTCTGGCAGCTGGCAATTCTAGACAAGGCGTCAGGAGCTCTCTGGGTGGGTTTCAGAAGGCTGATGGAAGTCAACAGCAAGGCGCCACGTGAACACACAGCACAGAAGGCTGCGAGAATCACTGATGCTTTTCTGCGCTTCAGGCAGACAAATGCGCTGCAGCGGTCTGTGTCACGTACCTGTTTATACTTCTCCCTCGCTTCAGCAAAGAAGTCCACCATCTTGGGAGTCCGCAGAGGAACTGCTTTCTCTTGCCCTCCTTCCTTCAAGGATCTCCCTGGGATGGCCGGCAGCTGCCTGCAAAGACACGGGGGGGGGGGGGGGAGAGTCAACAGGCGGGCAGGAGGTGCTGCGTTTGCATTGCGTGCTTCAGAGTGATTCAGCAGCTTCCTCAGCAGAAAACTCTGCAAGAGCCCCCACGTGATGCATCTGGTCTCTGCCACTTCCCTCGGAGACCTGGGAACAGCCCGGGGTGCTGACAGCAGCCCAGAAACGTGCTCCGTGCTGTTCAAGAGGTCCTAGGAAAGGAACTCCCTCATCCCTTCTCAGGGTGTTTCCTGTCACTTTGGACGCTGGGCTCGGCAAACGGAAAAGTCCACTTTGCTTCCATCGGGATGAAAGCAAGAAAGACTCTGTGCTCTTGCAGTGAGCATTTGCCATTAGTTACCCTGCTAAGAAGTGACAGCTAAGAAGGGACATCTGTGGTGGAGCAAGGAACGACAACGTGGCGTGATGGAGAATCGCTGCTTGAGTTCATAACAGCCTCCGGATCCCGGAGAAACTTCACTAAGCTTCACTGCCACAGAGACAAGAGCGTGGCATCCCCCGCGCTTCTTTTGCCAGGAGTCTCACCTGGTGCGAGGCTCTTTCTCCTCGGCTTTCTGGCCCCTCTCTGGCATTCCAGCCCCTGCCGGTAATCTCCTTGGAGAAAGCGCTGGTCGATGAAGGAGGCGCGTCTCACAAAGGTCCCCTAGGAAGAGGAAAGGAGCAAACTTCAGAAAAGCCGTGTTTCTGACACGGTTTCGGTCCATCTCGTCATGGCTACGGGGCGGCGCTGCTCCCTGGGGAATGCTATTTTGACGCCTCCATCTCATCTGCATGCTGAAATGGGTGACACTCTGGCAGGTGCCGGAGGTCTCAAAGAGCCATTCTGGGGAGGGGGAATTGTTTAGCACAAGAGGAGCTGGCTCTTGCACCTCTCAATGCACGTCCCACGCACGCAGCTTCACTACTGGCGCGTGCTCACACCAGAGGGATTGCTTTTGACAAATCTGAGAAGACAGAGGCTAGTGGACGCCAGGGTCAGCAGGACAGCCTGCAGAGTGGAGGCCCCGGGGAAAGCGTCTCCGGACGGGTTGGTCCCAGCAGCCTCTTGTGGCGGAGGGCTGAGTGGACCACTCAGGCTTTCCCATAGTAATGGGTACAACGAGGCACTGGGAGTGTCTCGCTCTTCCAGGCACTCTGGGACATGTCAGCTCTAACCACCTCTAGACAAGGAGGAAGGAAAACCAAGAGCCCCCTGCTGGCAACCCACAGCTCCTGTACCTTTCCTGCCTGTGTCTCCAGCTGTTGCCCAGCCTTGCCTGCTCTTCACGCGGTACTTGAGCTCCACCCTTGCTGTCGTAGGCTCTTTCATTACAAACTCGTGCTTAAACCTAGAAGAGGAAGAAGCAAGCTGAAGGAAGGGCAAGGCTTCCTCTTGCAGCTTGCCCCAGCAACGGAGTGACAGAGCTCAGAGACACGGGAAGGCCGTCATTGCCCAGAGCAGCTCATCCTGGAGAACCGCTTGGGGATCTCCATTGTCTGGAGGGAACGGTGGAACAGGTGTGAAAAGTGGTTTTCCTGCACCACGTTCCTCCACATGCTACCCAACCGAACAAGAGCAAGAAGGGAGTTCCCTGCAAAGCAGGCCTCTGAGCACTGGAAAGTAGCACAGCGAGTACAGGCGGCAGCTTCTGAAAAGCTGCCGTTTCGCTCAGACGAGGGTGGCAGGAGCAAGCATACTCACATTGGGAAGACAGTGACATGTCCATAAGTTGTCAGGGAAGCCGGAGAGTCATGGCGTGACATGACCGATTTGCTCATTTCTGGCATCTGCAAGCGGAACGGAGACAGACGATGGGAGATGGGGACATTGGGAATGGCTGGCAGCTCCAGTCTCTCTTAGCCCAACACAACGAGAGCCGCCACCGCGTTCGGGCCTCCGCAAGCTTCTCTCCGCCTGCGCCTCTGTTCCACGCTCTCAGTTGGCGCCGAGCAATGACGCCCATCCTTGCTCTGGCCTCTTGACAACAAGCAAGGCCTTTTGAGGGCGAGTATCCTGGGGCAAAGCCAGCCTGGTGCAAGGAAAGAGCTCTACAGAGCCTGCTTTCCTGCAGGTCGCCGTGAGCCCATGTGGCTGAAGAAGCAAGGCAGGCCAAGAGAATGCAGTCCCCTAGTCCCTGGGAGGCATTTCGGGAGGATCAGAGGTAGTGCTGTGAAAAAGCACAACGTACCGCAAGAAGAGCCTGCAACGCGTCAGTAGTCCCATTGAGCTTCCCCAGGTAGTCCTCGAAGAATCTCATTTGGACCCGTCTTCCTTCAATCAGCAGCATGCCGACGTCCCACCAAATGAAGGCAATGCTGCAGCTCTTGTGGATGCAGGCGCCGAATTGGCACACTGTCCTTTCCACACAGAGCTGCGCCGCGCCTTCAGAGATGCCGTTTTCTGAGGCGATCCGAGCATACGGAAGCTGCCGAAACCGGTCATGACCTGGAGAAACGAGAGGAGGGGAACGGGAGCACGTGAAGCGCCACTGAGTGGGCCCGAATCAAAAGTCAGCAGCTTTCACGCCCCTGGGCCATACACTGCTCTTTAGATTTTTTTGAGGTCGAGACACTGGCACGTCTCTGAGGAGAAGCTGAGACACGGAGCCAACGTGAATGAAACGGGAATGAAAGCCCTTGTCGAAGCAGGCAAAAGAGAGCACGCCCTCACAGCGTATTGCCACCTGTAACTGTAATCTGGCACACTTGACCTACTAGGGTGCGAGGGCAAACACCTCGCTCAGACTCCTCTCCTCCTACCTGGAACATCTATGGAGTCATACAGGAGGTCGTGGTCCCACGCAAGAGCCTTTGCCAGATGAAACACGGGCCTGTCCACAACAACCAGACCCTTCTGCTGGCTGACTACGTTCTCCCTGACAACCGTGAAAGATCCCAGTCCAGGAATGCACACAGCCTGAAAAAGAAGAAAGGGTGGATCAGAAGAAGTTTTGCAGGGGATGACGGAGGACTACTTCCCTCCAGCCCTCTTCCCCGTGAAGAAGCAGGCAGCGCAGTCTTTGGGCTCGTACAGACACAAGCAGGGGCACAGCTCCCGCTACCACGCAGGGGAGGAATATCTGCGCTCCGTGGCACATGGGCTAACTCAACCACGAGAGGGAGGAAAGGAGAAGGAGGCAAGTCCCACCTGGTAGAGAGCCAGCTGCTGCCCAAGGTAATAGGATGCGCTGGACCAAATCTTGGCGAGCTCTGGAAAACAAAGGGAAAGACAGGTCATGCTCCCGGATGGCCACCTCAGAACAATTGGGCGCGCTCCTGTCAGAGGAACGACGCATTCTGGGGACGAGCAGTTCAGTTCCACTGGCGACTTCTGCTCGGAGATCCCCGGGCAGGCAGGGGCCGGGCCGAGAACAGAACCCAGGAGTCACGCCTGCCCAAGTGCTCCTTCAGCCCCTCAGGTGCTAAGGCAGCTGCCTTCTTGCAGCGACCGGCTCTGTTCAGCCATCCTCAGCTTCCTCCCTCGAGGCTTCCACGCCTGTTTTCAGACATGTCACTGGGCCTGACGGCACTTGTGAAACTGGGCCTGAAGTCCTTACTAGATTTTAGGAGCTCCTCCACAACTGGAGAGAAGAGACGTCGCGAGAAGGGGAATTCTGCCATCTGACTTCACCCCTTGCTGCGGGACAACGACCGTAGCAGGTGGGCGGCCTTCCGGCAACACCGGAATACCCTCCTCCTCAGCCCTTCACCCCTGCAACTAGGGTTCAGCTTCTCTCTGCCTGCTCCTCCTCACGGGAGAGAGAGCAGCTCCTCCACAACACAGCGGTGGCGAGATCGGCTCCTCGGCGAGCGCCCGGAGTGCCGCGACGTACCGTGCCGTGCCGTGCCGTCGGGCTCTCTGGGCGATGAGGGGAGGGCGGCACGGGTAGGCAGGCTTCGAGGGGGCGGTGCCCGCTGTGACGCGGGGCTGCGCCATTGTGACCCCACACCGTGTCACCCGCAGAGGGGCTGCGCCATTGTGACCCCACACCGTGTCACCCGCAGAGGGGCTGCGCCATTGTGACCCCACACCGTGTCACCCGCAGAGGGGCTGCGCCATTGTGACCCCACACCGTGTCACCCGCAGAGGGGCTGCGCCATTGTGACCCCACACCGTGTCACCCGCAGAGGGGCTGCGCGCGCCCTGGCGCACGGCCTGTCAGAGCGGGCTCTGGGCGTAGAGTAGAGCCCTGCAGCTTCCCCGGGTCGGATCAGAGCAAGCTCCGACGGCTCTGACGCCAGGACACGGGGAGGGCCCTCGTTGGGCTGCTGGGTGACACTTGCTGGACGCCTCGCTCGGGAGTTTCAGTGCTAGCGAGTCTTTCGTGGTCCTTGTCGACGTGCACTGCTCTCCAGACCTGAGGAATTCAACGTAAAGCCCTCTAGCTTTGGTCTGAGCGAGCTTCACCTCGGCGGTGACCTAAAGGCATCGTCAGGCAGCGTTAGACTCTGCGGAGGCTGAGGGCTTTCCCTTCCTGCACTCCATTCCACCCTTTTTCTTCCGCCTTTCTGGTTTGCTGCCAGACTCCCATGGACTCAACTGAAGAGTCCTTCTGTAGCAGCCAGAAAAATAAACAACCACTGGGCTGAATGCGGTCTGGCAGCTGGTCGATGAGAAAGGCTCTGCTGGTGTGTGCCCAGAGAGGGAACAGGCTCACGGTCCCCGTAACGTAACCGCAGCCCTTGTGGCCAGTCCCAGTGTGGGGTAGCCCGCTGTGGGACCAATTGACCCCAGTTGTCACTGAGTCCAGCAGGGGCTGAGACTTCGGCCTGAGCAGATACAGGCTGCAAGGACGAGGTGCTTAGGGGTTTGTATTCTGGGAGGAGAAGAAGGAGGGACTCTGGGTGGAGTCTCCAGTGCTCATTGGCTTGAAGGGGCATCTGCGCAGGGGTCTCCAGCTGCTCAGTCAGCTGCTCTCGATACGGCAAGGTCTGTGGCCCCCTTGGGCACAAGAGGGCCTCCCCATGGCTTGCTATGGCTAGCTCTGACATGGTGCTAGCGGGAGCCCATGCCACCTACCCGTGCTGCCTTGCTCGGCCTTGGCCCAGCAGAGGGTGCAGGGTTGTGGCTAGCTCCTGGCATGTGAAGGATGAGGGAAGTCTCATTCTGCTGAGAAGAAATGCTACTGATAAATGAGCAGTGTGATGACAGGATACTAGAAATGAGCTGTATGACTTCTGTACCCTTTAAATCTAATTTTTCAGTAATAGGAATTGGTTGTATTGACCACAGCGTGTGGACTGTGGTCAACGACTCTCCATTCAGGTGGAGGGCACATAGAAAGTTCTGCACAAATGTGCATGGGAACTTCTTCACAGTGAGGGTGATGGAGCACTGGCACTGGCTGTACAGTGAGGTTGTGGAGTCTCCTTCTCTAGAGACGTTCAAGACCTGCCTGGATACCTACCTGGTCTAGCGGGCCTGCTTTGGCAGGAGGGATGGACTGCATGATCTCTAAAGGTCCCTTCCAACCCCCACAATTCTATGATTCTGTGATACTGCACGTGGGACACAGCAATCACAGATGTGCACTGACTAGGAGAGAAAAACTTATTGACAGCAGCCCTACCAAGAAGGACTTGGGTGTACTGTTGGATGAGAACGTTGACATGAGCCAGCAGCATGCTCTTGCTGTCTGGAAGGCCAACTGTATCCCAGGCTGCATAAAAAGAGGGGTGTTAACAGCGAGAGGGAAGTGATGGTCACTTGCTGCTCTGTCCTTGTAAGACCCCATCTGGAGTATTGCATCCAGGTCTGGGACCCCCAGCACAAGAAAGATGTAGAGCTTTTGGAGCAGGTCCAGAGGAGGGCTACAAGGATGATCAGAGGGCTGGATCACTTCTTCTACAAAGACAGGCTGAGAGCTAGGATTGTTCAGCCTAGAAAATAGAAGGCTTCAAAATGACCCCACTGAAGCCTTTCAGTATTTAACGAAAGCTTATAAACAAGATAGAGAATGACTTTTCACATGGTCTGATAATGATAGGAGAAGCGAGAATGATTTTAGAGTAAAAGATGGGAGATACAGACTAAATGTTATGGTGAAAATTTTAACTCAAAAGGTGGTGAAACACAGCTTGCCCAGAAATGTGGATGCTCCCTCCCTGGAGGTGTTCAAGGCCAAGATGGTTTGGACTTTTGGGTAACCCAGTCTAGTGGAGGTGTCTCTGTCCATGGCAGATGAGTTGGAAGTGGATAATCTTTAATGACCTTTCCAACCCAAGTCATTTGATATTTCTCTGATTTTGTGATGATAAATGTAGTCCTCTGCATTCAACCATGAACAATCGCCTGCACTAATGCAGAAGATGGAAGGACAGGCTAGGGGGAGTATTTGTGGAAAAGGGGCTGGAGATTCTAGTAGCTTGCAAGCTGAACACGTGCACAGTTTTCCTATGTATACTGCCAGGTGGCTGAAATGGCAGTTTTAAGATATCAAAGGACTCCTTTTTATCTAAAGCATATAGCACCAAAACTCTGAATTATTCCCTGTGTTGAATACCACCTGCTAGTAACAGACAATGAAAATATTTCAAAGAAAAGGAAAATAATTACAGCTCTATAAGAACAGTCCACAAAAGAAGAGTGAAACTTCTAAGACTGTTAAGAGCTGAAAAATCCTGAACTCTCTGCAGGTTTACAAGTGAAAGGTTTATTTACCAAAACAAAAACAAAAACAAAAACATACTCCTCTCTGTATCCAAGGTTGACAAGGTAGAAGCAACGGTCTTAAATCTGGAGAAGGGATATTTCTGTTAGAGACTAAGAAATGTTTTATAATGTTGAGAGTTTTTAGCACCAGTAATGACTGCTGAGACAAAAAGACCTGAGATGACTTGAACATAACTTCACAATATGCTATCATAAAAGAATTTATTAGTAGCACAAAATGTCCTGAGTTACAAAGAACCTACAAGGGTTATCAAGTCCAACTCCTGGCTTCACACAAGGCCACAAAAATTCAAACTCGCTGTCTGAGAGCATTGTACAAATGCTTCTTGAGCTCTGTAAGTCTTGTTAATTTCAAACCCGCTACTTTGATATATATAATGTAAAGAAGGTAGATATTTATAACCAATTTAGAATTTAAAACATGGATTTTAGTGCCACATACACAGGTACATACATATACAGGCATTTTCATAAGCTTCATTCTTCAATGTGAAACCAAGTTAAACTAAACAGGTTCAAATCGGACATAATACGGTGCAATTAATTAAGCACTGATGAGCTATATTGAAGGAAAGAAAGAAAAAGAATGCATTCCTCTCTAAGCCTTTCTCCCATCCAGATATACATAGTTTCAAGGCAGCAGGTACAATCATTGCTCAGCTGCCTGAAAGTGCAGATTGGGAATGTTAATAAGTTTTAGACATGAAATTTTTCAGTCTAACTGCCTTGTTTGGAGATTCTGTACAGAAAGGCCTCATTATCCCACCTTTCTTTGAGCTGAGATCTTTATAGCCCTCCAGAAACATTAAATCTCTCTTCTGATCTCTTAGCACATACTGACCAGCATTCACTTCTAGGATAAATCATTTAAGCCCT
Source organism: Callipepla californica brunnescens (assembly GCA_023055505.1). Classification (NCBI taxonomy): domain Eukaryota; kingdom Metazoa; phylum Chordata; class Aves; order Galliformes; family Odontophoridae; genus Callipepla; species Callipepla californica. The sequence goes on from JALIRH010000053.1 coordinate 3,196,485, forward strand.
TGTTTGAACAGCAGTGGTCCAACGATGTGGGCTGTACAGCACATCACATACAGAAACAAGAACATTTCAGAACTGAAATGAATTTATCTGTGCACTAAATTCTTGAGGAGACAGCATCCTTCTATGCCCAAGTTTCACTCAGTCAACCCTCTGTACTTTGCTCCTCTCTGCAACATCGCACAGTTTCAGTTGGATGTTGCTAAACTTCAGTGAGATTCTGAGTTTTGCAGTGAGGGGCTAAAATTACTCATATTTAAATGAATTCTCTAATGACCTGAAACGGACTGGTTCTTAAGGTAATATGTTAAATGTACAAATGTTTTTTTCTGATTTTAGATTTGAGTGATGCTTATTGTAGACACAGCATGATATCTGCTTCTAGCTGCAACTCCAGTTATCTTTACATTAGTTTAGATGTATATTCTATAGAAAGAAGCACAAAAATCAACAACTTTCTAGCCCAAATAGGTGAGATATGAAAATACCTTAGTGTCCAGATTCTCCAGTATTCATTTATTTTCTAAACTGCGTTTTCATAACAGAACTTTCAGAAGATTTCTCCCCTAATTGTAGAGATTCAAGATCACCAATGTTGATGTTCATGATATCCTGATACTCTTCCAAACCCAGAGAGATCTTACTTCTTTCTTATTGTATTGCCCAAAGGGATCCAGAAAGGAGTATTTAGACAAAAAGATGATGTTAGCAGTAGAATAACAGGCAGTAACTGGTTGTGACTGAATCTGAGATAGCAGTCAGAAGACACTTAGCAGTCACTAACACAGTAACAGAGGAAAATACTTTCCTGGTTGGAGGAGAGAAACAAACTTCATCCTTACTCTTAAAATGCATTTTAATAGGTCTGTAAATGCTTTAATATTAGGTACTGATAGAGAGACTTTTTGTGCATTTGTTCCTAATATAATTCCTCCAAAACTTTTAAAAGTTCAGAAGCACAGTTGGACAAGGTGAGAGATGCTTGGGACACAGAAATGTACCTTTGTGAATCTTCTGTCATCATTGTATTCCAACTCTTGCTGATGGAGACTTTTGTAGCACCACTCACACGGAAATATTCTCAATAACGCTTCTGCGGATGCTCATTTAATGCAAATTAAGAACTGTATTATGGTATAAAGAAACTTTCTACAAGTGTTTGAGATAAGCTGATTTCAAGGTCCTTTCACTTGATTCACCTACATCAATACAGTATCATTGTTGGTAAGCAATGAATATAAGCATCATCATTTCTGGCAAGAACTAGATAGATTTCTGTGTTTTCTTTTTTTAATTTACATTTAATCAGAGAATCACAAATCACAGAAAGGTTGGAAGAACCTTGGGAGGTCATCTGATCTATCCTCTGCTCCAGCAGAGACACTCAGAGCAGGTTCCCCAAGCCCATGTTCAGGCAGTTTTTGAAGATCTCCAAGGAGGAGACTCCACCACCTCTCTGGGCAGCCTGCACCGGTGCTTCATCACTCACACAGTAGAGAAGTGCTTCCTGATATTTAGATGGCATCTCCTGTGCTCCAGTTTGTGACCATTGCCTCTTGCTCTGGCACTGAAAAGAATCCAGCTCCACCCTCTTAACCAGATTAATGGATAAGTTCCCCCCTGTGCGTCCTCTTCTCCAGGCTGAACAGTCTCAGCTCCCTCAGCTTCTCCTTGTAGGTGAGATGCTCCAGTTCCTTCATCATCTTCATGGTCCTTCACTGGACCCTCCAGTACCTCTTGTGTGTCTCTTCTGGAGCTCAGAACTGGACACAGTTCTCCATGGACTGTTAAGCAGAGGGGAAGGATCACTTGCCTCAATCTCTTGGCAATACTTAGCCTAATGCAGTTCAGAATACCATTAGCTTTCTTCAAGGCAGTGTCACACTGTTGGCTCATTTATACTGTATAATAAAGAGAAGAGAGTTACTCTAGTGATAAAATGCCGAATAGATGTGAAAATGCTCTAAGTCATTACTACCTTCTGTGCGCTTAGAAATATACTCAGTTATTAGTCTTACACTCAATAATTGTCTTACACTCAATTATGTAACTTAATAATGACACAGATAAAAACCATTATTATTTTAGCTATTAAACCAGGTCACTATATTTGCACACAGCGACAACTTTGAGAAATTTTTAAGGCAGCAATTTTTACTCCTTAAGTCACTGAGATATGCAGTGCTGGTGTGTTGAGAAAACGGGGAAAACGATAAGCAGTTACAACTTGCATGATTTTAAAGCTAACTTTGAGATAGTGTGTGTAGTAATACCCATGATTACCAATCCATTTGGAAATCCTTTGTTTTCTCAGAAGTGACATACACAGACACCAGTTGAAACAGTTATTGCAGAATAAATAATGTTTAAGTATTGAAACCTGTATTTCTATGGGCATATTATTCTTAGCTAGTAATGAGATACTCAGAGAGTTACAGTAAAAGAGGAAAATATAGATAAAGAGGAAAAAAAAAATTGGGAGGAATTATAATCCCTTATGCAGTTTGAATCTTCAACAGAACTGAACAATGGATTGAATGACCTGCTACAGAAATGTCCATTTGTCACTAACAGTAAGAGTACCCGAGCAGAAATGAAGAATTTTAAAGATCAGATTTGTCTTCAGAAATTAAAACAAGAACGTTTCTTCCTAGCATCTGAACAGTGGCAATATGAACATTGTTTATTAATTCTTGTTCTGTTTCATCTTTTGGCAGTCAGAGTAGGGGCACTATGAGGCACAAGCTAGACACTGCTCTAAATAAGGTGTGTGGTATATAGTAAAGCAACAGGAACATGCTGGGCTAAAATGTGATAAACTCTCCAAGTACAATACAGACAGACATAGGTAAGATTACAGAGTGCCTGCAAATGCATAAATAATTTACATAGCAGTGTGATTGTTTACATTTGCAACTTATTTTGATGCAGGAAGTTTGTTTTGTGACTGACTTAACATTTTAGAGAAAGGGGGCCTGAACTGAAGATCTTTCTGGGAGTGTCACAAAGTTGGTTTACTTGAGAGTTCTCGGATTATATTGTGTTGGGTTCTTTTTTTCCATTGCTGTTTTCTAAGAAAAACAGGTCTGTTCATTTCAGACATTGGCATGCCTACCACAGTTCTCAACATGCATCTTCTTGACTTCTGTACGTGTTTTTTCCTGTACTTACCACTTCATTTTGCAATACTTATTTTTTCTACTTTTACTATTTACTTCTACCTTCCTTTTCCTATGTCAAGAAAATTGCAGAGGTTAGCGTAAGCTTTCATACAGGATCAGTTGTAGATAAAGTCTGAAGTTGCTTCCTTGCAGATTTCATTTTTGCGGGCATAATTCATAGAATATAATTAGCATTGTAGTTACATCACAGTGTACAAACGAGTGAGGTCTCTATAGTTTGACTTAAAAACTGGCCTTCTTTTCCAAGATATATTGTCACTTAGATATCTACTAAATCACGAGGAGGTGAGCTTAGTGATGGGATTTCTATGGCAGTGCCTTTCATTCGCATTTCCCTTCCTGATAACGAGTGTTATAAACGATGTTAAGATTCCTGTGCCATTGAACTGTGATTAAGAAAGCTCTTCATTTTTGTTTTAGTATCCACCTGAGTGCTAAATAGAATACAGGCTGTAATATAGGCATGTCCATCGTGTAGTCTGTGGGATGCATGCAGCCCTGCCCAGCTCACAATGCAGCTACTCCCTGCCCTGCACAACTATGATGGTGGCTCCTCTCTATGGTGGTGGCCTGGCCTGGCCCTGGGGGCACAGCTGTCACTCAGCAACAACCAAACACTGGTGTGTGATCAGCACTGTCCGGGCTGAAACCAGGGCACAGGGAGGGTGCGCTGCAGTGCTAACTTAAGTTAATGGCTAGTAATTGTATGCGTTTTGACACACTGCCTAAACTTAGCCCTGTGAGCAGTGAAAAATATGCAGCCTCCCTTCCTGTTTTGATGCTGGAATTTGAGAACAGGTCATAACTTTTTGGCATTATGCACGTTTTGGAAGAATTTTCATAAGCGTTGTAACACAGGAAGAGTAAAATTTCATCAAAAATCTCTGACAAACACAAACAATTGCAACCACTTCAATTGAAACAGACTGGTGCACGAATTTCACAAAAGATCAAATATCCCACTAGTTTTACTGTTCTGTTGCTCTTTATTTTTAATGATTTAATAAAAATATTAGAAGACTTAAAATATGTTCTACATGATACAGAATACATTTGGCATTTAAAGGCCAAACTGTTGGCTTTTGTTTTCAATTTCTCATGGTTTGCACAATGTAGCCACGATGGCTTGATATTTAACCAATTTTACGTTACGACAATACTTTTTCTTTTGCTTGTGAGTGTATGAAATGACCTAGTTCAGGCAACTCGATAAAGAGCTCACCGGAGGGGTGAGGACTCTGGCACGTGGAGAAACCCACAGTTTTTCCTTTCATTCCCGTACTATCTCAAAAGACCTATTTTATCTGTTGCATGTCTGCTAGCTATTAAAATCCGCAGCACACTGTGCTCTTGAAGTAAACCTGGAAGATGAGAAAAGGTGGATTCAGGTTCTTTACAACATTTCCCAGCTATCACAGGAAGCAAGACAAACACTGCCACATCCCTTTATAGATACCCAGGCACTTTCTTCTTTTGGAAACTCTTAAGTACTAATAATGACAACATTATCAGAAAATTGGCACTTGTCAAACTAATTAATCAGCTGTTAATTAGGTAATAAGATGGTTATAGTCCAATGTATATCAGAGCTACTATAACACAAAGTGAGATCTCAAGACTGTAGAGTATGTTCCAGTCCCACAGCAAGGCACAGGGTACACTAAATCTATGTACTTCGTATGGTCACTCTCTTCTGAGGCTTGCTAAAGGATTGCATTAATGATAAAGTGCTATTACACTGTTAAAAGATATATAAAGATATATAAAGATCTATATAGAAACTGTCTCAGCTGACTGCTCTGTATTTGCTTTTCTTTCACAGAAGACTCTATTTTATTTTATTTTTTTTTTTTTGCCCACTGTGTATGAATTCTGAAGAGATTTATAGCATTTATCTGCCAGCATATTTTGTTAACAGGTAACATATGAAAAGAAACACCAAGTCTCAAACAACAGTAGCAGTACTAAGGGAAGAGAAAAGAAAAGAAAAAAAGAGCAAAGAAAGAGGAAAAAGGAAAAAGGGGAAGGGAAGGGAAGGGAAGGGAAGGGAAGGGAAGGGAAGGGAAGGGAAGGGAAGGGAAGGGAAGGGAAGGGAAGGGAAGGGAAGGGAAGGGAAGGGAAGGGAAGGGAAGGGAAGGGAAGGGAAGGGAAGGGAAGGGAAGGGAAGGGAAGGGAAGGGAAGGGAAGGGAAGGGAAGGGAAGGGAAGGGAAGGGAAGGGAAGGGAAGGGAAGGGAAGGGAAGGGAAGGAAGGGAAGGAAGAGGATTTTAGAGCATCTTTTTTCTTACTTTTTTTTCCCCCTTGTTTTCCTTTTATATCCCATTGTCTATTTAAAAGTAGCATAAAATTGCAAAGCCATTACATGAATATTTAATTCATACTGAAAACATCTTTGGCCATATTTTCAGCAGTTTTGTGTTATCTTCATGTTCCGAAACCGAAGCTTTCCAGATTATTTCCCAGCCGTCTTACTAAAAATCTATTCATTAAAAGTCCTAATAGTATTATTCAATTCCATATTTCAGGTAATAATTTTTAGTGGCTTCCACTGATGTTTATCACATATGGAATATTTTCTACATTTATTTCAGAATTTATCTGGCTTTGCTACAGTTTCTTGTCGTCAGCTGTTGAATTAAATTGTGATCACAATGGTTGTTCAGGGTGATGAAGAAAAATGAATTTAAAAAGATATCAATTTTCTATATTAACTACTTAAATGTATTAAAATGTGTCGGTCAGAATCAGGCAGATTTTTTTACTGGATTTGAAGTAAAACTCTCTTTTCTTTACAATCCAATTTCCTGGGCATCTCAAAAAGTTTATTACTGAGTTTATTACTGTAAGCCATGAATTTATAGGAAGAGAGTGCTTCCCACTCCTGCTTTGGTTCCCTAAGCTGATGATTGATGGATACATGCTACTGATTCAGTCTGTGTTATGTTCCTCGCACGCTATGTCTGAGTCTGGATTTGTTCAAGGTCCTAAAGAAACGTGAGGGTAAGTCACACTAAAATTAGGTCATTTGAAATAAAGAAACTCATTTTTCTTGTTAATAATTACTTCTTCTATCATGATTTTCAAATAAATTACTAGATGTAGTGCTCTAATAATTTTGACAAGTGAATGCTTTCTGTGCAACATGCACATTACTTCTTTTAAATACCTGTTGACAGCAAGTCTGGGGAGGAAAAGTGAGGTCTATGTAAATATGAGACATCGAATACTCTTTTCTCTCAGGACAGAATAGAACAGTGCTATAATAAATAACTGCCAATGAAGGAATGGAATTTTCTAATTTAGCGCTCCCTTATACTAAAAAAAACCCTTAGATTATGTAAAAATACTAGAAAAGCTAAGTGTTATCTCCCAGTAAGAGTGAAAAACAAAAAGTATAAAAACCTACTTTTAGTTTCAGAAAATCTTCAAGGATATTTTGAAAAAAAAAAAAAAATCTCTCACAGATAGGGCTGAGCAGATCAAGTTTCCATCTTCTATAATGTAATAAATCAATTGGTCTTCTATGATGGAATGCTGGCATCAGTGGACAAAGGAAGGGCAACAAATGCCATCTACCTAGGCTTGCATAAGGCCTTTGACATGGTCCCACACCACATCCTTATCTCTGTATTTGAGAGATACGAGTTTGAAGGGTGAACATAAAGAACTGGTTGGAAGGATGCTACCAGAGGTTTGTGGTATATGGCTCTATGTACAGGTGCAGGCCAGTGATGAGTGGTGTCCTTCATGAATCCATCTTGGGAACGGCACTCTTGAGTACATCATGAGCAAGTCTGCTGACGACACCAAGCTGAGTGGGGGACTTGATAGGACAGAAGGAAGAGGGACCTGGACAGGCTTGAAAAGTGGGCCCCGGGAGATTCATCAAGGCCGAGTGAAAGATGTTAGGCTGGCACAATCCTATATGTGCGTGTGTACAGACTGAGAGCAGCTCTACTGAGAAGGACTTAGGAGCGCTATTGGATGAAAACCTTAACATGAGCCAGTAATTTCTGCTTACAACCCAGGACCTTATACTGGTCCACATCAAAAAAGGGATGGACAGCATCGCAATAGAGGATGATTGTGCCTCTCTACTCTGGAAGAGTAGAGACTCATCTGGAATACTGCATTCAGGTCTGGTGCCCCCAACTCAGGAAGGATGTGGAGTTTTTGGAACAGATCTGAAGGAGGTCTGCAAAAGTGATTAGAGGGCTGGAGCGCCTCACTTCTCCTACAAAGACAGGCTGAGGGAGCAGGGTTCATTCAGCCTGAAGAGACATTAAGTCCTTCCAGTACTTAAAGGGAGCTTTTAAGCAGGAAGGAAATCAACTCACACAGTCTGACAGTGACAGGACAAGGGGCAATGGTTTTAAACTGAAAGAGTGGAAATTTAGATCAGATGTTAGGGGGAGATTTTTCACTGAGAGGATGGTGAGGATAGAACAAGAGGCGCAGAAAAGTTATGGATACGCCATCTCTGAATATGTTCAAGTCCAGGTTGGATGGGACCCTGCACAACCTGATTTAGTGGTTGGTAAAACTCTTCATGGCAGGAGGGTTGAAAGTTTGATGTCCCTTCCAACCCAAGCCGTTTTGTGTTTCTATAATTCTGTGATTATTAGATTACCTTTCTGGAATGATGTCCTCTTTTCTTTCACAACTCATGTATTTTGTTCCTCTAACAAGCCTATCCCATTCTCATGGCCATCCTTTTGTTTTTCCAATTTTCAAATCTCATTTTAAGTTTTTAATTTCTTTTCTTTATTTCCTACCCTAAAAAAATAAATAAAAATTCATCCTTATAATCGTGAAGGGACTTAACTGACAAGTGGAGTTTCCTTCTCTGGGAATATTCAAGATCAGTCTAGGCACCTACCCGTGCAGCCTGCTGTAGGGAGCGTGCTTTAGTAGGGAGTTTGGACTCAATGATCTCTGGAGATCGCTTCCTACTCCTGCAGTTCTGTGATTCCGTGAGTCTGTGACCCGTTTCTCTCAGCTGTTTACCGAGTACAAGCGAAGCTAGTTGCAATTTTCCATTACAACTGTAGAGGGCAGACAAGACAAGAAGGATCGGAGGGTTCTCGGGTTTCTTTGAATCTCTTCCCCCCAAAAGTTACCTTACCCACAGTGGCAGCAGGTACCATTTTCCATTACGAAAGTACTTCACATGATTTGTCTATTCGTGGTCCTTCAACAACTTCTTTCTTGTGCGACGAGAGAATAAACGGTTTATTTCAAAGCCAGATCAAGGCGAGATAGGAATTCAGTGACTCCCTAAATTCTTTACCAAGGAATTTTACAGTAATGTGACGGCAATTGTGGTTTTTAAGAAATGAGATTAATATTTTATTGTTGTTTTTGTTAATGAATATGTAGCTTCTAACTTTAAAGGTCAGAATTGTCACGGATTTTACCTACAGATCAAGTACTCTATTTCAGCTCCTGCTACTCTGTATGATGACAAAAAATGGATACTACAAAAGAGTGAGGATAATTTAGCTCAATATATTACTCGAATAGTATTTAAAAAAAAAAATCCCCCCAAACATTTGCTACAGTTTTGGAGCGATGCATAGGGAGATCCTGGACTGTATGCCCCTCTGGTGCAGTGAGCCAGCAGTATTTGCTGTTGCACAAAAACTAAAAGCTCTGCCATTAGCTGACACACAGGCAACAAAGTTCAGTTTCTTGATTTTAGTGTGATCAGACAGAAGAAGGTTACAGAGTTTTTCTCTATTATATTTTGTATGCAGCTCTGTGCTTCCTGTTTTATAGTGATATCACTTGCTCCAAATGACTCCAAATTTCAATATAATATTTCCAGGTATTAAACACAAAAGACCTCCTGACTGATGCAGGTAGGTTAGATGTCCCAGTTACCTATAAACATAGTTTTGGTTTCCGTGGTTGCTCAGGTGAATCAGACATTTTTTTCACACTATTGGTTGCCAAGGACACAAGTTGTTACAAAACATGGCAGCTATAAATAAATATTGCAGGGATGTAGTTGTGCATTCAGCAGTGAACTGTAGCAAACTTCGATTCATAATGCATTTGAAAATTGAAGACATTCTCAGCAGAGTTTGAGTGAGCTGAATTAATACACTTGTTGTAAGAGAAGATGTTCACCAAATCATCAAACTTTTAAGTATTCACGAGAATGGCATAGCTACATTGCTCAAACACCTGGCAAACACATAGATACCCTAATTCTAATCAGTCTTAAATAGAAATCCAACCAAGACAATGGAAAGCAGATCAGAACAGAATGTTTTCTAAATTTGAGGACCGTACCAACAGAAATAATCTCAGGCACGGTACAACAGCTACTTCTTAGAAAGGATTACAAATATTTGCAAGTGTCTGCTGTACAATGTAACCTGTCAAAATGAGACAGAAAAGCCTGCAGGGATGGGTGGCCTGGGAAGAATGTAGGGATACTCTCAGGATGTGCAGGAATGTGATCAGGAAAGTCAAGGAGAAGATGGAATTAAACTTAGTGAGGAACGTGAAAACCAAGAAGGGTTTCTTTGCATACACCGGGCAGAAAAGACAAGCAGAGGAGAGTTTACCCCCTCTGATAAATTAAAAAGCTTCTTAGGCATGGAGAAGGATGAGTGTCAACGGTTTACCGGGCTGGATCGGCCCGGTTCCGTGACGATTGGTGCGGGGGACCCACGGACCCACGCCCCAAGAAAGGGCAAGGAAAAAGGGAAAAGGGAAAAGGGAGATGGGCCTAGAAACAAAACAGCGGCAACGATCTGAGGAGGAAAGCTAATTTACTAAATAAGATATCAGAAAGTAAAATAACACAATATAATACAATATAATTGGAATTGAGGCTAATGAATCAAATAAAATGAGCAAGAGAGAGAGAGTGTCCAATAAACCGAAGGCCTTACGCTAACGCTGAAGGCGATACGGCAGCGAGCACCCACTGCTGAGATGATCCCGAAGGAAAGAGAGTGTCCCGTGACCGCTGAGGGTTTTTATCTGTTCCCTCTGAGCGGAAAACACGTAAAAATACAAAGCATCGCAAAGTCCTCTGGGGAATGTAGTTCTTCTTCTCTTCTGAGACAGGTATACCTGGAATTATCAATGATCTATGGAGCTGGAGTATTAGCTCCTTAACTCTTAATGCAATACATGATGTTATGATGTGGAATACCAGTACCAAAAATCATAAAACCATGACATTCCACCCCTTATTCCACATTGTTACATCATGCTTGATACATACAGAAGAACAATGATTAACATGCATTAGATATACACACACACAACATATATATACAAGTATATACATGGAATTACTGACTGCACTCCCCCAACATCAAATTCCCTTGTGGTACACACTGAACATCCCCATTCTTCTGCATCACCCACCAAGTGGACCCAGGTCCCTGAGCAAAGACAGTTCCACGGAGAGGTTTGCCCTTTCCAGAAGCTGGAAGTACCCAAACCGCCTTGCCCAACATGTTCTTTACATGTACTACAGGGACCTTATCTCCCTCTACAGTAGGTAGGGAGTTGGATTGGGCAGGACCATCACGATTGATGGATCCTCGAGTGTTGACCAACCAGGTGGCTTCTGCCAAATGCTTCTCCCAATGCTTAAATGTTCCGCCACCCACTGCTTTCAACATGGTTTTCAGCAACCCATTGTATCTTTCAATCTTACCAGAAGCTGGTGCGTGATAGGGGATATGATAAATCCATTCAATGCCATGATCTTTGGCCCAATTACTTACAAGAGAATTTTTGAAATGAGTCCCATTATCTGACTCAATTCTTTCTGGAGTGCCATGTCGCCATAGGACTTGCTTCTCGAGACCTAGAATGGTGTTTTGGGCGGTAGCATGGGGTACTGCATATGTTTCAAGCCACCCAGTGGTTGCTTCCACCATGGTGAGCACATAACACTTACCATTGCGAGTTCGTGGCAAGGTGATATAATCTACCTGCCACGCCTCCCCATATTTATACTTTTGCCATCGCCCTTCCCCCCAAAGAGGTTTCATCCTCTTGGCTTGTTTAATTGTGGCGCAAGTATCACAGTCATGGATAACCTGTGCAATAGCGTCCATAGTTAAGTCCACCCCTCGGTCTCTAGCCCATTTATATGTTGCATCTCTTCCTTGATGGCCCGAGGTCTCATGGGCCCATCGAGCTAAAAATAATTCACTTTTGTGTTGCCAGTCCAAGTCTACTTGAGCCATCTTAACTTTGGCAGCTCTATCTACCTGATGGTTATTCTGTTGTTCTTCAGTTGCTCGGCTTTTAGGAACATGAGCATCTACATGGCGCACCTTTACAACCATGTTCTTTACTCGGGCAGCAATATCTTTCCACAGTTCAGCAGCCCAAATAGGTTTACCCCTCCGTTGCCAGCCATTTTGTTCCCATTGCTGTAACCACCCCCATAAGGCATTTGCCACCATCCATGAGTCAGTGTAAAGATAAAGCACTGGCCACCTCTCGCGTTCAGCAACATCTAAGGCCAGCTGGGCAGCCTTTACCTCTGCAAATTGGCTTGATTCTCCTTTTCCTTCAGCGGCCTCTGCAACTTGTCGTGTGGGACTCCACACTGCAGATTTCCATCTGCGGTGCTTACCCACAATCCGACACGATCCATCCGTGAACAGGGCATATCTCTTTTCCTTGTCTGTTAATTCACTGTATGGCGGGGCCTCTTTAGCACGTGATACCTCCTCTGCTGGGGTTGTTCCAAACTTTTTACCTTCAGGCCAGTCCATGATCACTTCTAGGATTCCTGGATGACTGAGGTTCCCCATCCGAGCTCGCTGTGTAATCAGCGCAATCCACTTACTCCAAGTGGCATCAGTAGCATGATGGGTAGAGGGAACCTTTCCTTTGAACATCCAGTTCAGCACTGGTAGTCGAGGTGCCAGAAGGAGCTGCGCTTCAGTACCGATTACTTCGGAAGCAGCTCGAACCCCCTCGTACGCGGCTAAGATTTCCTTCTCAGTTGGAGTGTAGCGCTCCTCAGACCCCCTGTATGCTCGACTCCAGAAACCAAGGGGTCGGCCTCGGGTCTCTCCAGAAGCTCTTTGCCACAAACTCCAAGTGGGACCTTCCTTTCCAGCAGCAGTGTAGAGGATGTTCTTCACATCCTGTCCCGTCCGCACTGGCCCCAGGGCCACGGCACGGGCTATCTCCTGCTTAATTTGCTCAAAAGCCTGCTGCTGCTCAGGACCCCATACAAAATCATTCTTCTTCCGCGTCACCCGAAAGAGAGGGCTCACAATGAGACTATAGTTTGGAACATGCATTCTCCAAAAGCCCACTACACCCAGAAAAGCTTGGGTCTCTGTCTTACTAGTGGGTGGAGACATAGCAATAATTTTGTCAATCACATCTGTTGGGATGTGACGACGTCCATCTTGCCACTTTATTCCTAGGAACTGAATTTCCTGTGCAGGCCCTTTCACTTTGCTTCGCTTAATAGCGAAGCCAGCTCGCAGGAGGATCTGAATTATTCTCTCTCCTTTCTCGAAAACTTCCCCTGCTGTATTGCCCCACACAATGATGTCATCAATGTATTGTAAGTGCTCAGGAGCACCACCCTGTTCCAATGCAGTTTGGATCAACCCATGGCAAATGGTTGGGCTGTGCTTCCACCCCTGGGGCAAACGGTTCCAGGTGTAGTGAACTCCCCTCCAGGTGAAAGCAAATTGCGGCCTGCATTCTGTGGCCAAGGGAATTGAAAAGAAGGCATTGGCAATGTCAATGGTGGCATACCACTTGGCTGCTTTTGACTCCAGTTCGTACTGGAGTTGAAGCATGTCCGGCACAGCAGCACTCAGTGGGGGTGTAACCTCATTCAGGCCACGGTAATCTACCGTCAGCCTCCATTCTCCACTGGCTTTACGCACCAGCCATATGGGGCTGCTAAAAGGTGAGTGAGTCATGGTCAACTCTTGTGAACGCCCAGTCACCCCAGAAGTATAGATTAATTCTGTCCCTTGGTGACTGGAGAGCATTAGAGTGCATTGTGCACCAGTGTCCATCAGTGCCTTATAATTTTGTGGTTCTGATGTGCCAGGCCAAAGAAACCACACAGTCCAATGCACTCTATTATCCCTTTCCCCCCCCTGGCTGGGGGGCACGGGCTATTGTGGCTGGTAGGTACCTCGCTCAGTTCTGAAGGAGTACCGTTCAGACAGGAGGACATCTCGCTCAGACAGGAGGGTGTCTCTTTCAGGTTGGAGGGCATCTTGCACAAACTGGAGACCGTCTTGTTGAGACTGAGGGTTGTTGAGCTCGGACTGGAGGGCATCTCTGTTGGTCTGGAGAGCTTCTTGTTGAGACTGGAAGGCGTCTCTCTCGGTTTGGAGGACGTCTCTCTCAGTCTGGAGGGCGTCCATGTTGATCTGAAGAGCTTCTTGTTGAGACCGGAAGGCGTCTCTCTCGATCTGGAGGGCATCTCTCTCGGTCTGGAGGGCGTTCATGTTGGTCTGGAGAGCTTCTTGTTGAGACTGGAAGGTGTCTCTCTCAGTCTGGAGGACGTCCATGTTGGACTGGAAAGCATCTAGCTGAGACTGGAGGGTGTCTCTCTCGGTCTGGAGGGTCTGATTGTCAGCTAAAAGACTGTCTTTCTCAATTTGGAGACTATCCCTTTCGGCTCGGAGACTCTCTCGCTCAATTTCAAAAACTCTAAGCCTCTCTGGAATAGTATTGAATAAGGCCCGGTAAGCATAAGCCAGACCCCAAATAATTTGGTCCTCCTCAGATCTGTCTGAGCCATAACATCCCTGTCTCAAATATCTGCTTAGGTTCTCAGGATCTTGCAGGTGTTCAGGAGAAAAGTCCCATGACAGCGGTGATGACCACTTCTCTAAAGTCTCTCCTAAGTCCCTCCAAACTCCCTGCCAGTCACTGTTCTCTGGCTCTGGGGAAGGCTTTCTCAAAATATTATAAATATAGATACCGATAAAGAGTATATTCAGGGAGGCTGACACCACAATCATTACGAGCATTGGATGAGCATTCAGAAAACGCCTAATGAATTCAAAGGAGAGGCCAGGAGCCGGTTTAAAAATCATGAGTTCCGTAGAATTAACAACTCCACCTGGGGTTGCTCCCCCCGGAACTAAATGCCACATCATATACAAAAGCCAGGTAGGTATTTCCATCATTGTTTTTAGTTTATCATATAGAGACCAAGCTCCATAGATCAGAATGGCAAACTTAATTAAGTCCCAGTATATTCTGAGCATTACAAGGGAACAAACCATGAAATGCAGCCCCTTTAAGAGCAGTTTAAAAAGCGAGAGCATTTTTTTTTTCTTTTTTTTTTTTTTCTTAACTAAAACAAGCTAGCAGTACCCAAAAAAGTTTACAGATATCCCAGAACAACTGGCAGTACGCCCAGACTTCAAGGTCGTGTTATGCCGTACAGCACCTGCAGTACTGATAAGCTTGCTAGCAAAAAACAGAGATTCACTCTAAGAGTATGTCTCTGCCCGGCTAGCTCAGTCGGTAGAGCATGGGACTCTTAATCCCAGGGTCGTGGGTTCGAGCCCCACGTTGGGCGCCAAAAATGTCAACGGTTTACCAGGCTGGATCGGCCCGGTTCCGTGACGATTGGTGCGGGGGACCCACGGACCCACGCCCCAAGAAAGGGCAAGGAAAAAGGGAAAAGGGAAAAGGGAGATGGGCCTAGAAACAAAACAGCGGCAACGATCTGAGGAGGAAAGCTAATTTACTAAATAAGATATCAGAAAGTAAAATAACACAATATAATACAATATAATTGGAATTGAGGCTAATGAATCAAATAAAATGAGCAAGAGAGAGAGAGTGTCCGATAAACCGAAGGCCTTACGCTAACGCTGAAGGCGATACGGCAGCGAGCACCCACTGCTGAGTCGATCCCGAAGGAAAGAGAGTGTCCCGTGACCGCTGAGGGTTTTTATCTGTTCCCTCTGAGCGGAAAACACGTAAAAATACAAAGCATCGCAAAGTCCTCTGGGGAATGTAGTTCTTCTTCTCTTCTGAGACAGGTATACCTGGAATTATCAATGATCTATGGAGCTGGAGTATTAGCTCCTTAACTCTTAATGCAATACATGATGTTATGATGTGGAATACCAGTACCAAAAATCATAAAACCATGACAATGAGATACTTAATCTGTTCTTTGCCTCTGTCTTCACTGGCATTCAGGCTTCCCATGAATCTCACATCTCTGAACTTCTAAGTTGGGGCCAGGAGAGCAAAATCACTCCCAGTGTAAATGTAGAGCAAGTCCAAGACCGCCTCATGAGGCTGAATGTGTACAAGCCCATGGAGCCCAGTGACATGCAACCCGGAGTTCTGAAGGAATCATCTGATGTGTTTGCCAAGCCATTCTCCGTCATATTTGAAAAATCATCATGTCAGGTGCCCTCAGATTCCTAAGGCACAGAAACTCAGAGCAGGGTTTACAGAATGAATTGATTCTCAAGCTATATGTTCACTGTGAGTATAAAAAGCATTAACTATAAAAAAAAAATTATAAATAATACCTCTCTATGTATTGGAGAGAAGGCATGTTTTGGAACACCAGCTCCAAGAACATAGAATTACAGTAACTGAGAAGACATCAGTGTAACACTGACACTTTGGTAATTGCTGAGAAATCAGAAGGCATTAACAGGAGGTGCAGTAGGCAGGCATGTTGCTAAATTAAAATTCAATGCAAGTAATACTTGCAACAACCCATGGTAAAATTGCTAGTGAATTGCTATTTATGTATTTATTACCATATGGGGATGTTGTTAAACTAGTTTTGACCAAGGGAAAAGATGAGTATTTATCTGCCTCGGTGAAGGCTGACATACTTGAATAAATGAAAGAAACGACTGCAGCACATCACTGTAACCCCTTCTACTATTACTAGACCTCTTGACATCACCACTGGTAGGACAGAGAGGATAGTAAAAATCTGCACAGAAAGCAGAAGTTTTACCTGGAGATAGCAAAAATAACATGTGAATACCATTCACAGTGATGGACAAATAGGGCCAAGAGCAGCCACTTCAGAATTTCAGAATTCTCAAAGTTTTTGAAAAATTAGGAAAAAAAAAATTGTCACGTTTCTTGAAAATGAACAGCATCCTTCAGAGCTGGAGGGCATTTCCTCAAACCAAAACACATCAAGCTATTTCAGCAGGGAAAGGGTACATCCAAAAAAGCACGACACAATCTAACAAAGGTAAGAATTCATATTCAAACAATCACATCTCCCAGACCTCTTTCCCGAGGAATAACTGTCACATGAAGCAGCTGACTTAGCAGATGGAGACAGGGAGAGCAGGGTGGATCTCTGCACCAACCCTGAGAGGTCAGGGACTCCCTGCACACTGCCATGCTGTCACAAACCCTTGCCACCAAGGCCAAGCTGCTCAGAAGGGCTGTTTGGTGGAGATGGGGTTGCATGTCACAGGCTGCCTCCAAAATGCCTCTGGATATCTAGTATAAAGTTAGCTGTCCCAGGTGATGACAGCTTCATAGAGCTTTTGTCTGACCAAATGAATGCACTTACTGTGGAAAGGCAGCTGGAGGTAACCAGACAAACGTTTACCCAGAAGGCTACACTTCTGAAGTTTTAATTATCATCAGATTGCATGGCAGTACACTGAACCTATTATTTCACTGAGGTTAAGCCTACTAGTTCATATGAAAGGCAAGAACTGACTCAGCAGGAAAATATAATCTCAGCCGCAGCTACCTGCAGTAAACCTGCTTTCTTAGTCGTCCATTTCACAGCATTTTTGAAGTTTGCAGGGTGCTGGTAAGCACCAGGCGCTGCTGCTTTGTTTCTTGAATGGGTGCGTGGGACTACAGGCATCCTGTCTGCTCTCTGGGGGAGGAACTCTGTGTGCAAAATTCAAGGGCACTCTGTTTCAAAGAAAGTAAACAGAGGCACAATTGCTGTTTTCATCCCTTCTCCCTGCTTTCACTAAGATCATAGGACGCATCTCTTGACAGGACAAGCAGAGAAGGCCTGTCTCCCTCAGGCTGCATTGCAGTAAGGAGCTTTTGCATACCCGCACAGATCATTCAAAAAACACTAGCACTGAGTATGCAAGCGAGTTTTTATTTATTTCTCTTTTCCTGATGAAGAAATGAGTATGGAGATGTATCCACTGCATTTCCCACCAGCAAATCAGGATCTCGCAACTGTGCAAAGCATTGGAGGACAATCCTCCTTCCCTACGGGGTCAGCAAATCTGTGCTGCCAGGAAGGCTGCACGGTGTGAGAAGTGGTTCTGCCTCACAAAGCAAACCTCGCCAGACTTCCTCTCTCTGCACAGACATCTTCTTCAAAGTCTTAGTCAACATCACAAAAAATACAGTTGCCTTCTCACTAATCTTGTCATGTTTTTATAAGAGCAATTGTTTGGAGTCCACATTATTATTTTTATTTAAAATAAAGACTTCAGACTCCATAAACTGGCAAGAGCAGCCAAGGACAGAAATCACAGAAACTAAGGAATCAAAATCGATGCAACAACATAGCAAAAATGTGGGGGAAAAAAAGGTATTTCCTTCAGACCTCATCATATACACCCCAAAGAAATATGGTATTAGAGATTGATTTCCTCGCTTTAGAGAGCAAACAGATGACTTATTGGCTCCTCATAGCAAGAGTAGCTGCAAGAAACTTCATACAGCCTGATGTTAAAAATGGGTAATAGGGCATCAGAAGGAAATTAAAAAGAAATGAGCTGTATGCTGATGATGACAGTTACACATCTTAGAGGAGGTTTTTTTTACCCCATCATGCCATAGAACTTCAAATATATCATTTTCTTGAGTCAAGCATTGAGGCAAGCTCAAAATCAATGTGACAGAAAGATTGAATATTTTATTGAAAAACTATGCTGAAAAAATACATGGGTACTCTTACAGAGCCTTCACATGTCAGAAGCTTCCTACTTGTAATTAGGAGATGGGGTTTTGCCAGTTGAGCAGAAAATGATGCATCTAACTAGGAAATAGAAGAACCAGAAGTAGAATAGAAAGATGATGGAGAGGTGCTGGCCTTGACTGCCTTTACCAGCTGCAGCAGTCCCCATGCACCTGTTCACTGCACAAAATGGAAAGTTTCTACCAAGAGTGACAGTATCCCCAAAACATTGTCCTTGAACCCAGAGCAGTCACCAGCCACGCACAGACCTCCATGCAGCATAATGACACAGAGCAGACAGCTTCCTGTCTTCAAGGGTCTTAGCGAGCAGGGATGCTGAGTTCGTATTTCAAGCAGCAATGGACAAAGTCACATGGAAAAGAAGTCTCAGCAACTTTTGCCTGAAAATTACTTGATTATTAAACCTTGAGACCATTCTGAAAGAATCCTCTTAAGGAATTATGGAGCATGCCAAGTTGGAAGGGAACTACAAGAATCACCAAGTCCAATACCTGGCTCTACACTACAAGAATCACCAAGTCCAATACCTGGCTCTACACTACAAGAATCACCAAGTCCAATACCTGGCTCTACACTACAAGAATCACCAAGTCCAATACCTGGCTCTACACTACAAGAATCACCAAGTCCAATACCAGGCTCTACACAAAATCACCCAAAATTTAAACTGAGAGTCTGAGAGTGCTGTCCAAATGCTTCTTGAACTCCAGCAGGCTTGGGGCTTTGAAAGGCTCTTGTAGAGCCCGTACCTGTATCTGATCAACCTCCACTGGGTAGCAGTGCTGGGCCTGATGTACCCTAAGGTACAAATGTCTCTTTTTGACTCAGATTCAACTTGCCTTCAAACAGAACAGCAGCTCCCTTTCTGTGGGGCTGCTCGCCAGCCTCTCATCCCTCAGTCTGCACAGAAATACAAAGTTAAACCTCATCCCAGGTGTAGAATCCAACGCTTGCTCTTCAAAACCTAAACTTAGCTGGTGATTGCTCGACCCTCTAATTCAACAAGATCGCTGTGCAAAGCCTCTCCACCCTTGGGGGGGTGGAACGTTCCTCCCGGTTCACTGTCCTCTGCAAAGTTCCTCGGTGTATGTTTTAGTATTCGAGTCACTGATGAAAAAATTAAGAGGGAACTGAGCCCTGTGGAATGCCATTACGACCGGCCAGCAGCCGCTACGGGACACTCCGCTCACAAAGCGTCACACACCACAGCGCGGCCCCTTCCGCACGCCCACTCCCCAAGATGGAGGCGGTGAACCTGCGCGGAACGCGGCGGCCGCCCCCGGGAGGCGTGCGGGAGAACGGCGCCCGCTCCTGACTCGGCGGCGGTGCGCGGCACGCCCGCCGAGCGTCCCCGGCCCCTCAGGCTCAGACCGCTGGACGCGCACGGGAGCGGCGGGGGCTCCGCCTGCAGCTGCCCGCCGCGGCCAGGTAGGCCGGCTGCCGCGGCCTCGGGTGCCGGCGCGGGGCGTAAAGGGGCGGCTGAGCTCCGTGCCGCCCGCTGCCGAGGGGCCGGGGTGGGGAGGGCGCCGAGGGCGGGCAGCGCCTCTGCTGCGGGCATCGCGCTGAAGTGCTGAGGGGCCGGCGGTAATTGGTGTGTGAGCGTTGTGTGTGCTGCGCCTGTTTAGCGTGCATAACGCCTCGTCAGAGCGCCTCACGAGCAGCAGAACTTAAACTGAAGAAAATACCGGCGCCGCAATCCAGGGAGCTGTTAGCGTTGTAATTGCTTGACAGTGCCTTTGATCGCCTTCAGGGGTGTGTGGCTCCAGCAGACAGCCTTTAAATACATCATAGAGTTGAGGGACCAAATTAAGCACAAGCTGGTTTTCACTCCGCTCCTCCCTAATCTGTTTGTGCTGTAGCAGCTCTCTCATATAGCTCACACTGAGCATACAACCAGAAATTGATGCTGATACAGGATACCGGCTGTTCAGCTCTTCAGGGTTGGTTCTGCGTGTGCCTTTGTGTTTACGGTATTTTAGAGGAGTCTGATGCACAGCCGCACAGCTGTAGCATGTGTTTCGTTTAATATTCCTGCTGTTCTGCAGGCTTTACTGCTGAAGCTGTTGTTTCCTTGTTAGGCATTGTCTTAAGCTAAATGTATGTCTTAAGAACCCGGCGTGATGCAGAGTTAACAGGTGACACTGTCCGTGCTTATTTTGGTAACAGGTCGCAGGGATTGAGCTGCTCAGCATATTGCACATCAGATTTTTGTGTCTGAGTGGTGCATGTGTATGTGTGCAAGGTTCACAGACCAATGCTTTTCCCTTAAGCACAAAGCAAAGCAGTGTAACCCGGATTTTGCATGATTGAAGCTAATTGGAGTCATGTTCATGGCCTGTGGAGGAGGCTGTGCTCTGGGGTTGCTTGCCTGCCCAGTCTGATCTGCTTCCAGCTTTTCCTGCAGGGAGTATTGTGTTGGAGAAATTGATGTGCACTTCATGAACACTTCGGTTTCCTTATAAAAACAACAAAAAACAACCCGCCTGTAAGCACGAATCTGTTGCATAGTCATTAGTTACCTACCAGTGATCTATGATCCTATTAATTCTAATGATTCCATCGAGCGAGGAAGTTTTGGTGACGTAAGCTTTAGCATACCTAATTTTGCCCTATTAGTTTTTGATGCTGTCTTAGCAGGAGGAGATGGCTACTCATTGCAGTGGTGTGGAGATAGGAGAGTTCTGTGTCTTCTCACTGACAGCTTTCTGAACCTGCTGATGTAATGTCCATTGGGAACAGTTCAAAACTATCCCAGCATCTGTTTCAGGTGGGGGCCTTCAGATCCTTTCCATTTGAATAATTGCTGTGGACTTCTTCACATATTTGTATCACAAACCTACCTCATACGTCTTTTCTTCAAAAACAAAATAATAAAAAGCAAAAACAAAAAAGAAAACACAGTAATGCTTTTTTTGCTTTTTACTGATGACACTAAGTGCATACGTTTAGTAGGAATTTGGCATTTAGAGGTTGGTCTGTGATCAAGTGCTGTTCATCCAAACAGTTTCCAATTTCAAAGCCGTAGAACAAGTGCAGAACCATGGTAATGGATATTATACCCCTGGGGAGAAATCCTTCCTCCTGTCAAGCAGTTAGCTTTCAATTTGTGTTACAGACTGTCTTCTTGAACAAATTTATAATACAATTTAGCTGCAAGTACTGTTTTTCCATTTAAATATCTGATTTTTTTCTTAGTCAGCATCAGGGTCTGACTTTATTGAGCATTTTTCAAGGTGATATGAGGTTGCAATTAACAGATATGAATTGAGTAAATCATTCTGGAGATAGGAATACAATTAGCCTGTGGTCAGTTTTCAACTAGTTGGCCTTGTTGAAGAGGTAGTTTAGTGTTTGTCTAATCACAGATTCATAGATACGTTAGGTTGGAAAGGACCTACAAGATCATCTAGTCCAGCCATCCTCCCACCACCATCCTTACCCACAATCCTAATATGTTTTCCTACAAAAATATGTTCTCTGTGTGCTTTACTAACTCTCCTGTGTATTACAAGGAGTAACAAGCAGGAAAAGTAAAAAAGTGCTCTGTCATTTATGTGGGGCTGTGAAGGTTTTCCTGTTGGCGGGGTGTGTGCATGCATACTTGTTTTACCTGTTTGTAACAAGGAATCAGGATCAATTCGCTTTGAAACTGAAATCTGGCAGTTCTTTTTTCCATTCTTTTCACGTATGCCTAGTTTTCATATAGTCTTCTTTTTCGGCAGACTGCACTGACGGTGTGACAGGAGCGTTATCTTTATTTATGGGGATCAGATGTTGTATTTTTGGAGGGGGAGAGAGGCCTTTTCAAGTTCAAATTGCACTTCTGCCTCTTCTGACATGGCCATTTTTACAGAAGTGGTATCCAATCATCTCAGTGGCTCAGAAGTCCTGTTAAAAAAAAAAAGAAGTTGAAGGCTAATGCTGGATATAAAACTTAGAACGGTCATGGGGTGAAAAGACTTCTTGATAAATTTTTTTGACCAAGGAGATGAGGTTCTCGTTCCTTTGCTCTTGTGTCTACAAGCTTTCAAACCCTGGAATGGATATCATCCATCTGCACTAAGTCATTTCCTGAAAGCAGTAAAACAGGAAGGCACAAATTGAGAGAGTGTTTCTATACATCAGCTCCAAGATCTTGTCTTTTCTGGCCATGTCTTCTACCCAGAGCACCACACATGACTCTTTTTTCTCTGCAGCGCAAATGATGTTATGTCGGGCAGTGGCTGGATGTTAAATACTCTAATCTCAGAAGTAGTTAATCAGCATTGTTGACGATACTACTTGCATTGCTAGAGCCAGTCTGTCAGTTTGTGAACAGCCACTGAAAGCTATCGTAAGTTAGATTCACTTGGGTAACTTGAAAGTCTACTTTTGTTAACACTAGATTGTTTTGGTACAAAAAGATTACCTAAAATCCTAGCTCATCCATTGATCTTCAAACGTCAACTTACTGTTTCCTTTGATAGATGCTGTATTGCTTACTGATGAAGACAAGGTCAGCCACCTTCCACAAAGGTGATAAAAGCCATAAAATGGAAAATCTGCTTTTCACTTCCAGAGAGCTTTTGTGTTAAAACTTGAATTTTAATAAGTAGTTTCATACATCTTTCCCAACAGTGTTTGTATCATACTGCGACAGGTACAGTTTTGAAGTTAAAACGTAGTGAAAGTGTTCATTACAACAATTCAAATTGCGCTGGAAAATAAATAACCCAAAAACTTTTTCTACCCCTTGTGTGGCTTGTGTTGCTCTGCGTGAAGCTGAAAAATATTTCAAGACAAATCATATGTTGTGGGGCAGCCAGCCTGCAGTTTGCTTTAATCAGCAATATCAGATCTGATATTGTGTTGTACATTTCTAAGGTGAGTGTCCATGTTTCTGTGCAGTGTATTTACAGACTGGGATTACCCTGATGTGCACATGCAGAGCTTTGCTGTTTAGGTAGATGCAGTGGTACAAGAAGTTTAAGTGTTAGATATTAAATAGCACTATTGCTGCTGTTTTAGATGTCTATTATAAACAGTAACACTCCCGTAGAACTACCTGCAAAGGGTCACATATCATGAGTGCTATCTCCTAAATCCTAGACAGTGATTTAAATGGGGCCACAACATTGTCCTGTAAAGACCTCCTTAAAAAAACAAATAAGAAAGGAAAAAAAAAAAAAAAGAGAAAAGTGATATTTAAAGTCTTTAATGTTAGAATGTGAGTCTTGTAGATTCAGCAGTGAGAGAAGGAACCTTTTTTAGTGCTGAAGGTTGAGATTTCTCAGTACTTCTGTAGTTCGGGAAATGGCGCTTGGAGGAAAAATATGAAAATACTGAGGACTGCAGTACAGTGATGGTTTGCACCAAGGAATAGCTCCTTTTTGTTCACTTTTGAGGGCTTGTACTCTCAGTATGGGACATGGGGGGGGGAAATACTCTTAGATTCAAGCTGAGGTAGTAGCAACATTTTTTGTTGCAATTTTAGTAATTACTAGTATGGTAATTTTGACCATGAAGAGGTGCAAAACCATTCGTGTTCTCTGCTTTTATCCGTTATTTCATCTTAAACTGCTTGAGCGTCTTTCTTCTCCTTATACACATGTTGCTCCAAAAGTACTGCCTCCTATATGTTTCCATGGAAAGTACAACAAAGAGCACAGTAATGCTACATGATAGAGCATGGGATGAGACCTGTTCCCTCTCATCCTCTTCTCTTATATCCCCTCTCTCTGCGTGACAATGGCAGTGCAGGGGATCCACCACTATGCAGTGGCTCTTATCACAGTGTTTTTGCCATGGTTTTACCTTTCTGTGAAGAGCCCCTCTGTGCAAAGCTCTGCTATGAAGCTGATCCACCCTATATATTTCCTGAAAGCGAATGTTTTCTGCAATCTTACTGGGATAATATCTGACCTTGTGCTGTTCCGTTTCCAAGTCTGGTGCATTTTTTCTGTTGGCTAAAGGACTGACAGTCTGTTATATGCATCTGGTCCTTTTGGCTGCTACTGGGGATGAGTGAAGGTTGCTACAAATGCCCTGTATCTCGGAGGCCTTGAGCTTCAGCAGGAAGTTCTTCTGCAAATCATAAATCTTTGATTGAAAACAGTGACTGGGGAGGTGCCTCACAACTGGAGGAAAGCAAATGTCACACCTTTCTTTTCCCTCTACTCATCATTGGTGAAGCCTCCCGTGGAGGACCATGTCCTATGCTGGGCTCCACAAGAGAGGCATATCCACAGAGATTTCAGTGAAGGACCATGAAGATGATGAAAGCAATGGATCATCTCATCTTTGGAAAAAAAAAAGGGTGGGAGAGCTGGGACTGTTCAGTCTAGAGGAGAAAAGTCTTAGAGGGGGTTTATAAATGACTATAAATCCCCAAAGTAGGGTAACAGTGAAGATGCAGCTGAGCTTTTTTCAGTGATGCCCAGTGCCAGGACAAGAGACAGTGGGCACAAACTGGAACATAGAAGGCCGTGTCAGAAAATCAGAAAGTACGTCTTTACTGTGTAAGTCTCAAAGCACAGATTGCCAAGAGAGGATGTGGAGTCTCACTTCTTAGAAATCTTCAGAAGGTGCCTGGGCAATCTGTCCCTGCTTGAGCAGTGGACCCTGCCTGTCTCAATCGTTCTGTGGATTGATTAGATGGGTCTTCGTCGTTAATTTCAGTGCAAAATGAAAATAATTCTGTTTGCATCACTTTTACAGTAAAAGGAAAAGGTCGTGCTCCAGCTTGAAGGACTGTCTGGACTGTTTCAGAAGTGCTCTTCCTCTCCCGTGCCGAAGTGCTTATTTCTTTTCAGTTGTAGTTGTTACCGTACTCTGTACCTGTCTGGGGTGTGGCCTTTTAGCTTGCCTGGGCCACACTGAATGATAAGAATATGTCTTGAGCTGTTCACGTCTGCTTCTCAGAAGCAGTGCCTCCAATTTATTTTCACAGAAACTACGACAGATGCAATGAGCACAGTAACTTTCTTCGGTAGAATAAGATCTCAGCAAAAAACCACTATTTTTTGACATTGCCACCACGATTAGCTATGCATTTTCACCAGCAATAAACAAGAGCCTGTATGCCATGCTTGTCAAAATCTGTCCCAGCAGAAGTGACTTGCTGTCACCATTATTGAAACACACCACATCACTGTGCCAGACACCATTTTGCTAGGCTGCCCTGGGTGGGTTCTCAAGGTGTTTGTCAGAGATTTTTGGTGAAATTTTACTTTTCCTATGCTTCATCCCTGGCAATAATTATTCACAAATGTTCACACTGACAGAACGTAATGACATGAATAAGGTGTGATCGTGGAGTGAGGGATATTTCTCTCTGGTAAGATAGAGCCTGGTGAAGAGACATGGTCAAGTGTTTGTGTTGAAAATTGATTGCAACTCTCTACATTCCATTTCAGAATTTGCCAGTGATGTATCAATGTCAACTGAAAATTGAGTTGCAAACATAAATTGATTTTTTTTTTTGGTCAACCTTGAAACCTATTCTCAAATTCCTTTATCAAAATTGAAAGCAAAGCCTTGTATTTTCTTCTGGTGTACGCAAAGCTGTGTTCAGCCAAAGGGTCAGAATGCATACAATTATTAGCCATGAACTTGAGTTAGCACTGAGCTGCACCCTACATGCGCCCTGGTTTCAGCCCAGACAGTGCCAGTCGTGCACTGATGTTTGGGCTGGGCTGGGCTGCCAAGATGGTGGCATGGGGCAGGGAGTAGCTGCACTGCACGTAGGCCACAGATTGGATGTGCCTGGCCTAGAATTCTAATTGTGCGGCATAGGAATGAGATGAGAGACCAACTTACTCTTCATTGTTCTGACTGCTTTGCAGCTGCCCTTAAGAGAGAGTCTTCTGCTGTTGTTAGTTGAAACAAAGGTTATAAATGTCAAGTTATATTTTAAATGAAGTATCAAGCTTTTTCAGAATTCTAAACTTATCTGGTTCTGCAGAGACCTTGCTAGAAGCTTTATCCTTTTGTACTGGGACTTATTTTTAATTGTTTTACCCTTTTCTTTCTTCTCTTTTTTAAGGCTGTTTAATATCTGTAGCTCATGTGCAGGGTCCTTGTTGTTGTTGTTGTTTTTGTTGTTTGTTTGGTTTTTTTCCCTGCTTTAGTATTTGTTGCTTTGGTTCCCTTATTTGGAGACCTTGACGTTCCTTGTCAGGATGCTACCTTTGAAATTCTGGATAAGTATCTACTTGCATTACCTTGAGAGCAGGGACGGAATAGCTTGAATTGTGCCTTGAGGGCCGACTTAACACCATGTAGATTTTTAGTATGGATGATACTGTCTATGATTCTTCAATTAAAAGCCCCTACCAGTTTCCAGAAAATGAGACTTCCAGGTAGGTAATTTGCTCTGTATCTTCAGCTTCCTTCATCTACTATGTATTCACTCACGAGGTCGGGAACTAATAATGAAGTCTGTGTTTAACCATTCTACTTGTTTTTGTGGTAATGTTCTAATTAATGCTCACATCTGACCCATTTCTTCCTGTCCTGTTTGTTGCAGTGCTTCCCAGCCACAGCAGAGCATTTGAATAATCTTAGAGGAAGCCAACATTAAGTGATATAATTTCTGCACAGCTGGTTGGAAAAGCAGTTGTCTCTGCCTTCTCAGTGCAGCATGGCATTTGAACTTGGTGCTCTTTGCCTGTTATTATGGGCAATAACAGGTAGGAATTTACTTCTTTTGTTTCTGAGTCACACAGAGTGAAACAGCTGCTCCCTGGGGTGTGTGTGGAGGAGTGAAAAAATGTGAGTAAGGCAAAAGTTAGGAAACCTTGTAGCTCCTCAGTGAGTTCTCACAAGTACAGCTTCATATTTAGCCACTAGTGCCATGGGGGAATGCAGTTTTGGGTGGTTGTTTGGTGCCAGTTTCAAGAGGACTGGTTCTAGTAGGTGCATGAGAGAAGAGGGAGTGGAAGAAGAGGGCCGAGAGCTTCCCTTCTCTTTCTCTTGCAGGAAAACAAATTAGCAATGATGTACTGTACTGCTTGTGATCTAAGCTTTTTTGAATTCTGGAGTATGATAGGACAGTTGATTTATGAAAAGCAGATATGCATTTGTTCACATTTTCCACCTGCCCATCCTCTCCGCAGGCACGTATTTCTTCTAAAAGACCACAGGAAAGTCCTTTAAGTTTCTATTTCAGTCTCAGAAATACTTCCATAATCAAGCAGATGGAGAATAATTGGCTTGATGTCCAGGTGGAAACCAGTGGTAGGTAGTGTCCCTCAGGGATCTGTATTGGGACTGGATTGTTTATCAGCAGCAGGTACAGCATGTCTGTGAGTGGTTGAGTGGTGTGTTCAGCACCCCAGAGGGAAGGGATGCCATCCAGAGGGACCTGGACAGAGTTGGGAGGTGAGCCTCTGCAAATGTAATGTATTTCAACCTGTCCAGGGGTAATGCCCAAACACAAATACAGGCTATGCAATGAGTGGATTGAGTGCAGTCCTGCAGAGGAGGACTTGAGGCTACTGGTGGGCACTGTGGGACTTGAGAGTACTTGAGGGCACTGATTGTGTGGTTGTTAATACTTGCCTCTGTGTTGTAGTGAGACAATTGATGCAGGCAGCTTTGAAAGGACTGCAGAACAATGTATGTAAACGTAGGCTTTGTTTCTGTAAAAGGCAGCGTTTGAGTTTTGGCTGTAGAGATTCTGGCAGTGTCTACGGTAGCAGGAGTTAAAAATTTAACACTCAGTTATTTGGCTTCCCTGTCCTGTGGTGTAAACAGGATTGACTGTTTAATGAGGAAAAGCCTTTCATATATGTTAAGGCTTAAATTAATTACTGAATTCGTAAAAAGGTGGTTGAGGGGAATAAACGTTAACAGTGTAGTTAATGCAAGTTGTTTAGGAGAACATACAGCTCAGTGTAGGGTTTTGGGGTTTTTTTTTGTATATTTTTGCTGTTTTGTTTTGGGTTTTTTTTGTCAGTTTTCTACTGAACAGTAAGTACACCCTTCATAAATAATCACGTATGAAGCACTGCCGTGGACCCTGTAGCAGGTACTCAGTGTCGTGAGGTGGAAGAGAAAGGACACAAGGAAGTGAGGAAACAGCCAAAAACCAACCCAAAAATGAAAAATACACACTCTTCAGTAGAAGTTAATAATGTGCATTAAATGCTGTAAAGAGTTTTCACTAACGTGAGTTGCTAGCAGGCTGGAATGTCCTCCGTGTGCACACATATAAAGTGTTGTTTTCATCCTTCCATGTCAATTTTGCTACCTCTTCCTTATTTGTCTGAGAACAAGATTACTCCATTCAAACTGTCTGTATTCCAAACATTTCCTTGTATCTCAGGTATGAGCAGACATAGTTTAGGGGCTAATACACAAGGGTGTTCTCAAAACATTGCCTCCTATTTTGTTATGTTGTCCTGCAATGCCAGAGACATCGGTGGTCGGGCAGTAGAGGCTGGGAAAGTAGCAGTCCTTCTGGATTTCCTGGAGCTCTGACAAACCATCAGCTGTGACCACTCCATCATGGTGTTGATTGAGCTGAAGGCCAGAGACAACCTTTCTCTTGTGACACAGTAGTGCCAGGCCCCCTACCAGTTTGAAGATAATGCAAGCACATTGCAGTCTTGTCCTTCCATACCTACTGTCTAGTCCAAATGTGATGCCTTCCAATGTCCTTTTGAGGACGTTGTTCTGTTCAGGCTGATGAAAGATGGGTTCTCTGAGCAGCATTTTCCTAGCAGTGATGCTGTCATAGTGGCTGTAAAACGGATCAACTCCGTTGCTGCAGATTTTTACAAACATGGCATGCAGGTCTTGTTCATCACTGGCAAAAAATGCATAGCTAATGGTGATAACTGATTTGGAAAAATATTCTTTTGTAGCTGAGAACTTTCTCTATCAAGTAGTGGCATCGTGCTCTTTGTATCAGTTGTAGTTTACATGGAAATAAATGGGAAGCTTTACTTTTAGAGTCGCCTATGTATTTTAGTATCATCTGATTTGATCACATTGTCCATCCATTTAAGGTCAACTCCAGACTGGAAGGTATTTGCTTTTTTTTCCATGAGCTTTTTGATGAAATATGTCAGCAGATGCTAACCACTGTTACGTCAAAATAACGTCATGTTTTTGTTGCATGCTTTAAGTAAGATGAATTGTTTCAGGTTCAGGAAACTGCTAAATGTTTTTTCTCAGTACTTGAGTTTTTACTTCTAATGGCTATTTGTTTTAGAAAAGGGAAAAAGAAATGCTGATGGAGGGGGAAATGCAGGAAGGAAGGAGGAAGCTTAGGACCTCCGTCACTTCCACATTTCTTTTTAACAAGCATCTTTTTCCACAGGTAATAAGGAAGCAGATTTAATGTAAGAAAGGCTTGAGATTGCATCTTTGACAGGACAGAAAAACAGGTTTATTAGTGAATATCTTGAGAAGGATACTGAATAATGTGCTCTACTTTTTCAAAAGGAATTAATGTAGGCTACTCAGTACTAAAGACAAGGAGGTACAACATTTAAATAGATAAAGCGAAGTTTGTGTGGGGAAGCAGAGGAAGGCATTTATTCATAAGCAGACGCATTCAGCCTCTTGCAGGAAGGCAGGTCTCATTACATGGAGCAGTTACTTGAGAAGACAGACACCAGTACACTAAATGTCTCCTTGCTTCCTTCTTTTTTTCTTTTTCCAGAGTATAACATCATTTGATATGTAATATCCCTTCGGGATCATTTGGGGTCAGCTGTCCTGGCGCTGTCCCCTCCCAGCCCCTTGTGTACCCCCACACTCACCGCTGTCAGGGCAGCATCAGAAGCAGAAAAATCTTTTCACTGTCCTGTGTTTTCCCTGTTCCATTCTGTGAAGGTCCCAAATTTTCTCTTGTCTTCCTCTTGATATTGGTGTACTTGCAGAAGCCCTTAACTTCCCTGTCCAGATTAAATTCCACTTTTAACCTGACCTCTCCTAACTTGATTTCTGCATGCTCCGATAGTGTCTCTGTATTCCTTCTAGATTGTATGTCTTTGCTTTCACCACCACCTTTTTGTTTTTTAGTCAGGAGCTTGTCATTAATCCATGCTGGCCTTCTGGCATTTTTTCCTGGCTTCCTCCTCACAGAGACGGACTGCTCTTGAGCTTTGAGGTGGTTATACTTTAATATTAACCAGCTTTCTTGGGCCCCTCCTCCCTCCAGATCTCTGAAGAGGCCAAAGTGCTGTCCTGAATTCCAGGGTTGTGAACTTGCTAGCCTTCTCTCTCCCTGCTCTGAGGATCCTGAATTCCACCATCTCATGTTCACTGCACCCAACACCACCTCTGACCTTTGCATTCCCAACAAGTCCTTTGGTGTGAGTGTGTAGTCCCGAAAAGTGTATCTTCTTATTGGCTTCTCTCACCTTGGAGAAGAGAGTTGTCATCAGTGCACTCCAGGAATGTTCTTGGTTACCCCTGTCTGGGACTGTTGCCCATCCAGCAATTACTGAAGTTTTTGAAGTCCACTGTAAATCCTATGAACATAAGGTTGCTGTCTGTAGAGGTTCCATCTTCTTGTTCTCCTATTCAGGGTTCTGTAGCAGCCACGCTCCACAGATAGTTCAGGAGTTGTATATCCAGTCTGCGTTGATTGTGTGTAGTGCAGGAACGTCCTGCAGTTCAGCATAGAGGTGTGTTAACCGTGGTGTGGTTGTTGGATACCCTTACACATGTACAAGGAGTTACTGCATGTCCTCAGGACTCTGGGTCATGCTCAGACCTAACCTATACTGCTGGACTGTCTCTGCTCCCTGGTTTCACTTTTCCTCCCCATCAGTTCTACAGCTTTGAGCTGGAATCCTTTAGTTAAACAGACTTTTTCAAATGCTATCACTAATAATGCATTTTCTGCCACCAGGACTGTCTTAACAACTGTGTTAATGATGTGCAAGGCAGGCAGGAAAAGCACTGTCTTCCATTACTGGGTTAGTTCCACAGTAGTGGCATCATGTTTTCATGACTGCGTTAGCAAGCCCGATTGAAAACAATGCGAAAAAGAACTGTTGGTT
Source organism: Callipepla californica brunnescens (assembly GCA_023055505.1). NCBI lineage: Eukaryota > Metazoa > Chordata > Aves > Galliformes > Odontophoridae > Callipepla > Callipepla californica. Next base: position 3,227,602 of record JALIRH010000053.1, read on the forward strand.
TTACTCAGCAGTTTTTTGAAGCATGATCAAGTTGAATTTTGGAGAGAGTGATTTGGAACAGTTATAACAGTTTGGCAGTTGTAACATAATAAAAGATGTAGTAAAAGATCTGCGTTAGGTTTAAACACTTCACACTCGTGGTCTCTGATGCTGTATGAAGATAATTCTAATGTCATTCCTTCCTTTGCAGTGGATGTGTAAATATTCTCTCCATGGGAGCAAGCTCTTGGGATTTCACATGAGTGAAAATGATTAAGCAGCAAAATTTGATTCCCCTTCCTGTCTGTGGAGCTTTTATATTTAGTCCAGCAATGATGTTGATGTGGGAGACCTTTCATGAAGTTGAAGTGAGATACCTAGTACCTCAAATGTAAATCCTAGCTGCTTGCTTTCTCAGCTGGAGCAGTGACCTGTTACTGCCTCTTTTCCTCTTCCCTGCTCTGTTCTTGCTTTTAAGTATCCGCAGCGGACTTCGATCTCTAAGTGATGGCATTTCTATCAAATGAATAAGAGAGACTTGGTAAAATACATCAAGATCCTACACTGAAAAATCCTACTAAGTATAAGTACTGCTGCAAATGGGCATGCTGTAAGAGAAGTGTAGTTAGAAGCAATGAGTTCATTTAAGCTGGGTACCGTCTGTCTTTGTTTTGTCTCCTGTCATGAGCCCCTTTGGGTCATAGAAAACGCTGAAGTTTTTGTTGAAGTGTTGTGCTTCATGTCGGTGTTGTTGTTCCAGGTTCCTATTGTGAGCAGTGCAGAGGAGGAGCCACGTATTCAAGTGCAGTAATATCTCCCAACTTAGAAACCACTAAAATTATCCGAGTTCCTCATGCTGCGTCAGTGTCTGAGTGCATCGCGGCGTGTTGTGAGCTCTCTGGATGTGACTTGTCCTGGATGTTTGAACGGCGCTGTTACATTGTGAAGTGCCAGCACAAAGAGAACTGTGAACCTAAAACAATTGAGACAGTAAAATCTTATCTAACGTTTGTTCTGAGACCTTCTCAGAGGCCAGCCTCACTGCTGGGGTTTGGGCAGGTGATCCCAAGCATGGTGCACTCTGTGGGACGTCAGAATGAGCCGTCTGAGGAAGTATCTTTGCTTGGCAAAGAGCTCAGCCTTGAGGAGATACCTGAATACTTAGATGATTATAAAGATTTGGAGCAGGACCCCTTCCAGTTGAGCCTTAAACATGAACAGAAGGAGAGCACGGATTATGCTGACTGGGGCCTGATGGTAGCAGGTGAAAATGGCTTCAACGCTTCAGTCAGCGACAGTGGAGATAACCAGGAAGAGGAAGCTGGAAAGGTTGAAAGCCTTCTGAATAAAAACAGGTCTGAATTGAGCTCTGTCACTGAACACTCCACAGAGAGGTTGTCTTCTCTCCCAGAGATTACACCGGCCCCAGGGAAGACATCTGAAAGCAGAGCAGCTGTTGAGCTGCTTGCACAACCTGCCAGTGCTTTGCAAGAAAAGGTATGTGTGCACCTTGAAAAGCAGAAGCCGAGGCCACTTGACAGTTGTTTTGTGTAACAGATCCAAGGTTGTTGTTTTGTAACATAACCCTGAAACTCAAGTGAGTTACAGTCCATTACAGCATGGAAAAGACTGAAGAGGAGAGGATTGTCTTAATAGAACTGAAGCACCCTTCTCTTTCAAATGATGAGAAGCAGGACTGTTTCAAAGACCTTGTAGGGCTTATTTGGAAGTATTCCAATGGCTAGGCTTGAACTGGTGTTAGAGTGGTTTGGTGTTCTGCCCTTCTGTCATTTGATATTTCAATTACAGGTACTAAGCTTAGCAATGGTAGTGGACCTGCCAGTGTCCAGAGGCTGTGACCAGTAAACTTAATTTCCTCCATCAATAAAATTGTGTTTCGTAGGATTTGTGTTAGTGAATGCCTAACGTGTTGTTTTAGGCATGACAGTGCTTTTGTAATGCTTTTGGAACATGAGAGAGGGGCAGGGTATGTAAGAAGGGACAGTGGGTTTGTTTGGACCACAGTGGACAGTAGGATAAACTGGATAAATTTCTGTTCTCAGAATCCTTTTCTAAAGTCTGGTAATAAGAAAAAACAAAGTTTAAATCTGTTTAATGCTTAAAATCTAATGTAGATGTCTAAGATGCATCTGTTCCCTGTTTATGTCAGTAATGTAAATGGACTTGGTGACTGAAAACGTGCTTGGTGCTGTTGCAGGAGAGTGTGTCCCAGGAAAGGTGTGACTGTGCCTTTCTGTGCTGAGAAACCAGGATTGTTGCTGCTTGGGTGATAGCCTGGCACAGACTCAGCAGGAGGAGGAAGGTCAGAAAAGTAGATTTCTAGTGAGTTTGGTTAGCTTGCAGAAGGGAGGTTGTAGTCCTTGATTCAGCTGTCCCTGACCCCACACAGGGGTCTTTTCTCTCTGACGTTGTTTAAGCCAGAGCTGAGGACCACCACACACCGTGTTCCTACATGTGCAGAGATCACTCTGGGAGGTAACAGACTGCAGCATGAGGGTGGACAACATCTGACACAGAGGACAAATAAACGTGCTCAAGGGGATCTTATCAGTGGATGTGAAGAATTGAAGTGGGGACTGAAGAAGATGGAGCTGAATTCTTTTGGGTGGATCTAGTGACAGGACAAGAGGAAACTGACACAAATTTAAATACAAAACATTATACCGAATCATTTTAAAAATTGTTTTACAGTGCAGATGGTCAAACATTGGAACAGGTTGTTTGGAGAGGTTGTGTGTTTTCTGTCCTTGGGATTATTCAGAACCTCACTGGGCACAGTACTGAGCAACCTATTCTGGCTTCCCCTGTTTTGAGCAGTGGGGTTAGAGCAGATGATCTCAAGAGGTGTGTTTCTACCTCAGCCATTCTGTGATATGAGCATGCATTTTAGCAACCTACATAATCCTATGCTTTTGCAGTAGATTAGGTACAAATGGTAGCAGTCTTTGCTACCTTAGTGTGGCACACACACAGCAGCCTTAATAGGGAAAATGTTTTCCTCTAGATATAAGGTCAGAAATAAGTCTTGGTGGGAAAAGGTAAGGAAAATATACTGTCCCATTCAGACCGAGTCTTTGGAAGCTGATGGGCTTTGAGAGAAGGGAGAGGTGATGGGCAAAGCTAATGCAGTGCTTAGTTATTTCTGCATAACTTGCAGAACGCTGCAGTTCTGGATCGCTTACAAGGGTGCTGGGTGAGAAGAAAGCTACTGCTTTTCGACAGCAGTAGAGACTTAGGGCACTTTATTAGAAATGAGGAAAGAACAAAAATTAAAAATGAGTAAATCCTAATCGAATTGATGTAGTAAGAGGCAAGGATTCTGTGTGGATACGACATGAAGACAGCAGTAATTGCTGCAGATTTTCTTATTAGCTTGTAAATGTTTATTACCTGTCTTACTATATTGTTAGTGTTCTTCATTATTTTGAGAAAAGGTAGTTGTAATAGTATTTAAAGTTACTTGATTTTAGTGACTGTAACCTGTCCTGCGTCTGAAATTTGGAGGAAGATCAGCAATTCTTACAAAGGCTTGTGGAAAAAAAAAACAACAGTCCTTCTTTGGGAGATAATTCTTCATGAGTAAAACCTCCTGACTATATAAATAAGTAGGTGAACCCGACATGGTCCTTTAAGAGCGGCATACTTCTAAATCTGTAAATGTGAAAAATGTCTCTTTTATGACATTGTTTCCCCATAATTCATTTTTCAGGTTCCTCCTTATTCCCCTCCATCAGATGAACTCGAATTCTCTCCAGGCATGTCAGACAAAGCCCAGACTCCCACAGGGGCCCCGAACAATGTGACTGAACATGGAATCATGCTGCTTCCCAGTAATACTGTGCCGTCTGAACTCATGCAGCAATTTACACCTCCCGCTCCTGATGCCAAAGCAGGTAATGTTTCAGCATGGCTAGAGATCTGAGGGATACCTGCAGGTTGGACAGGAGGTGGGGAGGGCTTTACTATTGTCAGGCTTGTATCCTTCCCTTAGTTATGAATTCTGTTTAAATGCAGCTTCATCCCGCCTTAAGCATGCAGTCCTGCAGTAACACTGGGAACTCCATCCCCTTTTGCTGGTTACTTCTGGAGCAAACCTGACCAACCATAACATCAGTGGGAAATTATAACTCAAGCAAATACAGCTAAGCAAAAAGCAGAGATTAAGAGCATTTTCTTCATGGCTTAATTTGTATATTGGTGAGAAATACCTAAGGCTTCCTGGAGTTTCATAACAGTCTCTTCTAGCCATGCTGTTGTTTTTGTTGCTTAAGAATGCTGTTCCTTCTCAGAAACTCTTCAGTAAGGTTCCCACCACGTATAGCTGTCTGATGTCACACAGGAACACAGGTGGGCCGCAAGAATCAGAGAAGCACAGATATGTGCTCTTCTGCACTGCTGAGGGCTATGCAGAGCTAACACCTTGGTTCCTGATAAAGCGGGTCTGACTTGGGACGTTCCTGGCAACTTCTACTAGGACTTGGCTAGCAGGTTGTAGAACTGCTAGCCAGTTAGCAGTAGGATGTAGGGGGAAGAGATGAGCATCAAGAGGGTTCTTCTCCAAGGCAGTGAATTATCGTTACCATTGAGGGTTGACTGGGCAGCTCCTCCTTCACAGGAGGAGGCTGAAGAAGGTTCAAAAAGGTGCTTGGAAGAAGCAGCTGAAGGGAAGATTGTGACGAATCCCACTGTAAGTACTGCTCTGTGCAAGGATTGCCTCAAGTTTGTGCTCAGCCTTACCATCTCAGTATAGGAGACAGTTTCTCCTTCTCCTTTGGTCATCACCCTCATCTAGCCATTTTGTTCTCATCTCATGTGGAGGTCAGAGGATTTTCACAGAATCATAGAATCACCCAGGTTGGAAAAGACCCACAGGATCACCCAGTCCAACCATCCACACACCAAGTTCTCACTATCTGAGAAGCTCAAGCCGTCACTCCACTGATGGCTACTATTCTAGAGCCTGAAATTCATATTTAGGGAAGAACAACTGTCCAGAATAGTTCAGCACAAAGTGAAGGAGCCCTAGTCATGATTATAATGATCTGATTATGTATTGGGGAAACTGTTGTTAAAAGAATTATCTGCCTGTTTGTCAGATTTTGTTTAATCTGTTACAAGTAATAGTTGAAGATACTAAATCTATACCCATCCTGTCTTTTGAAACATATTGTTCTCATTCTGTCTTAGATTCAGTAAAAGAACTTATTGTATCTGCTGGAGATAACATACAAGTGACGCTACCCAAAAATGAGGTGGAGCTGAATGCCTTTGTTGTCCCACCACCCGCAACAGGTGAGTTGAATGGCCTTGCCATACAGGACATGCTCACACTAACGTCTTGTAAATGCACGAGTCCTGAGATCATCTGCACTTAGGGAGAAGATGTCTTTCTTATCTCCTATTGCATTTTTTTTTTTCATCCGACTGCCAAGAACATTTCCTTCTTTGAATTTCACACATTTTGAAATGGATTGTGCTTTCAGAATCTGAATTCATTAGCCAACTGATTCAGCAGAAAGCCAGTGATCTCTGCCTAGTGATTATGTGGCCCAGGTTATAGCATCTTGGTGTTAAGCAGAGGGGAAAAAGTAGATTCTGAACACACTGACCTTAAAATCACCAGATTCTGAGCTACAGAAGCGAAGAATGCATATTTCATAGGTAGACACGTAAAATGCATTCACTTCATGTGAATCTGGTTTTTAAAGTTATTTTAATCTGGTTATTAAAGTTATTTGTCAAGCCTGTTGATTTGTTGCTATTTATCAAGTTACAGCATGCTGTGGAAGCTTAACATGTGTTTGTAACATTTCATTTTGCTCTCAAACAATAGCGCTCGTGATTTCCTATATAGCATTTTATATTACTGGTAGTGAACTTGATTTTTTGTTTCCTGGGCTTGTCTAGAAGGGAAAGCTGATTATTCTTTTATTGTGTTATTGCACTAAGAAACATCCTACAACTATGAATGGAGATTAATTAGTCACCCCACTGACTATGGTGGTGAAATGGAGCACAGGTACACCCGGACACTGAAGCTCTCTCATGTAAGTGAACTGTAAGCTCAGGCTTATTTAGTTTGTTCAGTTCTTTCACAGGAATTTATCCTATGTTGAGGGGTGCCTTTATGTGAGGAATTCACATTACTGCAAGATTTTTTCACTCGCATGTACCACCAGCTCTTTCCTAGACTTTCAGAAATGTCTTCAGAGTGCCCTCTTAATTTTCTAAGCTAAAGTTGCTAAGTGTTTGCTTTGTATTCCTCACCTCTGAATAGTAACCAGTGCTTTTTTATGTGTGGGTTTTTGAAAGGAAATCTAGGTTTCAGATATCCAGATTTTTCTGTGTTTACAGTGTGATTGGCAGATTGTGTGCATATTGCATCCGTGTATTTCTACACGTAACTGGATTTGTTCTGCATATGTCTCAGTTGTCGGTGGGACTTTACGCCTTCAAAGTGACAGTTTCTGGTGAAAATGCCTTTGGCGAAGGTTTTGTAAATGTCACCGTCAAACCAGGTAAATCAGTTGACTGAAATAATTAATTTCTTCAACACAGACATAGTACAACATGTTTATGTAACAGTTTGTCTTCCAAGGGCGTCTAGAAGTTCAGTCACGCAGAGGTGTATTTCGTGCCTTTCTGTCTCTAAAGCATTTCAAGGAAGTGCAACTAAGCACGTTGCCTAGCCTGTACAAGGCCTGAGGTAGTACCATCACACCTTTCTGTGGTCCCCTTTTCTACTGCTACAAGGATCAGGCAGTGGGTGCTCAGCTGGCTGTAGCTGCAGGTTACAGTGCACAGGTCTTCCCTGAGTTACACCAGATGGAAGGCTCTGCAGCAGAACACCACTGCTCTTTAGTAACTTTTTCTATCCCTTGGACAGCAGATGCTGCAGAGCTGTCATTTTTAGATTTAGATGACTGAGGACTAGTGATCTGTAGAGTTACCAGATTCTTTGCTTTGGTCCTCACGGTTTTTTTCAATCCTGTCTTTCTCACAGCAGTCAGAGTTAACCAGCCACCTGTTGCTGTTGCTTCACCCAAAGTACAAGAAGTTTCTTTGCCTACAACTTCTACCTTCATTGACGGCAGTCGTATGTACTTGCTTACACCCTGTATTTTTAATACACAGTTAAAACATCGTTTCTCAATAGCAAATGGAATTCTTTCATTCAGCTCACAGAAGTTCCCTGAATCATTATTCATATTGAGAATTAGAGGGCATTTATAAATAGCTTTTAAAAAGGAGATGTATAAGATTGAATGATATTTGTTCTAGAGCGAGCTGCGCTTCAAAGATTTTTAGTTTCTGATGTTAGTGACAGAAGACACGATTGCTTGATATTACGTATTTGTGAAAACACTGTTGGCACATCAGGACAATAGTGATTCAAATACAACCTTTCAGTTGGGAACAGAGGAAGTGTGTGACCTTAAGAGATTCTTTCTGTCCTGCCTGGAGTCCCCATTACAGGCCTCTGGGCCAGACTGGGTCCATGGTAGAGAGCTGACATGTCGTTTTGATTACTGCTCCTCTGAGTTCGTTTTAAAGTTAAGCAAAGGTTTGTTTTGCATTTACTAAGAAGAAGCAAATGGTAGAATGTACGACAGATTGTAGAATGTCCCATCTGGAGTACTGCATCCAGGTCTGGGGCCCCAACACAGGAAAGCTGTAAAGCTTATGGACTGAGGCCAGAGGTTAAACACAGAGATGATCAGAGGGCTGCAGCACTTATATGGAGACAGGCTCAGGGAGCTTTGTTTGTTCAGGCTGGAGAAGGTTCCAGGGAGACCTAGACCTCATTGCAGCCTTTCAGTATTTAAAGGGAGCTTAGAAACAGAAAGGAAATTAACTTTATACACAGATAGATAGCGATAGGACAAGGGGGATGGTTTTAAACTAAAGGAAGGGAGATGTAGATTAGATGCCAGGGGAAGCTTTTTACTGAGAAGGTGGTGAGGTGCTGGAACAAGCTGCCCAGAGGGATTGTGGGTGCCCTATTCCTGGAGATGTTTAAGACAAAGCTGGATACAGCTCCAGGCAAACTGATTTAGTGCTTGATCTAGCAGTTGTCAATACTGCCTGTGGCAGGGGTTGGAACGACGTGATCTTTGAGGTAATCCAAGCCACTCTGTAATTCCGTGATTCATGTGGAAAGAGGCTGGCTGAGATTGGCTTTACCTTCGTTTGTTTATGGTAAAGCATTCAAAATGTAACTCATCATCTGGGTCAGTAGCTATGGTACATGAACTGTAGTAGAACAGTCAGGGATCCGTGCATCCGTAGTATTCATACAGGCTGATGTTACACACGGTACTGGCACGTTTTTCTTTAATTCTTGTAGAAAGTACAGATGATGTGAAGATCGTGAGTTACCACTGGGAGGAAATCAAAGGTCCTCTGCGGGAGCAGAAGGCATCTGCTGACACACCTGTCTTGCACTTGTCTAACCTTGTTCTTGGAAATTACACTTTCAGGTACGCCTGCATGGATGATTTCCTTGTGGGTTTCAGGCCTTTCTGTGATGTCAGCTAAGTGTTTGGCTTTTTTTGTGCTCATGCATACCTCCTCAAGGAACCTCGTTTTTCTTTTGTATGCTCTTTGCCTTCATTTTACATGATGAAGGAATATGGGGACCAATTTCATAAAGAAGTGCTTACAATAATTTTGTGACACTGGTGTAATGATGCTCTGAAGCACAAACCTGTGCAAATCAAGGTATCAGAACTTAAATAACCCCCCACTTCCTGCAATAATAGGTACAAGAGAATATATTAAATTTTTTTTGTTGGTAAACGTCCTGAGATGAGACTAAATTCGGGATGTGAAAGTCATCCCCTGAATAGTGGTAACAGACAGAACAGAATTGGCAGTCTGATCCTTGCAAGGTTCTGTGGTGGGCCGAGTTTAGTTTAATCCTTCTCCTCCTAAAGGCCTTTGCCTTGCTCCTGTTTCCTTTCAGTTAATCCTTGCTGATGATGGACTTTGTCCAGACAACAAAAGCAGTGTTATGGTTCCGGATGCTTTTATTAAAATCAGAGATCATTTTGCACACTTTTTAACATCTTGTCCTGGACTTGTGCACTTTTCACTGAAGCATTCTTGGCTGCCAGTGGGTAACAGCCTGCAGGTCACTACATCATATATCAGTGTAGCATCAGCAGAATGTTGAAACCTGTTGATGATCGGTGTATGGCATACATTAAACATGGCCCTCTGCATAAGTGTCACCAAAAATTGCTTCAGCTACAGCTTCATATTGGAATTGTTTCATATTGTGCAAGCGCAGAAGTGAGAGTAAGATTGTTATTTTCTTTTCCTCCATTAAAAAGGATAGAGCTCACTGACCTACGTTGCTTTTAGGTGTGCTTTGAGCACAAGGAAATTATGAAATCGCTTTTTCCACGTGCCTTTGGAAGAGTCTGAGGTAGCTGAACAAGCAGGCTGTTCGAGCTCACAGGAAATTAGCTGAAAGGTGCTGCAGATACACTTGGTTGTGCATCCACCACAGAAGTATCCTGTTGCTAATGACAGGATCAGTAAGCATTATTGTTCTCTCTTGGGAAAGGTTTCAAGAGTGGCTCCCTTCCATGTTTTCAGCTGTATGCAGTAGTCACAAAAGAGGTGAATTGAAGATGTACCGAGATCCCACCCTGAAGAGAACAGTCTGTCATTACTTTCAGGTGTTGCGTTTTTAGGTAATTTGCCATTGTGTTTCTGAAAAGCGGTAATGATCGTTAATACCCTGTGTTACAGTGAGTGTAGTGACTTGAAATTTCCTCACACAATCAGAGCTGATAATGAGCTCCATTAATATTGGTAATTGTTTAAGAAATAAGGAGCTATGAGGTGTTACTGTGATCGATAAAGAGGTTCTGAGTATCCACAGTAGTTTTGGGTTCAGGGATTGTTGCACTGTAGCAGATGAATGAAGTCACTGTTTTTCATTGAGTGTGTTTTTATAGAATTTACAGCAGAGATTCTGTGAATTGATAGAGTTGCCATCGACAGCATGGAAGAGGTTTCATCTGGGGTCCAGAATAGATGATGTTGTTTTTTTCTAAACAGGTTGCAAGCTGTGATTGAAAATAGGCTTCTGCTTTCTTTCCTGCCTTAGTTGAAGCCTATGTCTTTCTGCAGCAGAGGTTTATAAAATTTAAACCACCAGCTCTGTTTTATGTAGTGATGTTATTCTCTTTGAGTGCCAGCAAAATGGGAATCTCTGGCTTCTGACTTGGTAGCAGTCTGATCTAATAAATTTCCAGTATAGGTTTTTGTTTGTTTCTTTTTTATTGTAGACTCACTGTGATTGATTCAGATGGAGCAGCCAACTCCACGTTTGCGTCTCTGAGTGTCAGCAGACCGGTGGATTACCCACCCATTGCGAATGCAGGACCCAATCAGGCAGTCACTTTGCCCCAAAACTTCATCACGCTGAATGGAAACCAGAGCAGCGATGACCATGAAATTGTCAGCTATGAGTGGTCACTCAGCCCCAGAAGCAAAGACAAAGTTGTAGCAATGCAGGTGCGTCTGTTTCTCCTTGCACAGTATTAGAAACTTCTTTCATCTTTGCCTTTAGTGCGGAGAGAAACATAAACAAGTAATTTTTCAGAAGCATTTAAATATCCAGAGCACCGTTGTTCCTCTCTGTTATTTTCAGCTTTTTAGACTCCATCAATACTTGTAAATTTTTGTATCGTTCCTTATGGCCATTTCTGTTCCATGCTGTTATTTGTTTGCGGGTGGTTTGGAAAAAAACTCTGTTCACTCTGCCTAATCTTGGACCCTGGAGCTTGCTCCACAGGTTTGCACCTTCAGAGAGACCAGACAGCAAGCTGTTTTTTGAGAGAAAGTGAAGCTTGTCCAAGTTTTTGTAAAACAGTTTATCTTCCTGGAAATAGTAGGACTCAAACAGGAACTTATATGTTCTGAGTGAAAGATTAAGAGACTTCTGTCAATTTCTTGCTGCTCACACTGGTGAGATTTCTTTTTTAACCTTAATAAAGCATGAGTTTCCTGTGAGTGCCGATTGATTTTACACGTATTTTTTATGGCTGCATATTTATTTTTTAAATCTGAGAGCTCAAGTCAGTACACATACAATTTCAGGGGACTCCATCAGTTGCAGGTTCTTGTAGCAGTTTAGGTGATTGGAGTAATTAATGTAACGATTCCAGCTGAGCTTCAGAAACCATTTTTATGAGATACGTGAGCTCTGCTATGTTAAAAAGACAAATGCTGTAGGCCTTCTTCCAAAGTGGTAAGAGATCACTTTGTGTAGATCGTTTTAGAAAAGAAGTTATATTGTTGTCAGCATATCGTAGAGGTAATTACAAAACGATGCAAGGTCTTAATAACTGATTTCTTTCCAATTACTGAAAAAAAAAACAGTTTTTCAGAAGCATTCCTTCCACTAATATTGCTGGAAGTATATCCTAATTACAGAGGTGTCTTCATTTTTTTTTTTTCCCATTAGTCTACATAGCTGAAGTCGAGTATGTTTTTGTTTTTTATGACTTATTCATGCATTTAACTATTTTTATAAATAAATACTGTATAAAGTGATGTCATTGTTAATGTCCCATGCAACTAACAATTAATGTTGTTCAAAAATGATGCAGCAAATATACTAAAAATTAAGAAGTTAAGATTTGCTGTTGATAAATCAATCTCTGTATTGATAGACAGTTGCACTGCTGAATATCTGATGTCTGGCTGTGCATCAAACTTTAAGTCTCCTCTTTGTCTGCAAAAATAATGTATTTATTATGAATTAAAACATATTTTACTTTTCCTCCACATCTTCTCTCTAAGACATTTTGTATACCATGGGTACTTTTCTCATCTCTCTCTCCTGACCACATAGGGAGTGCGGACTCCATACCTCCAGCTATCTGCAATGCAGGAAGGAGATTATACCTTTCAGCTCACAGTCACAGATTCAGCAAGGCAGCAGTCCACAGCTGAGGTCACTCTAATAGTACAGCCTGGTAAGTTGACTGCGGGCACATCTGGGTCCCCCAGGCTGGGTCAGCCTGAGTGCCTTAGCACCATCATCAAATATCTCATCTCCCTGTCTGTGTTGCACTACTCAGGTGGCAGTCCAAGTATCTGGTATCCCTGCATCAAGGACTCTTTCATCTCTATTTTCTATCAAAACAAATAGTAACAAGTGCAGAATCCCAGGAAGTCCAGACAGTGATCCTGAAGCCTCCCACTGGCCTAGTTGTATAAGACACGTGTTTGAGTGTACTTTTAAAAACTAGAGTGTGGCTTTCAGTTTAATGCCCTGCTAAGCTGTTCACCGTGTCAATTAGTGATTTGCTCAGCTTCTCACTGTTCTGCACTTCTTCAAGAATCCTGGTTTGATCTGAATTCTCACTAGAATTATTTTGCTAGAAGAAGAAATGTCAAGCGGAGGGTTTCAAAAGCTGCTTCTTTCACATGATGGATTAGATTTGGGAGCTGAATGATGAGAAGACCCAAATGCACCAGGCCAACGAAGTATTCATCTTTTTCCAGTTTTTTGGTAACGTGTATGCGTGCAATCTCTTCCAGCACTTCCCCACCTTGTGAGTAAAGAATTTTCTCTTAAATGCCCCTTTTTAGGGAAACTTTGCAATGGACATTTACTGCAGAAACCAGGAATGTGAATTGCCAGTGCGACTCGTGGTGGTATGTTTCAGATTGATGACGGTGTCGAAGTGGGAAGGAAATATTCAGTTAAAGTGGAAATGAATATACAGAATAGTAGTGTTGGTGGTTTACCATGCCACAGCAACAAAATTTGGAAACAGAATAAGTTACATTTTTTCACCTAATCCTCAAAATTGAGACTAGCTTAGTAGCATTGCACTGACCCTGAGCAATGGGAAAACTGGGCCAGTATCTTCTTCACTGTGTTTGTGAGGGTGGTTTTGAAAGAGTCACAGTGGTGGGGCCAGATCAGTACCTAACCACTCTTGTCAGAAAGCACTTTTGTACAATGTACTGAGCAGACTACAGAGTTTATGGAGGGTGACTGCGCCTTCAGATGTGGCTGAGAAAAGAAAGAAGTCACTGTGGAATTTGACTCCTTGCAGAGCTGGTCTCTCCTGCCAAGTACTTTTTACTGTTTTGTGCATATTATATTTGATCCCTAGGAAGGCTGTGGAACAACTAATCCTAGAAACCATTTCTAGGTACAAGAAGGACAAGAAAATCATCAAGACAGTCAGCACAGGTTCAGCAAGAGGAAGTAATGTCTGACCAACCAGATAAGCTTCTGTAATCAAATCACCAACCTGGTGGATCAGGGCAGAGCAGGAGGGGATCTTAGCATATATACCCAAGGGAAGTTGCAGAGAAGATGGAGCTGCTCTTCAGTGGCATCCTGTGCCATGACAGTGGGCATAAACTGGAACACAGAAGTTTCCCTCTGAGCACCTGGGAGCGTTTGTGTGCTGCGTGGGTGCTGGAATACTGGCCCAGGTTGTCTAAACAAGCTGTGGAGTCTCCTCCTGGGAGATCTTCGAAAGTCTCCTGAACATGAGCCTGGACAACTGCTTTCTGTTTCCCTGCTTGAGCAGGGGTTGTACTGGGTGGACCCAGAGAGCACTTTCAACTTCATGCACTGTGTCGTTCTCTGATTCTCTGGTTCATGCTTTTGAGGCACATGGCAGGCTTCTAATTTCATATTCTGTGTAAAATCTTCCTGCTGGTCGCCAGTCTTTGCTAGTGACTAACCAGCAAATGTGATGCTCTGAATCCTGTTTTTACAGAAAATAACAGTCCTCCAGTGGCAGTGGCTGGTCCTGACAGGGAATTGACATTCCCAGTAGAAAGTACTACCCTGGATGGAAGCAGAAGTCAGGATGACCAAGGCATTGTCTTCTATCATTGGGAAAATATCAGGTAATCAGGTATCGAGAGGGATGCGTTACTAATCTGTGGTTTCAAGAAAAAAAAAATGGAGGGAGAGAAAGAAGTGAAATTACTTGAGTTCCAGAGCCTCTTCATTGATTCTGTTGGGTGAAGCAGTGTTTAAAAACTGCTTTGAGGGTTTTCCTTCTTAGGTGGTAATAGTGTGAAAATAAGAATTTTAAATTCATCTTGGCCTGCTTATGTTTTATTCTCTGTCATCTTGAAACCAGAGTCACAAAGTTATTTTATGAGGAAATTAAAGGAACTCTGTTATCTTCCATTAAAGAGGGCAGCAGGCTTGGGTACTCTCCTGTAATGTGTAGTTTTTTCTGTCAGTGCTTTCATAGTCTCTTCTGTTTGTTGGATAGCAAAGGAAAATCACAATCCATTTAGCCTGAGCTTTCATTAGTAGATGACTAAAGCACTATAACATTAAAAATGTTATAGAGAAGCTTGTAATTGTATGCTCTAATACAGAGCTAATTGATCCTTAATAAAAGAACAAAGGTATTAGTTTGTGCAGCTGTCCTGTCCAGTGCATAGGAAGAAATACGATGACACGTAGACGAAAAGCATTTGCATATGCTCCCATAGGGTAGTACAGCAAGGAGACTGAACTGGGGTGCATTTTCTGCTCTTTCAGTGATAGTATGTGTGTTGCTTGAGTGTTCAGAATGTCTTGAATAAGGTGGAACTATGAACTCCTTGATCTAAATTCATAATGTCTTTATTGTCAATACTTGTAGAAGTGGTAGAACCCCAATATCCATAACAGCTAATGGTATGAGTGATGCTGCTTTGAGAAAAATTTTGTCTAGTTTTGACAGATTAGTTTTATGAGGTGTTTTGTTTCAGTGGGCCGAGCTATGTGCAGATGGAAAACGGTGACAAAGCGATAGCAACTGTGACTGGTCTTCAGGTTGGCACCTATCGCTTCAGACTGACGGTGAAAGACCAGCAGGGGTTAAGCAGTACGTGTGTTCTGTCTATCACTGTGAAGGAAGGTAAGCCTAGTTGCTGCTGCTTTGGATGTAGTTGGCAACTTGCTAGCAAATTCAGTCACCAACAACATAAAGAAACTCAGAACAGCAATGGATAATGTATTTGCTGTCATTTTTCAAGAGATTCAGGAAGAGTAACTGCCATTTTGTAATAAGGGAGTATTGTAAGTAGCTGCTAAAATTACTGCCTGCTTTTTCTTCTCCCTCTGCTCCCCACACCACCCTCTCTGTCCAGCTAATAATCAGACCAGTGAGGAGGCATTTTGTGCTTTCATGCTTCTCTGGTGGCTTTGGCCATACTCACAGTACGTGCTATAATTTCACTGCTAGCGCTGAGCAAAGAGCATTCCAGAACTGTAGTTTACTATTTGGGTACACTTTGACTAAATACAGATATGAAAAAGTAAGACTTCACACAGACTTCTATTATGAGTGAAGAGCGATGTTTTCTCAAGGAAATATGACCCCAGCATAGTGCTTTCATGCTCAGCTGTGTTTCTAAGGCAGGTAAAGAGCAGTTTCCCTTGACTAAGGTGATGAGATGTAGAAGTTACTGTGGGACTATGAATAGAGAACTCCACAGGGCTTTAAGATATATTTTTGGATGTTATTTCTTATCAATAATCTACTCAGAGTGCAAATCTGCTTTTGTCATTATAATGCCATTATAATTCTGCATACCTACTCTTCCTTTTTCTGTCCTTTTGACACGAGGTTCTCATTGGTGCCTGTAATCATCAGGGTAAAGAACCGAAGTGTGGGTGTACTGGTATGTCATATCTCGCATGATTTGAAAGCAAACTCTTCTCTGCTACTTTTATGGCTAGAAAGCAACAGTCCACCTCAGGCACATGCTGGTGGGAAGCATGTTCTGGTGCTTCCCAATAACTCTGTTACCTTGGATGGTTCAAGATCTGCTGATGACCAGGGGATTGTGTCATACTTGTGGATTCGGGATGGTCAGAGCCCAGCAGCTGGGGTAAGTTTTTGGAAGGTTTTAACTGGACTCAAGTTATGTATGTTGCTTCACTGCGGAAGGGCAAGCAGGTAAGACTGATGAGCTGTGATGGAGGATGCTGTCTGTATCTGATTTATCCCCTCAGCACCCTCTAATGCTTTGGTTTAAGTAGCTTGTGTCATTTTCAGTAGTACAAATTGGTAAGAATTGGGAGAGGAAAAGGTAAAATGATAGCAAAGTTTCTAGAAGCAATTCACATAAGTATATGAGGGGGACTGGAGAGATTTAAGTTATAGCTGGCAGAAGTGTTAGTTGGAAATTCATGAACTTGAAGGAGAGGAAATAATTTAAAAGAAAGCAGAGCTAATGATACTAGAGTAAAATTGAGAAATAGTAACTGTCAGATTCTCAGGTCACTGGGGACTTGAGGGTGTCAGTTGTTCTGTGCGTGTGTTTAGTTGTATTTTTTTCTTTTGTGTGTGTTTTGTTTTAATGAAAATAATCTGTACTGTGTGCGGAGATCCTTATTAATTCCCACTTCCAAATTTGCATTATTGTGCTATGAACTGTGGATTGGTCACATTTGTCCTAAAAGACAAAGCAAGAACTCACACTGTCATATCAGATACCCGATCTGCAGTTTTATCTGAGAGTATAACCTTCCTGGTACCTGTTTTTGCAGGATGTGATCCATGGCTCAGACCATGACGCAGTATTGCAGCTAACTAATCTGGTGGAAGGAATCTACATATTTCACTTGAAAGTGACAGATGCCAAAGGAGATTCAGATATTGACTCTGCTACTGTTGAAGTGCGGCCTGGTATGACAATTAAAAGGTCATGGATACGTTGTGAATACCTCATCTTTGTTCTTCTTTTCACTTCTTCCAGTGTCTTCCTGTCAGGTTAAAACACAAATAGGACTCTTTTCCTACCATCTTATCGCACTTCTCTCAACTGGTATTGAGTGTGTTGAGCAAGACTTGTCAGAGTTCTTCTTTTCCAACAATTCCAGCATTGCTGTACTGGATAGATAAATCTATGAAAACATACACATCTTAGTGTCTTAGCTGTAGCTGGGACAGAGTTCTTTGGAGTGTCTGCTACGATGGTGTGTTTTGGTTCTAGGAGAAAAGCAGTGTTGGTAACACACAGATGTTTATAGTTGCCTTCTAAGCCGTGGCTGTTCATAGCGAAGTGCCCAAGGAGCTGGGAGGGAACGGAGTTAGGACAGATACCTTCACATGGCCAAAGGGATATTCCATACCACATGACATCAAGCAGAAGAAATTTTGTAGGGGATGGAAGTGCATCTTGCTCTCTTCTGCTGCTCAGAAGGTGGTGGTGAGCAATTGCTTATGCATTGCTCGTTATATATATTTATATATATACAGTCATGACTATTTTTCTTTTTCTCTGTTTTAGTAAATAGTTTTATCTCAACCCACAAGTTCTACTTCGTTTTTTTTTTTTAATTCTCTACCCCATCTGATTGGAAAGGGGGGAAGTGAGCAAGCGACTGTGTGGTGTTTTAAACTGCCAGGTTAAACAACAATTAACGTTTTCATTTAGCTACTTTTTGCTTTTCTGTCATAGGTTGTAGTTTCTTGTTTTTCTGGTTGTTGATCAGATTGGCCAATAGCAAGATGTGAACCACGCATTAAGGTTAGGTAGTAGTGCTTTTGTACTGTTTTTTTGCTTCTCTTACTCTGAAGGACAAAAAACGAACCTTCAAGGCTTTCAGAATGTTTTAAATAGGGTTTTCATGGTCTGATATTGCTCATAACATAATCTTGTTTTCAGCTGTAGGCTAGATGGTTATGTGATGTAAACAGTGAGTTGAGTTTTCTGAAAATTAGTGTGAGGCTGTAAGTCTGTCCGATTTCATGTTTGCCTGGTTCCTGGGCAAGGATTTGATTTCTTCCTCACCTTATTACTGAATGTATTCACATGATAAGTGGCTCAGAATTATCATCACATGTCTCTGAAGCTTGTTTTGTTTGCAGAACACTCTAGAAATGCAAATATTATTTGAATATATTCATCATGTTTGAAGAGAAATATTTTTGACAATTCTGAATCTGACCATCTTCGTGTACTCTCATTCACAATGTCTTGTATACCGCCCTGTGAGTCTGTCTTTGCATCCCTTTTCCTCATTGGTAGCCAGTATTAAGATCACTAGCAGGGAACTTAAAAGTTAGACTCACCTAGCACTTACTTTAGATCTTCATATGTCAGCATTTAAGGAAACAGATGTCGTTATTCTGCACAGAGATGTGGTAATGCTGGAAAACACACTGAAGTGTTTTTTCCTGAACTGATGGATTGTTATCTTAGGACCTACCAGATTTATTTCAGAGGTAATGTGAAAAAGTAGGCTACTTTTGTAGGATCACAAACGGGGTGGGTTATAAGCGATGTTAGGCTTATGCGGGAAAATACAGTATTGATGAGTAACTGTAATACCACATGTTGTCTTAGTTCATCACTGAAGTATTTGCCAGGCTCTGACAGCATACCGTGTCTTCCTTCTGTTAGATCCCAAAAAGAGTGGTCTGGTGGAGCTGATTCTGCAAGTTGCAGTGGGACAGCTGAGTGAACAGCAGAAAGACACCCTGGTGAGGCAGCTAGCTGTATTGCTGAATGTCTTGGATTCAGATATCAAAGTACAGAAGATACAAGCGTTCTCAGATATAAGGTACAAAGATGCCCTGCTGTGCCAGGAAGATTTATGATTTCCACTGAGTCTTTTTCAGCTCATAGTTAGTTGTAAAGTAATGTAGAAATGTTATCAAAGATGCTATAGCTCTTCGCTGCATATACTTTAAGAAGCGAGTTTTCTCTGTTGTGGTAGAAAATTGGTGAAGTGAGCTCTCTGAGAGCTTGGTTTTTAAATGACTTATTTGTAGAAAATCCTCTGCATAGATTATATTTGTTTATTCCCTTAATTATCTTTTATTCCGTCAAAGAAAATTCATGCAGAAATGTCAGTGTTTCTATTCCATGTGGGGTTATTATTTTTCCCAAATACCATCTGGAATAAGATGGACAGACCTTGTCACAGTGAAGTAAGTACTGTATGTCAAAACAAGTTCTCAGCTGTATCTGATCACACTTCCTTTGTTCCCCCTTTTTTCCTCTGTATGTTTCTGATACCTTTAAGTACTTGATATACATTTCCCCAGGTAACTGATAACAAAAAATCATTTTTTCACAGAGAAGTCACCAGATTTTGTAGCATTCTACATGTAGTATATTACTACAAACTAGATACCTTTTTTATTTGGAATAGATAGATGGAGGTGGCCATATGCACCATGACTGATAAAAAACATGTTGACATCTTACTCTAAATTACTTCTTGCTAACTGCTTGGTAGTTTAAAAACTGTTTTAGTATCTATTCATGACTCTGGAAACCTCTTAAAAAGGAAAAGAAAATCTAGTATCTACGTCTAGAATATCTTTAAGTTCAGGTTGGATATTAGGAAAAATTTCTTTTTAGAAAGAATTGTGCAGTATTGGAGCAGGACACCCAGAAAAGTGTTGGAAGTCACCACGTCTGGAGGTTTTCAATGAGAGGTAGATGTGTCACTGGGTGACGTGACCATGTTATGTCCAGGTTAGTAGGCATGGCTGTGATGGGTTGATGGCTGGACTAAAAGAACTTCGGTTTTCTTTTCCAACCTTAATGTTTCTGTGTCACATATTTGCAGCTTCCAACTACTGCTTTCCACCTAAAGATGTTCCCTGAAGCACATGATGTTGGGCAAAATTAATACTACCAACACTTGAATTTTCTAGATTTCCTCTAACTGCTTCAGGATGCTTTGTGATAGCTTCTGGACAAGTGGAATGAAAGCAGACATTGAGTACATTCTTCACTTAAAGTGAGCGTCAGGAAGTCCTTTCTTGTTCTCACTCTTCCTCTGGGAAGAAACTGAAGACCCTACTGGTGCTTTTGGTTTGGAATAAAATATAGCTGCCACGGTATCTGGATAGAGTTGGCTGCTCTATAGTCAGAGTTCTCTAATCTGTATCAGTGGTGATATTTGCTTTTCAGAAACAAGAAAAAACAAAGGCTGTCAACGGAATACCTGACAAAAGTGATGGTAGACAGTAGTCCTAACCTGTGCTGTTCTCTCTGCAGCACTATGGTTGTGTTCTACGTGCAGAACGGACATCCTTCCAAGGTGATGAAGGCATCGGATGTGTCTCGAACGCTGCATGTGCAGCTTCTGAAAGAGAAGGCTGATTTTCTGCTTTTTAAAGTCCTGCGGGTTGACACAGCTGGTATGTTTACCATCTGGTGTCTGGGATTTTTCTTTCTGAAAGAGAACGTTGAGGATAATAGTTAAAATGCATGTTCATATGTGTTAAACTGGTACCAGTGTTAAACATCTTTTAAGAGATGTGCTTTTTGATGTTAAAGATAAAGCTTAATCTGACATAGGTCAACAAGACCTGGGAAATGAGGAGAAAGATTGACTGCTCATATCATATTTTGTTGGAAGATGAGCAATCCTTACTATAGCCGTACTCTAGATTGTTCTATGTCTCTTCAAGGCTTTTCGTGTTCAGTAATGGGCTTATAATGCAGATTGTATCTGTCCGTAGCAGGCAAAATGGACAGGAAATCACTGTGTTCACACTGTCTTCTAAGGAGGTTATATTTGCATCATTAGTGGGCCCCATGGGATTTTTTGAACTTTTTTTTTTTGGCTTGAACTTCAAAAGCTAGTCTGACATTGAACTGTGACAGTAACATGACCCCTTTATGATGCTCATATTACAGATATGGCTTCCTCCATCCTTTAAAAATCAGGATCCAATCCAAATGCAGACAGAGTAAGCAACTGTAGCACTAAAAATAGTCATAAGTTCTGTAGTAAATTCTGATTTTGTTCACCCGTGGAAAAGGACTTTTGTTTTATTGTAGATACACTTGGATTACCAGAATGTGTAGTTATCACTTGAAAATACTGCTTAATGTTTTGCTGTACATAGCAAATCTGCCACTATAAGTTGAAGAGGAATAACTTTATTTTATTCTAATGTGACATGTTAGTCTAGCAACGGATTCTGCCATAAGCATATGATATGTAAGTGTTCTGGCCTTAGATCTTGCAATTCAGTTATGAAATACTGAAATGCTCTTTAGTGGTGTGATGCTTGTCCTACAACACTTGTTAATACTAGTATTCGCACTTTAGAAGCGTGAATCTAGTGAGGTTCAACAAGGCCAAGTGCAAGGTGCTGCACTTGGGCCAGGGCAATTCCAGGTACTTAAGCAGACTCAAGGAAGAACTCCTGGAGAGCAGCCCTGCAGAGAAGGATTTAGGGGTTGTAATGGACAAGAAGCCAGACATGAGCCAGCAGTGAGTGTTTGCAGGCCAGAGAGCCAACTATATTCCAGGGTGGCCAGCAGGGAGAGAGAGGTGATTGTCCCCCCTCTACTCAGCTCTTGTGAGGCCCCTTCTGGAGTAGTGCATCCGGGCCTAGGGCCCCCAGCACAAGAAAATGCAGAGCCCTTAGAACAGGTCCAGAGGAGGGCCTCTAAGATGATCAGAGCACTGGAGCACCTCTCGCTTGAAGAAAGGTTGAGGGAACTGGGCTTGTTTAGTTTGGAGAAGAGAAGGCTCTGTGGAGACCTCTTGTGGCCTTCCGCTACTTGAAGGAAGAGTACAAACAGGAGGGGAAATGACTGTTTGCATGGGTGGATAGTGATAAGGCAAGGGAAAATTGTTTTAAACTAAGACAGGAGAGATTCAGGTTAGATGTTAGGAGGAAGTTTTTCACTCAGAGGGTGGTGATGCTCTGGAACAGGTTGCCCAGAGAGGTTGTGGATGACCCATCCCTGGATGCTAAATATGGCTCTGGGCTGCCTGGTCTGGTGGTTGACAGCCCTGTCCATGGCAGGGGGCTTGAAACTACATGATCTTTGAGGTCCTTTTTCAACCCAGGCCATGCTATGATTCTTACAAACATGTCATAAATAAAGGAGGAGGTCTGAACTCTACAACTTTGGCTCATCGTTAATTGTGGTTGGAATAATCTGTTCTCTACTTGCATACAATTTCAGCATTGTACGCATAAGTTATTCTCATCTTTCTCTTCAGAGCCTGCTGAAACGCACATCTATTTAATACATGACATCAAAGAGATGCTTTATCACCAATCTGTTCTCACAGTAAGAGAATGCACAGCAATTGTCTATTTACACAACTAATTTATGTTTGTTATTGTTCTTAGCATGTCTTTTAAAATGCTCTGGACATGGACATTGTGACCCTATAACAAAGCGCTGTATTTGCTACCAGCTGTGGATGGAAAACTTAATTAATCGTTATCTAAATGATGGTGAGAGTAACTGTGGTGAGTTTGAGTGTTACGGGACATATTCTAATAATCATTTTTCTTTTTGTGATACTGTTAGTATTTGCTAACCGAACAGAAGGTGGTTGCTGGAATATAAGTGTTAGAACAGTCTCTTTATTCTCCAGCCTGCCAGTATCCTTCTATCGAAAAAAATATCTTTAAATTAATTTACTTTTGTCTTGAAAATGTTGTCTTTTGACTTACAAATAGCAGTCCTTATTTTAAGCATTTAAAATACTTTAAAAATAGGATTTAAAGAGTATCACTGTGTGGGAAAGTGTAAAAAATGTAACTATCGGGGAAGAGAATTTGAGTCAACTTAGGGCCACGTGGCAGTTTTGTTTGATACTGTGTGTATTGCAAAGTTCTTAGGTGCATTCATCAGATTTTTGCAAAACTGATAAAGAAAGCAACAACTGATGTTTTCTGAGTGATTGTTTGATGCTTCCATGCCAGAAGTGTGCCCTGACCTAAGGAAAGCAAACACTGGTGTTCTAGACTAAACACTACAGTCATCTGTTCACCTTTAACTTCTTAAGATGATTAATTACACTGTTGATTGTTTGATGTTGTTGTTTTGCTTTGTTTTTTGCTTTACCTGTTGCACGTGGGAAATACAATCTCATTTCATCGTTTTAATCATGACTGTATTTCATGGCACATCTAACAAATCAGCTATGCCAATTTAATATTACATAGAGACCTCCATCTGAAGTTGGTAACGGTTTTAATTTAACTAAATAGGTATTCTACATAAGTTTGAGAAATGCTGAACTTTTAGTACTCTAAAGACAGAGACATTTTATTGAGCAATACACTAGCTTTCTAGATGTTTTAAACAGCAGTGAGATCCCTTCTCAACCTTCTCCTCCAAGCTGAAAAGTCCCAGATTTCTCAGCGTTCCCTTGTTGCTGTTGACATACTTGGAGAAAAAAAATAATAATAAAAGAAAGCCTTTCTTGTCCTTAACCTCCTTTGTCTGATTTAATTCCACATGGGCCTTAGCCTTCCCCATTACATCTCTGCAGGCCTTGTCTGTGTTCCTGTATTCTTCCCAAGTGGGCAGGCACTTTTTCTAAGATTCATAAACTTTCTTCTTCCCTTCGAGGTTTTCCATGAGTTCACTGCTCATCTGTGGAGGTCTTCTGCCTCTTTTGCCTGGTTCCTTACTCCTAGGGATGTGCTAGTCCTGAGCTTGGGAGAAGTACCTCTTAAATGTTAATCCCAAAAGAAGTAATTCTGTAGAAATTGATACGGAGTACATGGCTTTTGCTACCAAGCTGTAACGTAACTGGGGACGAAGTATCTGGCTGTGAGTAGTGGTTGGTAATTGACCAACTGAAAATTTGAAAATTTAAGTGTGCAGGTAGAAGGATCTGTCACTAATCAGCTTTTCTGTTAAAGCATTGCTAAATTGCCAGACACAAGGTACATCTATGTTTGTTTGAATTAGAGAATGAGGACTGAGATGGTTACATTATCCTCTTGGCTTCCAGCTCTTGAATTTTGGCTACTTTATGATTCCAGTATGAATTTTGGCTATTTTATGATAGTAAAAGGGATGGGGATTGAGGAAAGGTTTTGAAAATGCACAATTTTGGTTCGGAACTTTAAGAACATATTCTTCTGAGATGACATGAAGGAGCTAGTTTCTCCTATACTCCTGTTGGCACCTCCCATTGCCAGGATTAATAAAGCTTAGTAGAAAAGTATTGGAAATGATCATACACGTATAACTTCACAAAGCACTGTTATGTTTCTTTTTACAGAGTGGAGTATACTCTATGTGACTCTGTGTGCTTTTATTATGATTGTGGTCACGTTAGGGTTGGCCTGGTTCTGCATCTGCTGCTGTAAAAGGTACATGATTTGTGTTTCTTTTTAGTGGGGTGTAAGCAAGAGCTGCACACAGCTACCATGTTTTAATCCAGTCCTTAGCACAAAACTACTCGACTCTTTACAAAAAATTGAGAATCTTCCTGTAGTAGTTTCTGTATATACGTGCTTTCCTTTTTTGGGAATTAAAAAAAGAAAAAAAAAAAAAGGGAGAGAGTAGTAGTTATCTGTGGCTCTGTGCATTCTTCTATATTTTGAAAAAAAAAAAAAGGGGGGCACATTGTGAAAGTCACTGAGATAGAACATTCAAAGGGAGCTAATCTCATCCTGTCTTTGACAGGAAAAGTAGACATGACTGCTGTATCTGGTTGGCAGGCAAGGAGTTCTCCAAGAACCCATCTTACAGACTCTTTGCTGCTTCTTTCTTTAAACAGTTTTACCTACTGCTGTATGTTTTATCCCCCTCTGTGAACCCCAGCATCCCACCTGTCTTGTCTTTCCTAGTGAGACATTAAGTAATTGTTAGAAACTGAAGTCTGTTCAAATTCTGGGGCTAGATTTTTTGCTGCTGCATGAGCAAGTGCAGCAACGAGATGTTAATGTGTTATCAAAGTGAGATGTTATCAAAATCTTTCTGGATTTTTAACCTTATCCAGGGTATCTTTTCAGTATGTAAGCAATGCTGTTTGAAATGCACAGGTGTTGGTGATGCTTTCTCCTTATGGCTGAAGGAACCGTGCTGCTTAGTAGAAAGGT
This sequence comes from Callipepla californica brunnescens, assembly GCA_023055505.1. Lineage (NCBI taxonomy): Eukaryota > Metazoa > Chordata > Aves > Galliformes > Odontophoridae > Callipepla > Callipepla californica. The sequence goes on from JALIRH010000053.1 coordinate 3,252,441, forward strand.
TTAAATAGAAGTGCATCGCATGTGAGTGTGGGATACAGCATTGCAGGCTTGTGTGGATTTGCTAAGAAAGAGTGTTCATGGAGTTCAGCTGCTTCCTTGCTTTTGTCCTCACATGAACAGCTGAAACTTAAGGTGAGGTGCTGGAGAAGGATGAGGAAAAACTAGGTCAATTTCTGGCTACAGGCTAGCAGTGCTTTGTCCCCGCATATGCATGAGGGAGCCGTTCTCTGTTTTAAACTGGTCTTCTCTGTAAATATAACCAGACAAGCTCTACTTAAACTCTATTAGTTTTAAAACAACCAACCAAATATACAAAGATCTAAACGATTCAGTTAAGGAACTAAGCAGTTCTTTCAGAAATTGTATTTGAGAACTAATGAATATGTCTATCTTGTGTCCAGCTAATGTGTTGAAATTGAACAAACTGAACTTCTGTGGGCTAAGAAATAAGGTCAGCCTTGCCTGATTTCTTCATCCTAATATATAGGACGGAGCAAATAAATTCTACTCTCTAGTGCAGATAGTGCAGCTGCTTTTTACAGGTATAAAGTGGAACAACTCTTCTTCAGTGGGGGTTCTATATACGAGGTGTGTAGCTATGTGTATGAGAAGAGATAAGAGAATTTATGTGAGAGCTAAGTATCTTCATGGTACCTTCCTTTTTAGCAGAAAGAGGACTAAGATAAGAAAGAAAACGAAATATACCATCCTAGATAACATAGATGAGCAGGAGAGAATGGAACTGCGACCCAAATACGGTGAGAGCTATCTCTTTCTTTGGAATTTCTTTAAGCAGTATATTTTTAAGCTGTGAATTCATCCACTAAGTTTACAGTCAGTGGATTGAAATTGATATCTACAGTCAGGAGGAGCACAGAAGCTGGAGTTGGTTGGGACTGACAGAAGCAAGCATAGATGGAGAAATGGTTGGGCAAGAATCACTTCATTTCTTTCACAGTGCCTTGGGATCAGACAAAGATCTGAGCTTCTTCATTAACTGTAATTTAGAGCATCTGATTGTACTTCAGACTTCTTGCATGTAACCTCCTTTCCCCTCCCGCACACTTCGTAATTTGGAGCTGACTTTATTGGTTCATGACAATTCCCTTCTGGACCATGAGTGCCTTGTTAAGTATCAGGTACTCCAACTGCTAACCCTTGTTCACATATATTATAAATTACCTTATTTCAGATTTTAACAGGGAAAATATTAGAATCCAGGGAAGTAAAAATCATTGCGAGATATTGCTGTCATAGAAAGAAACATGTTAACATTTCTGTAGAAAATATGGCCTCTCATTACCAGTCACTTCAATCAGATAACTAAGCCAACAGACAAATGTTCAGATTCAGGCTATAAGAAGGGGGTTACTGTGTACTAAGATCACTTAATTGTTTCTAACTTAAATGAATGTGTTCACTTTCTAGGGCCATAAACCATTGGGGCTGCAGTGAGGTCAAAGTTCTGTCCACCTGACCTTATTTTATACCTCCCAGACCAGTTTTTTATGTGAGTGGTGGTAGTGGTGCAGGCTTTTAGGCTCGGTTGCAGAGTTTTCAGTTGTTTTTTTCTATCGCAGCAGAGTACTGAGTGATTAAGCTGTCAGAAGTGAAATGTTTCTAACGAACTCAGCTGTTGTTGTTTTTGTTTGTTTTGTTTTGCCTTTAATTTTTAGGTATAAAACACAGAAGTACGGAACACAACTCCAGCCTGATGGTTTCTGAATCAGAGTTTGACAGTGATCAGGACACTATCTTCAGCCGAGAGAGGATTGAAAGAGAGAATCCTAAAACCTTCGTGAACGGATCAGTCAGAAACGGTGTTTCCTTCAACTACAGCTCCAAAGACAGATAACTGAATGAGGGTAAAAGCGTCGAACACACTGGTCCAACACATCTAAGACGTGTCAACTGAACTCTGATTTTCTAAAGCAGAAGTTTCCTAAAATATCGATTAATTGCAGGTGAAAGGGTAAATTTCTAGAACAGTGGGAAGGAAGGCAGAAGAAAATGTATGGTCTGCTAACTCCTGTTGTTACTGCTACAGAAACAAGAAAAAGCACATCATCTTATTTCTTGTATGTTCCATGCTGATGTTTATCTGCAGTTCTGAAGGCTGTTTTTAATTGTGTTACTGCCACAAAATTAGCCAGGGTCATTTTGCTGTTTACCATAGGTGGTATTTGAGATATGTACAAACTTATGTCCTGTGCTCCTGTCTTTTTCTCAGAGGAGCCATGTGATTATGAAACTAAAACAGTGAAAACCAATATACAGAATTTCTGTTACAGCTGTAGAGAGCAATATGTCACTGCAGGCTCCATGGTCAGTTTTGGTTGGGAGCACAGAGAGGGAACATTTGTAATGCATTGTGTTTTCCTGACTGTGCTTTGTGACTACCTTTTCTAGAGTAGTGATCATCAGATGAAAATACCTCTGTTTTTAAAGGAAGCTTACCATTTACTAGTTGCACTCAGCTATACAGTAATGTGATACATCTTTGTGCCACAGGATGCAGTGTTCTCTGTATTTACACGTGTACGGTGTCTCAGTAAGGTGCCTCATTTGTGTGGTGCCTCAGTATGGTGCCTGCAGGGAAGTTCAACCTTAGGTTGCTTCTTTAATGACAAAGGCAGTTCTGCCTTCTTTGGAGTCCACCATGTCCAGCCAGTAGCAGAAAGGCACTGAGAACACGGGGCAGCGTGCCTTTTCAGCATCCCAAACAACCCTTTGCTTAGCACTTTTAAAGAGCCCTTTTAAGACCAAACTCTCAGCTGAGATTAGTTTGAATCTGCCAGACTCAGTGCTCAATTAGAGAATGTGACAGGTGTTTGTGTAGTGAAATGGTTATGGCAAAGCACCGTATGTGGAGCGGAAGGTTCAGTGCTTATCTTCACAGTCCTGGCAGTTGGTTCTAAGCTTTTAGCTTGAATGTTGAATTGTTTTACTTTTTCCTCTAGTTATCCAGTGGCTAGATGCATTGGCGTAAAGTGTTTGAGTTCTGATGTTGCTGTTCTTGTTTGCAGCCTGGATAATACCTTCTCCTTGGGTTTGTTAGGCCTTAAGGCCATGTTCCCAGTGCTGGTTTTGAAATTGCACACAGAAGGTCTCGCTTTTGTACGTAAGCCTCACTTATGGGGGACCCGTGGTACTGTGTGGCAATGATGCCTGCCTTTCCTATGGATTTTTTATTGACATGTTGGAGGTCTTGGGCTGAACTAGGAAAATGTGTTGTAATGCAGAAAACATTCACCTTGGGAGCACTTTGGATAGGGCTTTGGGTTTTTTTTTGCTTGATTTTTCTTTGTGTTTTGGTTGGTAGTTGTTTTTTGGGGGTTGGACTCACTGATCTCTAGAGGTCCCTTCCAACCCCTGCAATTCTGTGATTTATTTTAATCTGATGGTGGAAAATCCATTAATGGAGAGGGGTGGAACATTGTAGAGATCATGAGGAGACAGATCAGAAGGGGCACAGAGAGAACATAACTCACCCCGGTAATGAGAAGTAACTTGGTGGAAAATTTCTGGTGCTTTCTCCACTCTTTCACAGAACTCTGACAAAACTTCATTGGGTTGAACACTGGCTTTTGTGCATCTCTTGTTAATAGAGTTGGGCAAAAAGGCAGTAGGACTAGCTAGGTTGAAAGGAATCAGCAGACAAAGTGCAGCAGCGTGGTGCTCATTACTTGAATCCTCCCATGATTGCATGATCTCATACATTTTTTTTATAGAAAATGTCTGTGAAGTTATTAGTACCACCCTGAGAGTCTGTGCTCAGCTCTACATTTCTGTGTGGAGACCTGAGTGTGGTCTCAGGTGTCATAGGAGTGGGATAAGCAGAGATGGGCTAAAAAGGGTTACTTGAAGTTTTTTCTGTGTTTTCATCTGTTGGAGGACACGGGGAAAAAACTACCAACACTCCAGTTTGCTTTCTTTAGAAGCCAAGTTTTAACTGTATGTGGGTTTTAGGACATTTATGGAAATGAATCTACTTTCTCATCCTTCCCCCCTGGAATTTATCTGTGTATATTTAGGAAGTCAGAATCACAGAGTGGCTTGGGTTGGTAGGGACCTTAAAAATTATCTAGTTTCAACCCTCCCTACCAGGAGCAGGCTTGACACCCACTGAACCAGGACTAGATGAGGCTGCCCAGGGCACCATTCAGCCTGGCATTGAACACGTTGGACTTGTTTAGACAGCAGATTTAAACTCAGATCTACCTAGGCAAGTCTGCTGTGATACCCATCCAAGGCCTCCACGGTCCCGTGGTTCAGCCTTTCACTTTAACAGTCTAATCACAGAGACGTTTGTTTGCAGAGGGGAAAAAAGGATGTCATTATTTTATTTCTAAGAATACACTTTGAGCTGCATCCTTCTGGATAAACAGAAGGTGAGTGGTGTCCTCTGCAAGATGTATCGCACTCAGCTCCTTGTCAAGCTCCTGTTTTTATGCTGTCAGATGTGGTTGCCTGTAAAACGTGGGGTTTTTTTTCTTAGTTTATTGTGGCGAACAAAATGAAGTGCAAACATGCCAGAAAGAGAAAAATTCTCAGTGCTGAGCTTTGAACTTTCCTTCAACAGTTCAAATATTCTTGGAATAACTTTCTTAGGCAAATTTCCTATTCTTCTTCTAGGCCACATGGAACTAGTTTTGCACCTCAGTATACTGGTAATGGGTTCTTGTCAGCTGGAGTTTTGGGATGGCAGTAATAAAATTACTAATATTGGTCTTCTGAGCCATTTTTATAAGGATTGAGAAAGGAAGACATTTCTCTAGAAGAAGGAAGATGAGGTAGAAGTGAATTAGTTTCTTAACATCAGCTGTTGCTTATCGCTGATACCTAACTAGAATATTGAGCTCGTACCTCTGCAGCCAAGGAAAACCCATCACACACCCTTCAGGTCCTGAACTTCCCATGACAAGAGAACCTTGAAGCTTAGAAATGAAATGTAAGGGGAAAAAAAAACATAACAAAAGCCACCTTTATTTTGCAGGAGGCATGAACCAGGTGCAGGTGGGCCACACATCACGTAGCTGGTCTGTGTGCAGGCAAACTGCTCCATGTGGGTGGCTGGGTGAGCTGCTGCAGAACGTATGCAAAGAATCCAACTCTCACAGATGTTACTTACTGAAAATGACAGTGTGTTGTAACTGGAACCGTTTCTGAGCTGAAACTATTACAATTACGTAACTACTAATAAAATTTTGTCTTCTAGGAACTTGGTGAGGTACTCTGTTAGACTTTCTGTATTGGACTAAATACTCAAGTCAGGCTAAGGGAGACAAACTGCATAGCATAGCTGAAGTCTGCTAAAAAAATCAGTATAATATTTGATCCCTTAACTTGCTACTGACAAAAGCAAAAAGGCATCTTATGCACTTTATGAACTTTTTACTTTATGATAGATTAAAACCTCTGCAAGCAGTAGGGCTGACAAAGGACAAACCGTTATCCTTAAGCCTGCACCAGTTGCAGTGATACAGCTACTTTAATGCCAAGGCAAATGGAGATTCTTTTTAATTGCAGGACTGCCCAGCTCCCAGCAGCATTTGAATGAATGAGTTTTGAACAGCATAAGCTATTTTACTGCGTGCAAAACATTTAAACTGCTATTTATCTTTTGTGAAGTTTATGAAACCTGAAAATCAATCATAGATGTCTTTAAAAAACAAAGAATGCCAAGTAAATGGATAGGCCACAGAACTCTGGCTGACTTATGCATTTCCTTAAATCCAAAGACCTTGGTGAAAGGAGGGAAAGAACAAGAACCTGCTATTCTAAACAAAATTAAATGCTAGGTGTTGGTCAGACTTTAAATACTTCTCAGTAGCACCAGTTGTCTCGCTTCACTGTTACTGGATGTGTTACCAGACTGGGAGACACCTAAGAAAGAAAGAAAAGAGAAAAGAAGGAAGGAAAGAAGGAAGGAAAGAAGGAAGGAAAGAAGGAAGGAAAGAAGGGAAGAAAAGGGAAGAAGGAAGGGAAGGAAGAAGGGAAGAAAGGAAAGGAAGAAAGGAAAGGAAGGAAGGGAGGAAGGAAGGAAGGAAGAGAGGAAGGAAGGAAGGGAGGAAAGGGAGGGAGGGAGGGAGGGAGGAAGGAAGGAAAATCTTCTGCACTGCAGCTGGAGATTGTTTCTGCCTCATAAGCTAAAAATGTTAACCTCCGGTAGAACTGATGAATGTAGTTTCTTACGAGTTCACTGTACTGAGCACAGACAGTAGAGGTCAAATGACAGAAGTGTAAAGGCTAACGTAAGAAAATGAGATGGAATTTGGCCTTCAGTGAGTTGAACTGGAAATCAGAAATCATTTGCCGAGACAAACGGGAATAAGGTTTTGAAAAACCTATTTTAAATAATTAGAGAATCGTGCAGGTAATCACATCCTGAGAGCAGAGGAAAACATTCTGATCCACAAAGCCCATCTTCTGTGGTAAAATGTGTGATTCAGCATAAAAGATTTGTATGTGGAATAACTCGTGGCATACAAATACGTCAAGGTAATCTATCTACTTGCTTTATAGTCAAGGCACTGGAATTGGGATGACCACTCGTGCACCTACAGAACACCTGCATGCAGAGAAATACTTTCCAGTGCTAAGCCCAGCAAAATCTCTAAGGAGATCTGAAGGACTGAACTTACGTTGCTGCTGTCAGCTTATGAGGTTTAGCAGTGAATAGTGTACTAGAACACAAAATCAAATGCTTTCACATAAGTTATTTATTAATTGAAAATGTTTTTCCATCACAGTTTTAAATCCAGAAATTTCTGAACATCACAAACGTTATTAACAGAGCTCAAATATGAGGATTCAAGTACATCTTTTGTTAAAGAATCACAGCTTTTGCCATGAGAACAACGTTAAGATTATTCTGTGCTTACTAATGTAGACCTTAATGACACAAAGATACTATGCTGGAATCCAACCACAATCCAATCCAGACAGAAGTATTTTTCAGCTTCATTATCTAACTTAGCAGTTGTGGTTTGTGCTCGTTATCAGGCAAAGTTAAAAAAAAAAAAATAGAAAAAAGTAAACATTTACTCATTAATAGTTACGGTGCTATTCTTAGAAGTTACATCAAGATTTTAAACTCACCAAGGCATCAGATCACTAATTTTGCAATGAAGAGAGCAGCAGACTGAAAAACTGATTCTCCAACTGCAGTGTCCCAAGAAGTACACGTACATTCAAGCCCGCACTGTCATACAGCAGTAAAGGAGATAAGTTTAACTGATGTGACAGTGCAGGCATATTTTAAGTCTGTGCAATCGAAGTGGTGGATATTCCAACCTGTGTACAGTGTCTGTAAGTGTGCTTTCATCGCTGTGCTATTGGTACCCAGGCACCAAGTGACTGCTTTTGTCTGCTGAGCTACGTTTTACTAGGAATAAAAACCTATCAGCAGCCACAGCTGGCAGACAGCTCCCTGTTCCACAACATCGTGTTCCCCAAAGTCAGGCAGCAGTGCAAGCTCAGAAGCTGTCTAGAAGAATAATTTTCTTGAAGTTTATGTGGGGTAGAAATAAGTTATCCTCTTTTCTTCTTCAGAGAAAGCAAATGTGCTACAACTGATAAGAGTATCCAGTCCTTAACCACTGTAATGTGCATTCTTGGTGCGTTGGAAATTGCTGATGTGCAGCTAGTGTCCTTTACTTGTCCTTCAGCTGGCAGGATGCACACACACACACACACACACACACACACACACACACACACACACACACACACACACACACACATGTTCTACTGACAAGTACTGTCCTACACCCACCTGTTCTCAGGTGTTAGACAAATACAACCATACAAAAATATTCAGAAATAACAAGAAGGAGTTAATGCTACCTTAACATGCAGCTGTAAAAAAACGTGTGCAACTCAGCTCTGGCTTTTCTTTAAGTCTTTTGTTACCTGGTACCTTTCTGCCTAATTGCATCAAGTTTCTCAGAACAGCCCCTTTCATAGGGTACATTCATTAGTGTGTATATTTACACGTAAATGTGAAGGAGAGATGTGTTACCTGCCTTTATTTGTAATAATTAATGGGTATAACCCCGCCAAGAAGTTAACCACGGGAAACAGAATTTCTTCTCCTTAGCTTCTGCAGTGCTGATCTATTTGTCAAATTAATATTTAATATTAATTAAACATAATTATTTTTTTTTCCACACAACAGAATCTTTATATCTTTTAAAGATGGCAATTAAAATAGTGGAATTGTGGGTAAAGGTCTTGCCTCTAACTGCTGTCGTTTAAACCCTTATTAGACTACAAGTTACCCAAATTACAGCTCTTTGCTCAGAAGCCCAAAGGCTGAAGAGCTGACAGCTCTGCAGCCAGTATTAAGATGCACTTACAAAGCTGTTCCTTCACCTGCATGGGTTCCTAGTTGTAGCCAGAACTTCCTCGTCCTTGATAAGCATCAGATCATCCCACAGTGAAAAAAAAGACGTGCCTGCTTCGAAAAGAAAGCTACACAACCATATTAGAAAACGTCGGTATCTGCACAGAAGTTTAAAGGCAGTCTGCCATCCCCAGCACTACCCCCATCCTACACGCACTCAAATAGAAGCAGCAGCAGGTGGTCTGTTTTCCCCTTGACACAGATCGCGACCTATTTCCACAGTGCAGAAGTCTCCAAGACCTCCCAGCTAACGAGGGTGATCTAAGAACATTAAGTGTGCATTCTTCCCTCCTCCTTTTTAGAGATAATGGGCACTGTGATGACACTGCTGGAGAACAACGTACTCTAGTATAAACATGTAGAAACATGTGGCACATAACGTTGTCAGTATGTTTTGTACGCAGGACAGGGTTGCTTATTTTTAAAGGTGAAAGTTCCATTCGTAACGTATTTCTGGCTCAAAAATGCTTTTAACAATACAGCACTCTCGTCCAAGATGTTGGGATCGTGCTTTCTGAAGCTTGCTACAAGCCTCCAAAGCAGACGTACTTTATTTCTAAGTATTCATCAATGCCGTACTTGGAACCTTCCCGCCCTATGCCGGACTGCTTTATCCCACCGAAAGGACTCTCAACTGAGGAGACTATGCCTTCATTGACACCAACCATTCCAACTTCCAGCTGCTCTGCAACTCTCCAGATCTGTGCCGGATCTTGGGAATAGAAATACCCTGCCGTGCAGACACAGAGATGCAAAACGAAAATGAAGTCAGTAGGAACAACAGCGGAAGACTGATAAAGCTGCTTACTGATGTGACGTTCCCTTAGCACTGAAGCTTATGGAAAGCATGTTAAGGGATATGATAAGAGAAGCATACCTGCTAAACCCACGTCGGCTGCATTTGCTATAGCAACAGCTTCTGCTTCGGTCTCAAATCTGTCGACAGGAAGGAAAAAAAACATCCAAATGAGGCCTGCTACTGACCTAGCATTCTGCTGACTTACTGCCAAGAAGCAGCTTTATCAGAAACACGCAGTTGTTGGCTTTTCAAAATGTATTTTCAAAATTTAATTTTAAATGCAAAGTAATGGTGGAGTTTCTACTCAGTACCCACAGATGAACTTCAGCCTAAGACCCGCATGGCCTTGTAAAAGCTTCTGGCAAACGGTCAGTCACATCTTACTCATTCCAAACAGCATTTCCTTGCTTTTTATTGCTTTTCATCTCAAAGAGTCTTACTTGATAACTGGTGCTAAAGGGCCAAATGTCTCCTCTTGCGTGCAAAGCATTTTTGTCGTAACGTTACTCAGTAATGTTGGTTCAAAGAAATTCTTTCCCAAGCTGTGTCGTTTCCCTCCTGTCACAACAGATGCTCCTTGTGAAACTGCGTCCTTAATGTGTCTCTCTACCTAAGGTACACGAAACAAAACTCTCAAAGCCAGCATTTAGAAATGAAAACGCAAAGTGTATTTTTCACTAAAGAAATAATTCAGTATTAAATGTTAAAAGTATACTCGAAAGAATTTCAAGCGTTACGTACTTCTTCCCAGCTAATTCTGACTGTTTTCAGAATTTATAAATTATCCTTACATTTTTTAACCTTAGAAAGGGTTAAATGATACTACAGAAAATGTCACTTTCTACAGTTTAAAAATAAAACTGCTGGAGTCACAAATCCTTCAAAATAGAAGACCCAAACGATGCATTTAAGATTTCAAATGACTACAGCATCCTGAGCTCTGCTACTCTGAACCTCAGTGTGTCGTTTTGCTCATGTCCTGCCAAACAGAGGCAAAGTAACTTCCTTGAAGTAAGTTCTCCATCACAGTGCTTCAGAATTGTGGAATCATCACGTAGCTGTCACAGCATATCCAATTTCAGCTCTTGAGAACAGCCAAGAAATATTTAGGAAGACTTACAAGGAGGAATGTCTTTTCCTTGATGGCAATAAGAAAATGACACATTAACTGGCCATGTCTGTTTCTCTATGCGTACACACAAGCTTGGAGGAGATGATAGCACACTTCCAGCCACACCGCTAATACTTTCTAACAGAAGCATTAAAAAGTTCATTAGAATTCTAAGCTAACTTTATGGATCATAAAAAGGAATTTAAGATGTCAAAAATGAATATATATATATATATATATATACTACCTTTTCTACTGCTTTTTCATTAATTAACGGCCCTTGTGTAGTTTTGGCATCAAATCCACTTCCCACACGGAGCTCGCTCTCTATGGCTTTAGCAAATTTTTCTATAAATTTGTCGTGGATTCCTTTTTGCACCAGGAAACGGTTTGTACAAACACACGTCTGAAAACGAAACGTGAGAAGGAAAAGCAGGCAGTGGTTTACACTGTATTCATTAGGAATTCATTCTGTTCATTCTGCTTCTGCTGGGAAAAGGCCGTGTGATTTCTGTGGGTTCTGCTATGTGGATAAAGCAGGGTTCAGGAGCTGCAAGAAACATCGCACCGTCATTACACACACCAGGGAATGCCGGACGAAGCAGAAGAATTTCAATTCACACTTGGTGGTGTGGGGTCATTTTTTTTTCCCCTCCTAAGTCCTTTGTTAACTGAACTCGAGTGATCTTTCCTCACGGAGTTTGTTTGCAATGCTCTCAGCTGTCTACTAACATACTCCTTATGCTATCCCCTATGCTCTGACCGAATCTTGCTTTGATTACTACAGTCTCTCTAAAGCAACAGCTATTTTCTATATACGTGAAAGCACACAGATGTAATTTTACACTGCTGTTACTCAGACTTGCTGCATGACAGCTGGTTTAAGTGCCCATAGCCATGCGTGGCCCCAGCCTCCTTCTCTCCACACCGAAATGTTTTATCTTTCCTTATAAATAAAATATCTTGTTTACTGCTCAAACTATATTTACAGCTCTTCCATTTCCAGAAACAAGGACAAAATCGTTATTCTTACCTGGCCTGAGTTTCTGTACTTAGAAGCAAGGGCTCCGGCAACAGCACGGTCCACATCGGCACTGTCAAAGACTATAAAAGGAGCATGCCCCCCAAGCTCCATGGAAACTCGCTTCACAGTGCCAGCTGCATGTTTCAGCAGTATCTAAGGAAACACAGACATTTTTACTTCTACTGGATGCAGACTAAGGCACCACAGAGCTTACAGATGGAAGGCACTGAGAAACTAACTCTGGCAGAGAGTTAATCTGCATCTTCCCTGTTAAGCTAGACCATCGTTTTTCTGCCGTCACAAATATAATGGATCATTTCCTTCATTGGAGTCTTTAGAGATTACATTCTGCTGAAAACGTAGGAAAGGATTTTCATCACTTTTAGGTCAGGCTTTTATACACTGACACTGTCACTCGTTTGCATGTTCATTTCTTTGTCTGGAACAAAAATCTTGACTGCTCACAGCAATCTTCTAATACGTGCTAGAATCTGGTATTAAGTCTTGCTTTAGGGATCAGGCTTTTCCTTCATTCCACCCACAGCCACTGCATAGAATTCTTCCATCTTAAGCCATACTCTGCAGCTCTGTTGATTTCACTGGGGACTGACGAGTAAGCCTGTTGCTGGAGTAAGGCTGACAGGAGGCTAAAGTTGATACAAGAACCTCACTTCCCTACTGCTTCCTTTCAATTACAAAAGCCATTCCCAAGTGAAGTACTGACACTCAAGTGAATAGGCAATACCTCAACAGGTACACACTTATCTGGACCATCTGTGTACTCTGGCCAGGAAAGAAGAAGGCTCTGTATGAAAGCACACATTTCCCCCTACCTTTCTGGTATAACCACAGTAATAATCTTCAAGGACATTCTGTGCACTTACGTACCTTTCCTGTTGCAGTGGAGCCCGTGAAAGATATTTTGGCTACCAATGGATCAGTGCACAGAACTTCCCCTACAGCAGGTGCCTGCTGTCTGGAACAAGGAACAACATTATACACTCCTGCTGGAATTCCAGCCTGGTTTGCAAGCTGCAACGAAGGACAGAGAAATTGCAGTATCAGTGCATTTTGTATGAGAAACAGTCATCTAATCATCCTTGTTTTCAAGAAATTGCTTTGCAGTCAAAAGAAGCTCAAGGCGCACGCCGCAACTAACAGATGCCACGGTGCCATGAGCGCAGCCTCGCTCCTCTTTAAGCTGGCTATCAGTCAGAATAACCAAAGAAAAGATAGAAAAACGTTTCCCTTGCCTCAGTGTCCAGATCCACTTTGAGAGTCTAGACTGTCTTAGAGGCAACTTACAAAGAAATCCAATGAAATAAAACACCAGTTCGACCAACTTGTCTTTTCTTCACGTGTGAAACTGTCTCAAGTTATCCACAAATCCCGCTTGTAGGCTCTCATTTACAGCTTCAGTCCATCATTAACCTACAGCTTAACAAAAAAGCTCACCTCTCCAAGAGCTAATGCTGATAAAGGAGTGTCTTCTGCAGGTTTCACGACTACCGTACAGCCAGCTGCCAAAGCTGCGCCAACCTTCCTGGTAATCATAGCACTGGGGAAGTTCCACTAGGATGAGAGAAAAGAACAGTCAAACTGGGGGAAATCCTGCCTCCAGTTTTTGCAGCAATTGTAGTTGCTGTTTTCTGCAGTTCCATGGCGGCCTAAACAGACCCGCGTGATGTGCTCTGTTCCAGGTGAACATTACAAAGAAGCACTTACTGGAGTTATGATCGCTGCCACTCCTACCGGCTGTTTAAAGACCAGGATTCTTCTGTCTTTTGCAGATGCTGGAATGACATCACCATAAACACGGCGAGCCTCTTCTGCAAACCACTCCAGAAATGAGGCAGAATATAAGACTTCCCCTTCTGCTTCTTTGAGGGGTTTCCCCTTTGATTAAATCAAATCGAAAATAACGCTGTTAAGTGGCAGACTGAAGCAATACAAACAAACTGAAATACTTTCAGAGTTCATTTCAAAGCGATTCATAATCCTCTATGATTATGAAGTCTCCAGAAAGGACTTAGTATTATTCCCACCAGCAGTGGCTACGTAGTTTCAACACACAGACATCCCACAGGGCGCTCTGAGCGTTGCACCCAGCTTCATACATACCTGGGTTCCACAAGGGAGGCAGAACAGCAGATGTAGCCTGCGTTTATTTACAAGCTCGGCAGCTAGCTGCTAATACCATTCCGGAGCAGATACAAATGGAGGCAAAATATCTACAAGTTCACGTCAGAGACCGCTGTGTTTGGGTGTGTTACTCTGCAGACCTTCAGGTCTGTGGGCTGATGACCATTACCCGTTGGAACACAGCAGAGGAGCTGCTGTGGTATCTGTGGTCTGTGCATTTCCAGACTGGTCCGCGTTGCAAATTCAAACACATTAAGCGAGCGCAGCTGGGAGACTGGCTTAGTGGTACAGCCCGATCCAAAACCAGTCACTAATGCAGGCTCAACACATCACTCCCACTTGTACGTTGTACTAAAATCACTTTGACTTGAGAAGGCTGCATGTCAGATTAACAACCAACACCATAATGATTACAGTTATTAATTATTTGTCAGGTGGCTTTCCTGACCTTAAAAGACAGACAGTGCGGTAAAAAGAAGCTTCCAAAAAACACTATGATCCTCATCAAAGCTTGTTCGTGTTATTAGTACTGTGTGTCTGCATGCAGCCTTTGAAGCTAGTCAGCAACTTTGTTTAGCCACGATTAGCTACAAAGTCTAACTGGGAACTTCAAGCAATACCAGACAAAAACAACAAATCTTTATTTTGCAACCCAAGTGACAAAAGCATTATTTACACATTTTTTCCCTTCTAAACACATGAAAACGGAGTTTTAACATTGGGCCCCTCACTGCAAGAAAGACACTGAGGCCCTGGAACGTGTTCAAAGAAGGGCGACAAAGCTGTGAGGGGTCTGGAGCACAGGCTGTATGAGGAGAGGCTGAAGGAGCTGGGATGCTCAGCCTGGAGAAGAGGAGGCTCAGGGGAGACCTTACTGCCCTCTATGACTTCCTGAAGGGAGGCTGTGGTGAGCTGGGGGCTGGCCTCTCCTCTCGTGTCATTACTGAGAGGGAATGGTTTCAAGCTGTGCCAGGGGAGGTTCAGGTTGGACATTAGGAAATATTACTTCTCAGAAAGGGCATTCAGGCAGTGCCCAGGGAGGCGGTGGAGTCGCCGACCCTGGGGGTGTTCAGGGAACGACTGGATGCTGTGCTGAGGGACGTGGGTTAGTGCGAGCTGTGGGTGATGGGCGAATGGTGGGCCTGCCTGGTCTCGTGGGTCTTTTCCAACCTTGGTGATTCTACGCTTCTGTGATTAGCACCCACGCGTTATGTTTCTAAAGAAGAGAAATGTGAGCGCAGCGAGCTGTGGACGGACGCAGAGCTCAGCGATGCGACGTGCCGGGCTGCGGTGCCACTCGGAACGCTCTCCATTAAGAACCTGCCCGCGCTCTGCCCGCCATACTCACGTTTTCCGCCGTGATGATCGCGGCCAGATCTTTTTTCCTCTCGATCATCAGCTCGTACCATCTGCGAAGGAGCGCGCTCCTCTCCTGCAGGGACAGAAGGCCGCCGTGGTTCCCCCACGCAGGGACGACCCCGCCCCGCCCCTCGGCCCGCTCCTCCCGGCCGCCGCCGCCATCTTCCGCCGCTCACCTTGGCGGGGAGGCGGCCCCACGAGGCGCCGGCTTCGTGCGCGATCCGCACGGCCGTCCTCGCCTCGGCCTCGCCGCAGTCGGACACCCGGCCCAGCTCGTCGCCGCTGGCCGGGTCCCGCACGGGGAACGCGGCGGCCGTCTCTACCCAGCGGCCGCCCAGCAAAGCGGCGCGGCGCAGCAGGGCGGCGGGCAGAGCGCGGCTGCTGAGGCGGGACGCCGCCGGCCCCGGAGGAGGCGGCGGGAGGAGGAGCGGGCGGCGGGCGGCAGCGGGGCGCCGCCGCAGCAGGCACGCCATGGCCGCGAGCCGCCTGCGGGACCCGGGGCGAGCCGCAACGCCCCGGAGGAGGAGCCGAGGAGGGGCCGGGCCTGAAGCCGCCTCCGGCCGGGTCGTCGGGCGCGTCGCGGCTTCTCTCCTTCGCCGAGGGGACGCTGAGAATCAGTGAGGGTGGAAAAGCGCTGATGTCGTGCCGTCAGCCCATCGCCCTTCACGTCCTTCGCTGCCGCGTCTGTCCTTCTCTTGAGTGCCCCCGCCACCTCCCTGGGCAGCCTGCCCCAGCACCTCGCCGCTCGTTTCTGCAGAAGGTTGTCCTTACGTCCGACCTCGCCTGGTGCAGCTCAAGCCGCTTGGCTCTCCGGCTTCCCTGGGAGAAGAGGCTGACCCGCACCTTGCCACAGCCCATCTCTGCTCCTTCTCCAGACGGAACAATCCCAGTTCCCTCAGCTGCTCCTCAGAAAGCCTGCACTCCAGAGCCTTCACCAGCTCCCTTGTCCTCCACGCTCCGGGGCCTCAGTGTACTGAACGCGGTACTTGAGGTGCAGCTCAGCAGTGCTGAGCACAGAGGGACGGTCGCTTCCCTGCTCCTGCATTTCTGATACGGATGCCACTTGGCCACCTGGGCACGCTGCTGGCTGCTGTTCAGCTGGATGTCAGCTAACAGCCTTCCAGTCCTCAGGTAGATCGGCACTTCTTCCCAGCTTGACGTCATTCACAAACTTACTGAATGTGCAGTCAGTCCCCTTGTCCAGATCATCAGTAAAGGTATTAAACAGGCCAGGCCTCAATACCAACCCCTTGGGAGCGCCGTTAGTGACCCATCACCAGCTGGATTTACTTCCATTCACTGCCACCATCTAGCGTCCCATCCATCCATCCAGATCTTCACCCAGTGAAGGTTATACCTGTCCAAGCCGTGAGCAACCAGTTCCTCCAGGAGAATACTGTGGCAGACATAGCCAAAGGCTTTACTAAACTCTCAGTAGGTTGCTTGTGATCCATCACTCGATTTCAGGAGGCTGACAGCCCTCTCCTTCTTCCGTGTGCCTTGGTGGTCACGCATGGTGCCTTGCACAAAGGCCATGCAGACCACCTGTCCACCTTGCTCAGAGACTGAGCTGCAGCCCGGCGTGATGGCCAGGCCGTAACCTTCCCCAGCCAGGTTTGTAGAGAACACTGGGGAGCTGCAGCACGTCTAGCCTCTGCAGTTGGACTGCTCACGGCAGTGTGAATGGCAAGAGTTCTTGTGAGTAAGGCTGCCCTTCTCCTTTGTGCTGTGGGTTAAAAGAAGTCCCCCTGCTCATGTGCAGCGATGGCATTACACTGCCAAAACCCCAGAGACAGGGGGAAGAACACCTATAAACTATTTCTTAAAAAGATACACATTCTATTTGAGGTGAAGGTGTAAAATGGCACTACAGATGCCACAATAGTTTCCTTGCTGTGTCAGCAGTAGGTCTGAAAGACAGAATATGTGCCGTAACCCACATTTCAAAGGTCACTGCTACTGCTGCAGGCTTCTGAAAGCAGTCTGAGCAAGCGTCACGGCATCATGGCTGGTCTGAAGAGCTGGTCTGTTTTGATGATTATACTGTGCAGTTTCTGTCAAAAATGCATTCCAAGTGGAATTTCGACACATGTTGAAATAGGTAAGGCATATTCAGAATGAATTTTCGTGTGTTTTGAATTGTGTGGGAAGAAAAGCAAATTCAAATGGCTGAAAAGCAGAGGGAGGGGGCGAAAGTAATGAGCATTCCACGTAGTTTTCTTTGAATAATAATAATAATAATGATAGTAATAATGCATGGATTGAATAGATTGTTCATTTTTTGTCATTTGAATCTTAACTGTGATGGTTGTTTTTTTTTTTTGGACAGATTGCTTGTATTAGTTCAGTTCGGTGTTTTTCTGTTTTCTGAAACACAGGCATTATGTAACTGAAATCTTTGTGTCTGTGAGTCTGACCTAGGTGTATTCCAGCTGCGAGAAAGGAGAGGAATGCTCATCTTTGTTCAAATCAATGGATTTTTGTATACAAATATAGACCAGAGAGTTACAGAAACCATTTTTAGTAGCTCTTTTTTCCATTAACAGTGTATTAATTTTGCCACATCTGCGTCGTGTGTTTGTGTCTGTGACTTAACATAATGAAAACTTCGTTCCGTATCTCTTTCTGGGAAATGTGTAACCTAGGTTTGTAGAGAATCAAGGTGACAGCAAAGGGGAAAAATGTTTGTGGTTTGAATTTCTTTTTGCGTGTGTGATTTTTGAATTCTGATGTCTGTAGAAATTCTTGAGAAAATGCTCATGGGAAGCTGGAGGCTGTTCTCAAATGGTTACTCACTGCAGATAGTCATTTACAGTTTTAATTATTCAGTTGTCCCTTTCTGGCTCTAAACGTGTTGCTCAAACAGAAAGTAAAGTATATGATATTGTGTGTATTCAGCTAATCTCAGACTTTAAGTTCTAAATACATGCAACTTTGACTGAGGTAGAATCAGGGGTAATTCATGACATTCATTTGAGACCGTGTGTGTGCTGTGCTCCCTTACTGTGTCTTGTACTTTGGGTCAGCAACCTGCAAACATTTGTTTTTCCTAACGATACATCCAAAAAAAAAAACCCACAAAAAAAAACCAAACACACCATAGTGATCTCTAGAAGTCGTCTCACTGCCTGCAGTTGAGTGAACACATACAACTTTTCAAACCCAGATCCCAAATTGCTGAATAGGAGCTTCTGAAAACTTGAAGGGTTGGACAGAATACATTGTACTTGTAAAATATCTCTAAGGAGAAGCGTGGTCTTTCAGATCTGTCCCAGAGCAGACATTTTAATCTAATCAAGGAAGCACGCTGCAGAAAACCTAGATTTATGTGATTTAAAGATCTTGGTTGTCTGAGAAGTAACGTTGTACGCTTAGCTATCAGGTCAGCACTTACAACAGACATCGTCCATCTGGTCAGGGCTCAGTTCTGATGTTGCTAAAAGTCTGTGCTTCTATTAATGTGCACATAAAAGTCTGTTGTGATGAGACACCAGGAGTTACTTCTAAATCCAAACTCTTGAGCAGTCCAGAAAAAGACATTCAGCAGAAAAGAACCCTTCATCTCAAAATGAAGTCTATCCTGGACACATTCCTGCGAGCTTTGGGTAATACTCAAAGTGAAATATCATTCAAGCCCTCACAGTTTTGTCCAGATCTTGTTCCAGAATGAGCGAATCTTTTTGTGATTGAACTTAACTAAGTTCAGCATATCCTGGGTAGTCTCCAGAGGGACCTCAGTAAGCAGCAAAACTGAAAACTGGTGTGTGGGAAGGCAAGGAAGGTAACCCACAGTTCAGTTTCGACTGAATAATTTTACTGACAGTGCAGGGTGTTTTTTGAAAAGCACCAGCAGACTGCCCCTGGAAAATTAGTTAGAATGAGATTTCATTCAAGAAAAGTGATAAGTTTGTTCTGTTTTTTTTGTTATACTTGCCTCATAGTCAGTTTGGCTGCCTCTTCACTGAATAAATAGTGTTATTTACACTGCTGACTTTCAGTCTGTATCATTTTTCATACTTGTTAAAAATCAAACCGTTACGTATTCATGTTGATTCCTGGGGACAGTGAAACGTAAACAGAGTTTGTATGTGTCCTTTGCAGTTAGAATTTTATGGTGCCTATTCTCTGTGATATGGGTGTGATCAGTGTCAGTGTTCAGTTCTACACATGAAGTTTCCCTTTGCACTTGCTATTAGGCACTGTTATCTCTGTTTGTCAGCTTGGAGCTGAAGTGAGAAGGGGATGAGACGTCAGTGGCTGGCTGTGCCACAGGAGCAGCAGCATTTCTGCATTGGACACCTAAATAAGAAGAGAGACCTACTCTTGTAAACAGAATTTGTTGAGAAATTATACTTCGTATACCTGTGCCACTTGGCTTAGTTACGATAATGCAGTATTATCTATTTTGGATAATGTGTCTAACAACCATTGGCTGCATTACGATATCTGTAAGTCAACACTTCCATATTTTGTTTTTCAGCACATAGAGCTCTGGAATTTTTCACCAAATGTGAAGGGAATGTTGATTATAGACAGGTAGGAAGCATGTTATTTCTCAGTTTTCACCTTTCTTCTGAGTCTTCTTCTGCCTTCTCACCTTTCTCTATTATGTTCTCAGTAATATGTGTGTATCTACTGTGCCTGGGCTAGATTCTTTCGTATTTTGTTAAACAATCTAGCAGAGTGCTTTAAATGTATGGGCAATTTTCAAAAACACACATGCATAGTATAGACAAAATTCATGTGGTTTTTTATTAAAATCATTTTTGATACCATTTATGAGAATTTGAAGAACACCATTTTATGAAAGTAGGAGATCGTCCAAAGGAACTCTTGATGCTGTCTGCTTCATACAACCAGAGTGTGACTCAGATGTTGGTAGATAGCAGCCCAGCCTTTCAGTCTAGCCAAGAGGAGGAGGGCATCTTCTGAAGGAGCCTTCACCACTACCTGACTTATATCACTTTTGTCCATTACTAAATGTCCTCTCAAATTATTGTGCATAGTGATTAGTTTGGTTTCAGTTACAGGGACTGGAGTGGTGGGAGGGAGGACAAGGGCGCTGAAATAGTGTATTTTACTGAGACATTAGTTGTATCTCACTGGCAGTACTTTGATACTGACAGGAGGACTTGGGTTTTTGCTGTGTAGTAGCATTCTGATTTCTTTTCCAACTCCCAGTTGTTACTAAAGCACCAGGATGCATTTCAGGCTGGGAGCATTTATCCTGATGCCTTTTATCCTCCGATCTGCAGACGTGGTAAGAAGATTTTTCAGTCCATATTATAACGACTGTGTTGTTAAGTGGAAACTCTACAGAATTTAATAGGGCTGAGTGTGTGTATGCTGCAAGAAATCAAGTATGGCAAAAAAATACCTTTCTACAAAAGCATCTACGCTTTGTGTTAGAATTCTGAGCCTTTGTTTGTTTGTTTTTGCATAACTCTGTAGCAAAAATAACAGATTTGAAGATGTTTTCAGCAAATAGATTTGGGGTAAATGTAACTGTGATGTGTAAAGCAGTTTGAGGTAAGGATGCTGTTTGAATGAAATAGGTTACATTACAGAGTACTGATGTGGGGAGAAATTGAGAGGATGAAAAGATCATTTTCCTAAGCATTAGTAGCTGTAAAGGGCAGCTGATGGTAGCCCTCCTTAGCCCTGTGCTAAGTGATACCTGTCTTGAAGGTCCTGAATTGGATGCTACACCTATCTGTTTTTCTGCTACACAGTGTGATGCCTTTATTTACTCAGCAGCCTCCCTCTCCTCTCCACTTGAAGGCAATATTTCTTTGTATTATACCTACTCACAGGGAAAGGGAGCAGGCACAGCATTTTCAGATGCATCAAAAAGAGTAATGTAAGGTAAACCTATTCTCATTTTAGCAGTATAGATCATACAAAAATACAGCTAATTTGGCTCTTGCTTTATAGACAGATTGCAAAATGTATCACCTGTGCACTATGGAATTGAGCAAAAATCTGTCTGTTTGTTTTCAAAAAGAAAACCTTTTTTTTTTAACAAATATTAATAAATACTTTTATAATTCTGTTGCAATAGGGATTTACCATGATGTGTCTGAAGACACTCACTGGTCACCATTTCTTAATGCAAGTATTCACTACATAAGAAGGAATTACCCTCAGCCTTGGGAAGAGGTAAGAAAATTTCTTTAACTTTTGAACTGTTTTATTTGACTGCACTTGTTGCTGCCTTCTTCAGCTTCCCTTGCTTTTTCAGCTTTATCCTTTGGGAAGGGTAAAAAAAAATGCATAATGTTTTTAAATTAAAATCTCTGCTGATAGAGGAAGAGTTGAAATGATGCTTTCATCAGGCAAAAAGTTAACTGCTTCCATACGAAATCTGTTATCTCAAATGTGTTCTGGTGCTTTTGGTGTATTTTGTAGGGCCAAATTTGCAAATGCTATTGGTGGTTTTGAGCGCTTGCATTATTGTCAGATCTGGTTGAGTGTTTGCCATTTGAAAACCAGACCTGGTTTAGAATTCACACTTGTGAAATCTTGGACTTAGTCTTGATTTGCTCTTTTTTATGGTGCGTGAGCTATGTAAGTGGAGAGGAAGAACAGATTTCAAAAGTGAAGCGAAATTGCTGTTGCTCATAAGTTTATTCCGGATAACTTTTCTGTTTGTAGGAATAAAATGAGTGACTTCTTGCCTGGGCTTTAGTCACAAGTGCCTTTATAATGAATTGCATTTGTGCAAGAGCACCTTCCTTTCCTCTGTGTGCGTTTGCACATTACTTCAAGTGGCAGAGGAAGTTCACTCCTTGGAAGTGGAGGAGTTTGTCCCTAGTCCCAAAGCACGCACCTGACTGGAAGTACATGGGCTGTTCCAACATCAACCATTTAATTTTATTCCCTCAAAGTGTATAAAGTGCTTAAAGATTGTCAAGTTACAAAAACAGTTCTCCAGTATCAAGGAACTCATTGTTTTGTTGTGCTAAATACTTGGATTGCAGTAGATTATCAATTGCAGTGTTGCGTAATGCTCTGCTGTAAGATGCTCACCTCTTCTTAGAGGCAGGAATAAAATTACTGATGATACGACACGTGTGTCGTTACCGTGTAGGCTACAGAGAAGCTGGTGGCCTTCCTGTTTGGAATTGCCTCGCATATGGTGGCAGATGTTAGCTGGCATAGCCTGGGCATCGATCAAGGATTTCTGAAGGCCATGGGAGAAGTAAGTTTGGATTATTTTATTGACGTGACTGGAACTGTTAGTACTGATAGTTCAGCTTTGGAGTGTGGAGCAGAGAGAAGACAAAAGCTGTACTCCTGATTCAGGAAAATTTTGAGAGAGATGTAATGTCACAAACTCTGTACAAACAAAGTGAGTCAGGTTTGGGACTTGTAAGCTTCGGAGCTGCTTGAACAGTTTGATTCTGCTCTTACGTCTGTATGGAAGGATGAGTAAAATGATCAGAAACGTGTGATTTTTTCTTCCTCCAGGTTGATTTTCATGGCTCATATTCAGAAGCTCACAGTGTTGGAGATTTTGGTAATATTTCTGTTTGCTGAACATAGATCCTTCTTGTTGGGATGCTTAGTCCACTTGAAATACACAGTCAGAGATTCTGGATCTTGCCCTGTGAAATGGAAGCCAAGCTTGCAAAATCCTATTATCCCTGTGTGCATGTTTTGTGTTTCAGGAGGTGCAAAAGGGCACGTAGATACTTGTGCTTAAAGCCAAAACACAGGCGAAGTGTACTAAAGGTTAAATGGAGTGAATACTTGGATTTTAAATTTGACATCATTTTTGCTGTTGTCTGGAAGTACAAAATATGCCGTGTGCTTTCAGGTGAACCGTTTATGTCTTTTAAATGACAAAGACTTTTGGCTACCATATAAAAATACAGAGCATAGCCGTAGGTAGATCCGTTCACACTTATCCTTGGCACTTAGGTGTTTGGTTTGTTGGGTTTTGTGGTTGGTTGGTTGGTTTGTTTGTTTTTCCTCCATCTACAGGAGGAGATGTACTAAGTCAGTTTGAGCTGGACTTCAGTTATCTTGCACCAAATTGGTAAGAGAATGACCTTCAGTAGAAGTTAACTTCTTTCATGATTATTTCAGTTTATTCTGTATTTTTCTGTATTCTTCTTTCAAACCTTTGCTACTGGAATATTCCTCTTGTGCATATTTAATGTTCTCTGACAAAAAAAAAAAGGGAGGTCAGGAAAAAGAGTTTTAGATGCAGCAAAATAGCAATAAAGATTTGTTTAACTGATGGAAATTATAATTCATTATAGGTAACAAAAAGTATTTGCTGGAATGTCCTGGCAATTATTTAAATAAGCTGCAGGTAATGCCTCACTTAGCTTTCCATTTCAATTTTGGGGCAGTGAGGATGTTTATGGCGACAGATGCTGAGGAATTCAGACAGGTTTAAAAAGCATAAAAAGAAGCAGCAGTTTTCAAGAGGCGTGATTTTTTTTCTTGCAGTTTTTAAATGAAATGAAAGAGCTAGATGCCCACACCCTGCTGGTGTGGTAGGTCGTTTGATTCTTAAGTGGAAGGCGGTTCCTTTAGGAGTAGAAGATGGACAGTTATCTCCTCAACTTCATCGGCTCTGACGTGACTCTGAGAAATGCTGAGATGGAAAAAAAGAGCAACATCTTTTTGGCCAGGGATAGAGTCGGATTGGAGGAGGTTTGGAGCTTAGATGATCACCAAGCCAGGAAAAAAGTTGAGGAAGTGTGGAAACTAAGCAGCCATTGCCAGCGAGGTGATTGACTTCTGGTTCCACGGTGTTCCTACAGGTTTGTGGCTTTGAAGCCAAGTGGCAGGAGAGTGACTATGCAGGGAGTAACAGCACATGCAGACCCGGTCTGGCATTTGGTAATCTTGATTACCTTACAGAGTCTTTTGAAATAGAGAGATATTAAAGCAGGCTACTCTCATCACAGCAGCTGAATTATCTTTCGCCAGGTGATGAGGAAAAACTTTTGTGAAAGTACCTCCGTTTTCTTTTTAGGTACGTGCCAGTCAAAGACCTAGCCTCTATCTATAAGGAATTTTATGGAAGAGAGATCATAACTGAAGACACAATTACTGACTGTACTTACCTGCTGTTTCTTGAACTGTAAGTTGGATAGCTTCGTGTAGGTTTTCCTAAGTGAAACTTCTGTAGGAAAAAGATGATTCTTTTGTTTGAAATGCTAGCTCAGAAATTTATGCATTGAGGCCAGGAGTACAAAATCATGAGATACTTCTCTTCTTTTAAGGGCTAAAATGCAAATTTGGACTGCTTAAATGACCGTTAAGTACGTTATAACACCACAGCTTCTGTGTCAGCTATTTCACAGCTATGCATTTAACATATTTAGGTCTGCTTATTTGAGAACAGCCAAGTCTCCAAGTGTTGTGGCTTGTCAGCAATACAATTATAATGTACTGAAACTCGATCTACATACTTAAATGGGCAGTTTGCCTACTGTTTATGTTCTCAAATTCAAGAATAATGCATGGAGATAAGAACTAAGACATAAACCACCTAGCTATATTCTTAATTACTAGCAGACATACGTTATTTAAAAATACTGCAGATCCCTCCAAATTAAGGGTTATCATAAAGTTCAGACTGTTACTTTTCACATTACGGGTTTTTACATTATGTTAACAGACAAGAGGGGAATGGAATTACTTACACAGTATTTACCGTGTGCAGGAGTACAGGACCTTGAAAATAAACTTCTGAATAATGAAATGTTTTTAAGTTAAAGTTGTTTATTTCTGAAGAGCTGTTATTTCTTTTTCCAGGCACGGAGAAAGGCTTGCTGTTTCCAAGGTTAGTTTTCTCTCCTTTTTTTTATTCTTTTCATGGAACGTGCAACATGAAGACAGCGAAATCCGTTTTACTATCCTTTTGATTAAGCGTGTTGCTTGTCTCTCAGCTTTTTCCTGCATACGCCAGTAAATCTCCATTTCTGGTGGAAAAGTTCCATGAGTATTTCCTCGGAGGAGTAGATGACATGGCGTTCTGGACAAACAACATTTTTGAGCAGATGAGTCAAATGCTAGAGAACGGAATCAGGTAGCATTGTGTTTCTTGAAAACTTAAATGTTCTGACACCCGTTTAATCTTCTGAAGGCTGGTCATTTCCTGGAGTACGTACTGAACTTTAAATCCTCACATGAACCAAAGGATCTGTGTCTGTCCCGTGACCAGATGCACAGAGGAATACATAGACCTTGAGTTTACATATGCAACACGTTCACATCTTTCTCTCCGTGCAGAGCTGTGCCATGCCCAGCAGATAGTCAGCTGGGGAAATCTGAGGCATTCTTTAAGACAAATCCAAGGGCTTGCTTAAATGTTGCAAAGCCAGACTGAGGTTCTTCCTGGCCTGATGATCTGAGCTGTGCTTGTACTGTGAGGCTGCTCTCGTCAGCTGGCAGAGATGGGCCTTCCTAGGGGAGGCCAGCTGCTACCTTCAGATAATGCAGGCAGATGGGAATACCAGCAGTAAGAATATGTGTTCTAGTGCTGGAAGCTCAGGCTTGTATTCAGAATCTCATATTTTTATTGAAGTTCTGGCTCCGAATTGCATTATTACAAGTGTGAGTTTACTGTAAATAAGTTTATAAGACCAACAGTGGAAATTAATCCATACATTTCTGGGGATAACGTTAACATTTTGGAAAATAATGTTTGAATGCACTGTGGCACAATCAGTTGTCTTCTTTGTTCCAAACTATCATTGTTAAAATTAATTATTTTCTGTTTATTCTATCAACAATATTAATAGAATTAGCAGGGCATGTTCCAGTAAGCTTCATTAAAGAGTGAAGTAAAACCATGCAAGGTTCATCTAGAGCCTAAATCATTAACATATAATCAAGGTTATTAAAATACACATCAAAGGAGTTTCTATGGATTGTAATACCTCCTTGAAACTCATTAAGCAGAGCTTCTTTAGAAAGCTGATGGCTTCTAACAGGGCAATCAGTAAGGATAAATGTTGAAGTTGTATTTTCACTTGCATTGCAAGAAAAACCTTCAAAAGACATTCTGAATATTTTTTTTTTAGTGGCTGCTTCCTGCCTGAGAACCCTTTGTTTATAAACTGCACAAGGGACCACAAGGATAACTACATGTAAGTATAACTCCAAAGGTTCAAAGATTCACTACTGGTGAAGGAAGAGTCGGTCTTTCACTTACGCAGACAGTGAGCTGTTGAAAATTAGAGACCATCTATTTTTTTCCTTTTTATGTGTTAATTTGGGACACTCTTAACATGACAAATTATCGTGATGTAGGGTGTGCAGAGCCTAGGACGGGCTTTGACCTTCCAGCCTTAGGAAAAGAATACCTACCTAGCACTTGGCATGCTGGTTATCACCCTGTGTTCTGCTAATCAGTGAATTAATGACTCATGATCAGCAGCATCCTTTGCACTGCCGAATTCCTTTTGGATTTATCTTTAGCAATATGGAACTCACCTTTTGAGAAAGCACCTCTGTTTCTGATACTAGTTAATTTAATTTTTACTGAACAAAAACTAGACAGTTGTATTTAGTTTCTGTGGGCAAGGTGAATTGTATTTTGTTGGGAAGGATTACTTTCGTCCACTTGAAGGCTACCATTTTAAGGAGCTTACTTTTTGCCAGGAATTTTTGGTGTGTAAAATAATAAAACTTTAAGAGGAACTTTAACTCTTTGATCTTGACTTTTATTTGGTTAAAAGGAATTTATAACTTTAGTAGCTTACTTGCAGTAAGTGTTAATGGATTAATTCACGATGATCAGAGATTCACAGGGAGATAATGGTGGGAAAGAAAATTAAGAACAAAAAGATTTGATGCATCTTTGAAAATAGCCATGCTGAGGAGAAAGAGGACAAGAAAGTGTTTACTTTTAAAGTCTGTCCTTTATTTACTTTTAAAGTCTGTCTTTTATTTTCTATAAAGAAGTATATAATTTAAAGAATAATAATAAACTAATGCCTATGCATAAATGAAAAGAACAGAAGTGGCTGCAGCTAAATCAGTAAATGGAGTTATGAAAATTAATGTTTTCTGGAAACCTTATGGATTGAAATACTGATTACCTTTGTTTTATTGCATACTTAATTGTGAAAGGTTTTAGCTTCAAGTTTTTAACTTAGCTGAGAAAAGACCTCTTAGTATCTGATACTCTTTTCAACTGAACACCTCATCAAAGTCAGTAGTTGTAAGGACCATAAGTTGGAGCAGAATT
The DNA here is from genome assembly GCA_023055505.1 of Callipepla californica brunnescens. Taxonomy (NCBI): domain Eukaryota; kingdom Metazoa; phylum Chordata; class Aves; order Galliformes; family Odontophoridae; genus Callipepla; species Callipepla californica. The sequence continues at coordinate 3,279,500 of JALIRH010000053.1, forward strand.
CTGGCCAGTGGCTGGATAGCAGTAGACTTAAGGGAGAATAAATCCAGAGAAATACTGGAAATGTCTGAAAGAAGCCAAAACGACTGGCAAAATGTTTCTGCAGCAAAAAGTTAGCTTATTTTGTGGGAAAAAGTAGAAAAATTGTGTGTGGAGTCAAGGAATCGGCATATAGCTTTGGTAATTCTGTAATCAAAAGGTAACATGATTATTTCTCCTTGCTTCGTTATAAAATACATTGTTAATTCAGTTGCATGAATTGTTATTAGTGCCTTTTTTATTTTATCAGAACCAAACACTCAAAAAACGAACATCACAAGGATACAACTCCTTTACTTCCCAAAACGTTTGAAAAGAATATAACATACACAGAGAGAGGAGTTCACTTCAATATACAGTCTTGGGCAACAGTAAGTGAGAAGTGACGTGTCAGGTAAAATTCAGCTCTGTATTAAATTGTTTTGATGTCTGTCTGAGATGCTGCTGGTGGTCTCGGGATGTAAATTGTAGCCTCTCTCTTCACTTCATGGAGATTCTGGCAGCCATTGTAAATTGGTATATAGTGTATATAAGCGCATCACACAAATACTTGAAGTTTTTACACTTTTCCTCATTTTGTAGTGAGGCTAGAACATCCAGTGTCAGAATAACAAAAATACATCTTCAGTGTTTGCGCTTTGTGGAGTCATATGATCAGTTTGTGAAGTTAAAGAAGTTCAACAAGTAATATCAGTGAACAGTTAGCAATGCACCATCTAAAGCGTACAGATTTTTTGTCTTTTGCTAAGAGCAATGCTCATGACCCAAATCGGAGCTCATTCCGATCAATGTGGTGTTTTCCACTGATGATAACTTATTTTTTTGAGGTGATCTGTACTGTTTCAGCCTATAGTTCACAAATTCTTATATCTCTGTTATTTTTATTTCAGAAATCCCTCCGATTCATAAATCGTGCTTTCGCAAAAGGTATCTGGAGAGTGATAGAAACTACACATCAAAAATCCTCTAAGTACATCTCCAAGCCAGTATCTTCATATTTTCTTGCTTCACCATATGCTAGACTTGGATGGTTTGTACTTTTGTTCTCAAACCTCCCTCCTAATTTCTGTAAAAAAAACGAATGCCTACCAAAATCCTAATTTTTATGCTTTGGATACTCCTTAGAGGTGTCACTGGCACAAACTGTCTGAGTGGCTGACATTGACTGGCAAGAACTACAAGTCGAAACACATCTTAGTCAGACAAACTCTTTCTTATCTTGCCATTTTATTTTTTCATTCTCTTAGTGAAGGAGCTCAACATGCTCAGAATGGAAAGAAGCAAAATTAGCACCATCACTTATGGTTGTCATCAGTATAGAAATGTTTTTTATTACCCTTTTCTGGTTAGTCGATCATTGCACCAGATTCGTTTTTTGTGCTGAGTTATTTGTTGGTGGTGCCTAACTGGATGTTCTTGGAAACTCCAGATCAGTAAAGAGTCCAAAGATGCCATAGGAAGGTGATCTTTCTCCTTTCCAGAGATGTTCTATCTTTACCTGAATTAGAGATGAGATATGAAATAAATTTGTATTGCTGCCCATCTTGGTTTATTTCTTTAATTCGGAAATTGAAGATTGAATTCTTGAGGTGACTTCACACCAGCCAAATGAATCTTTCTCTCCATGTTCCCTCTTGGGAAGCAGGGGAACATGGTGCCCTCCCCCACGTTACTGAGACCCATGATCCATTTGTTTGTCTACTGATACGACCATTGATGAAATTAGAAATCTGGTGAAAATGATAGTTGACTTCATCTTCTGTGTTCTGCATCATGTGCGCGTGGCCCTTTTTCACGTGTCTTGTTCTGACTGTCCTCAGGTGCCTTGTGTCAGTGAAAAGGCAGTCCATACAGACTTCAGGAAGATGGTGGAAGATGAACCTTTTTTTTTATTTAGTCCGAGTAAACAAAAATCAGCTGCATCATATGAAAAATACTCTCTTGGTCCTTACTGAAATAGTGGGGGAAAGACACATCTCAGTCTAACTGAAGTTAGAAGCATTTATTTTTGGATAATGTAGAGGTAGTCTGGCAGCTAATGCTATGGTTTTGTTGCCTCTCTTGTACAGGGCAGTGATCTCTGCTGACCTAAACCAGGACGGATATGAAGATCTGGTAGCTGGAGCACCAGGGTACAGCACGTTGGGCCACATTCAGATAGGACGGGTGTATGTAATCTACGGCAATCGCTCAGGTTTGCCACGAGAAGACATGGATCTAGATGGGAAAGCAGACCAAGTTCTAGAGGGTCATCAGGTGAGGGGTCAAGTCAGGAATTTGACACTGAGAAGCAGGATCAGGTGGCCCTTTCGAGTAATAAAGTTGATCCTCTACAGAAAATATTATTCAGCAGAAGAGGATAGAGAGTAATTAATGAAGTTCCCTCGTATTCTATTTCTGTGATTATAAACTGTGGAGAAACAGATGATGTTTTCCTGTGGAGTGTTTTAGTAGTCCACAGCTATAGTAGTACCAGCAGTGAAGTTTGTCATTTGCAGGCATGACATCAGTGGTGCATAGACTCAGAAAATGAAATAGCACAGCAGTGCCTTATTTTGTTTAATTAGCTGATGTTAACACCAGCATATCCTCAGAGAGGACAGACCACTCCCAATCAGCGTGTTACTGATATGGTTACTATCTGAGATAATAAGGAAGATAAGAAAATCTTAACAATTGTTGGGATGGATTTTTATCATATCTCTTTCCAGTTCTTCCCTGTGCTATGATTCCAAATGCAGGTTATGTTTTCACAGTTTTGTCTTTAAAACATTTGTTACTTTCACGAGAGCAGTCCCTCCTCTTTCAGCCTTCAGGCAGATTTGGTTCTGCACTGGCAGTCTTGGACTTCAATGAGGACGGAGTGCCGGATCTGGCAATTGGAGCACCTTCTGTGGGATCTCAGTTTCTCACTTACAAAGTAAGTCGTACAAAGGTTTCACATTTGCTTGTTTTTTGGTGTGGGTTTCTTTTGCACGTGCGTGTGTTGTTGTTTTTTTCTCAAACATCATTTTTACCGATACTTATGTTTTTTAGAATAGTGAAATGAGACAGAGAATATCTGTTGCTGTTCAAGGTGGCTTTATAATATAAACAGAAAGGTTCATGACATTTGATACTTTGACCGGATCAGTGAAAGTTATCCATACGTCCTTTTTCTGATGGACTTGCTGCGCAAATCAGATTTCAGTTCTGCAGCATTGATGTGCTGGAAGCATTAGAAGCCATTCATAAAATGTTAGTGTACTGTGTTGTTTTTTCGGAACAAGAATTCTGGAAGGAGTCTCGTGTCAGTGAGCCTTGGCCTCTGTTGTCACAGGCCTACAGATGATATCTAAAATGCAGTGTGAACACAGACACGAGCTAGAGGAATCAAACTACAGTGGTTTCATGACTTGCAGCTTACCAAATTATCTCATCTTACTGCTCACTGAATGTTTTCTTTCCACCTGAACTGAGAGAACTTCTTGGGTCAGTGCACTTCCACTAACTTGAAAGCTCTTCAGAGTTTCAAGTACTAACTTAGCTGCTTCTGTGTAGACTAATAACTTGAAAAATTGCAGGCGTCTGTTGTGACTGGCACTGCGTCCCATTGCATTCAGTAGTTTTAAACAAAATTAAATTCAAAAGAACTTGCATATACTCAATGTAATGTGTATTATATTGTCCTTGCTCCTGAACTACAGCATGATGAAAATGCACTTGGTTATAGCGGTGTCCATTACGATACGGGTGTTTTTAGTCTTAGAGTGGAAATGACAAATTCAGGAAAAGACTCTGATGGGAAAAATGCAGTTGTATTAACAGTCCTTACTAAATTGTTTCACTCTGATCTTTGTCTTGGATTTCATACTTGGTGCTGACATGCAAATCCTTTCATGCTGTATTTGCTTTTCCCGCTGTTCAGGGTGCTGTGTATGTCTATTTTGGAGCTGAGGGAAGAGGCTTGGCATCCCAACCAAACGTGACCATAACGTGTCAGGTATATCGATCAGGCTAAGACAGGGCTACACCAGCACGAGGTGAGGTAAAGGGGAAAAGGTCCTGTGGGATTAAAGAAAAAAGTGTTGAAATCAGACTTCTAATTGCAACGGAATATAGACATGTAACTGGGGATGGTGCAAGCAGATGTTTGACTAGGTTGGCTGTCTGTGGGAAATACATTTGTACCCTAGTGCAGAGGAGGGAGCAGGGTGAACAAAAGGATGCACGGCCTTCCAAAAAGAAAACAAAATTGGAGTCATAGAGTTGGAGGGTAATTTGATCAGAAGTAGCCCAAGTTAGCTCTTTAGAAGTAAACTTCTTTATTTTGTTAAAGGATTTGTGGTTTAAGTTCCATTTCAGGCTTAAACTAACTGTTTATTGCAGTATTCCTACTGTAATCTTGGTTGGTCCCTCCTGGCAGCTGACATTGACGGCGATCAAAATGATGATCTGGTTGTTGGCTCTCCATATGCACCTGGTAGTGGGCAGCAGAGAGGATTTGTGGCTGCATTTTACTCTTATTTCAACAGAAGTAACCAAGGTAGTATTTACTGGGTAAATTAAACCTGCAGTATTTTACATGGCTATTCATTTATTCCTCATTAATCATAAGATCATTTAGATTGTGTATCAGCCACTGCTCTCAGTTCCGAGTCATCCATAAACTTGCAAAGGGTGCGCTTCACCCCATCATCCAGGTGGTTAATGAAGATTATAAGCAGGACTGAACCCTGGGAAATGCCACTAACTGCTGGCCTCCATCTGGGCTTTGCACTATTGACCGCTGCCCTGTGGCTCAGTTCAGTTCAGCCAGTTCTTGTTCTACCTCACCGGTTGCTCATCCAGCCCAGACCTCATCAGCTGCTCTATGAGAATCTTACAGGGGACTGTGTCAAAGGCCTTAGTGAAGTCCAGGAAGACAGTATTTGTTGTTGTCCCCTGACACGTAAGGATGGTGATTTGTTTATAGAAACTTGGTTAGGCGTGATCCTTAGCCTGACTGTTCCTGATTAATTTCTTCTCCTTCACGTTCGTGGAAAGGATTTCCAGGATTAGCTGCTCCATCACCTCCCTAGGGACTGAGAGGAGGCTGACTGGTCTGAAGGTCCCCGGGGCTTCCCTGAAGATAGAAATGATGTTTGCCTTTGTGGGCACTTCTGGTCACCATGACCATTCTAATTCTATTGAGACCTAATAATTCAGATGATAATTTGAATTTATAATTTGAATTACATTAAAAGAGTAATTCAAAGATTCAGACCTTCTCCCCCAACTGCTGCTTACTGAATGAGCAAGCTGAAGTCCACTTGCCTGAAGTTCAGGCTCTGCTACCCTTCCACTTGTTTTTTCAATCCACTGAGGCTCTTGAACTACCCTGTTTCATGGCCACGATAGCTGAGGCTGACTCTGATTATCAGATCAGGTCTGTATTGTTAGTGCGTAGCAGATCAAGCTGTGCAGCACCCCTGCTCAGCTCATGCAGTACCCATAACAAGAAGTCACACCTAACACCTAGAAATCATGACTATGACTGTGCTATGTTGCATTTTCAGCAGATGTAAGGGAAGACCGAGTCTTCAGTAAGAAATGAATTACACAACAGAAAGACTTCCTTTGTGACTTTTCACTTTCAGTCCTCTGTCATGGAAGAACTAACTCAGCAGTTGCCTCAGTGGTCTGAGAGCCTGGAGTGGTTCAGTGGATCTTGAAATAAACTCTTCAAAAAGAAGAGTCTGCTTCAAGAAATTTCACTGACGGGTTAATCTTTAAATATCTGCTGATTCAGATAAATCAAACCTGAAAGTAAAGTGTTGTTAGTTTCTGAGGAACTTAACTAATAAAGATAATTAAAAATGCTCAAGTTCCTATAGTAGTAAGCGTCCACTTTTTTTTTTCGAGTACTACTGTCAGTACTGGAAAAAAATGTCAGTACTGTACAGTACTACTACATCTCCTATGTACTGTCAGTACGTCGTGTATGCTCTCTGAAAATACGAGCATTGATTTGGATCAGTGAAAATTTAATGTGTATAGATGTACATCATCGCAAGGTGAAATCCTTCTAGGAATGCAGTCCTGGATTGTAATATCTCTGACAGACAGGCCTGCTGAAATCATTAGTTTGTAAACAGGAAAAAAACAACAACTTTGTGAGGCAGAAATAAATGGATGATTGTGTGGAAGTGATGGATTCAGTTGCACATTGATGATACCAAGGAGGACTGACAGGTCTTCCTTGCAGATTTGCAGATGTATCTTGAAAGATGATTTTCTGTCACTACTCATGCTCCTTCGTGTGGACAAAGGGGAGTGCTACCTGTGAAACAGACAGTGAGTACAGGTGATGGGGACTGCTGTGAATGAGGAAGGAAAGGCAACATACAGTGCAAAATAAAGTGAGTTTGGGATGAGGTAGGATATGCAGGTATTTCATGCTTCGTCAGAATCACTTAATTGGGTTTTCCAATAACCCCTACTAATTTTTATTAGCTTATTTTACTAAATCTAACATCACATGATTCCTAATAGCATTTCCTATGCCAGGTTACAAAATTTAATTCGTATGTTCCTGGTCTGTCAGCACTTCTGTCTGTGGAGGATGCCAACTGGATGGTGAATGGGGAGGAAAACTATGCTTGGTTTGGATTTTCACTTCATAGCTGCCAAGTGGAGAACACAACATTACTGCTGATTGGTAGCCCTACATGGAAGAACTGTGTTGGGTATGTTATAAATGACTGCTTTTGTTCTCCTATATTCTGTTAAGATTTGTAGTAGATCAGACTTCCAGCTTTTCGGGAAGTTTCCTCTTTATCTTACTTAGAATATTGTCGTTCATATTTTATGCCTTTGCCCTTCTTCATGTATTTACAGAGCGTGGTCTTTGTTTTTTAGAGACACTCAAACATGTGTGGGGCATGGCTGAGCCTGGCAGGTGGCTCAGCAGCAGCACACAGTTGTTCATTCATTCACCCCCTTCCCAGTGCAGTCGGGGAGATAATTAAAGAAAAACAAAGCAGAACTGATGGGTTGAGATAAAACCATTTCGAAATATCATTTACATTATTATTGTATTATTAATAATATACCGTATATATTTTATGATTATTTGTATTAAAGAAAAAAGAAAAGGAAAATAGTTATGTCTATATAATACTATATATATATAACTGTACATAACCAGTGATTCATAAGCAATTGCTCACAGCACCCTGATGGTGCCCAGCTAGCCCTCTGAGCACTGAAAGAGAGCCAGGTGCACTCCCACCCCCTACAAAACTTCTGCTTGATGCCATACGGTATGGGATATCCCTTTGGCCCGTCAGATGTCCTAATTCTGTTCCCTCCAAGCTCCCCGGGGCCCTCACTAGGAACGGCCTCATCTCTGTGCAGAATTTCTTTGCAGCAACTCTAACATCAGTGTGTTATCAACACTGTTTTTCTCCTAGAACCAAAAACGTAGCATCATACCAGATACAAGAAGAAAACAATTCCATCCCAGCTGAAACTAAGACAGATTTTCTATTGGTGGGAGGGGAGCGGGCAGGAAAATTCCAACAAGGAGATGCGTCTGCAGCTAGTACTTACTTTGAGGTAACATGTTTAAAAGCAGATCAAACACAAAAATATATCGCGTGTTAAATAAGCGGATGGTAAGACAAAGTCTGTGCCCAAAGGATCTGTAAATCTGTTAGAGCAGGCAGGAGGATTACTAAAGTTTCTAAAATAGATTAACTGCCACTGTTATTCCAAACTGAAAGTGGAAAATATTTAAAGATGAGCAGACAGCTGAACGTACAAAAATCTGAGAGTTTTAAATTCTCATTCAAGGTGCGATCCCTTCTCATCAGATGTGAGACAGAGTGTTGGAAAAGTGTATGGATATAACCCACCGAGCACAAAGCACTCGTTTTCAGTAGCTGGAAACAAGGTAGGAATCTCCCTATGGTGTAGTGCTTTATAAATAATTTGATACAGAGTGGCATTCTGTGGAAATAAACGTTTTTAAAATCTGACAGGCAATGGGCAGAATGGGTTTGTCTCTGGCCAGCGGTGTGATGTCTGTGGCTGGGATCACCAGGACAGTTTTGGTGGTGGGTGCACCCACTACAGGTACGTAATTCTGAAAACTGCAAACCATTTCTGCTTTGGGACGTCTGTTTCTGTACGAGTGAAGGGCAAAAACAAAGTTAAAAGTTATAAAAGGGATATTTTAATTGTGAATGTAATGTAAAAGTATTTTACAGATTTGGAAATCATCACTTTCATCACTTACAGGTGACTTGCATTTTTTTTCCAGAGTCTGCTGTATTCAGTGTTGGTTTTTTTTAACCCTTCCTTAAGATTAAATCATATTAATAGCATTTGCTCTGTTGCATTATTCACGTAGCTATGATTACCCAGCAGACTGCATGTTCCTTAAATTAAAACAACATGGTATTTTGTGCTTACTTTGGAATTAGAGAGTAGGAAACCCATTAATCAAAACGTGGAACCCTTAGTATCTGTCCTTAGAATGTGTTTTTGCCTTCTGCTACTGCTAAGAAATTGTCTCCACGCTAACTAGTGTTACTGCCATATATTATCTGATGGGTGGGTCATCATTTTTTTAATTTGATACCTTTTTTGTAACGCCAGTATTATTGCTGTCAAGATATTTCAGGTACCAAACCTGAATTGTTATGTCTTACGATCAGCTTCTCTTACTTTGTTGTGTCTGTTTTCTAGACAGTCTATCAAGGATTTCCTTTTTTTCCTCGGTGCTGCACCAAGCTGGCTTAGCTCTGGTATATGATCTGGCAGAGAGCACCAAGCCTTCTTTGCTCAGCACATTCAGTGGGGACAGAAGGTTTTCTCGCTTTGGAGGAGATACATACTTAAGTGACCTGGATAATGATGGACTAGGTAAAGCTAGACGAATCTAGATTGCAGAGTTGAAATGTTTTACTCTTTGCAGCAAGACCAGTCACGCATACGCTCACACAAGTGCTAGATGAAGCCTTCTGGCTCAGTTAGTTGCACAGAACTTGTACAAGTATTCTGTCATGCCCTGTGAGGAGACATCTCTAAAATCCCAAATAATTTCGACATTTTATCTGAAATTCTGGCATTTACGTAGCTCTAAACTCCAACATTCCCATTAGAATACCCGGATTTCAAACTATCGTGTTGTGGTATAGCATTATGTCACTTTTGACCTGCTACGTCATTCTTTAATTTTTGCAGATGAAATGATTGTAACATCCCCACTCCGAACTAACGATATCACCACAGTACTGTTCGGCGGGGCAGCTGGCCGTGTGTATATTTACAATGGAAATCAGACATCTTCAGGGAATGTGACAGACCACTGCAAATCATGGCTGTCTCCCTGCCCTGAGGAGTGGGTAAGAAAACGCAGAAGTGAAATCACGATGTAAGATCGTAATGATAGCTAATTAATTACATCCTATGCAAATACTGGGCTTGGTTTCAGGAAAAATGAAAGCTAACTTCTGTTTCTGAATCTGTCCAAAATGTGTTTGTTCTCAAGCACTCTGGAGCACGGAGTCCAGTTCTGGGCTCCTCAGTTCAAGAAAGACAGGGAACTTGCAGAGAGTCTAGAGGGCCACAAAGATGATTAGTGGCCCGAAGCATCTCCCTTGTAAGCAATGGCTGAGAGACCTGGGTCTGTTCAGTCTGGAGAAGACAGAGTGTGGATCTTATCTCTGCTCATAGATATCTACTGGATGGGAGTCAAGTGGAAGGGGCCAGGCTCTTTTCAGCAGTGCAAGAATTGGCACAGACAGGAACACAGGAAGTTCCATAGGAACATGAAAAAGAACTTTACTCTGAGGGTTACAGAGCACTGAAACAAGTTGCCCAGAGGGGTTGTGGAGTTTCCTTTTCTGAAGATACTCAAAACTTGCCCGGATGCTTTCCTGTTCAACCTATATTAGGGAACTTGCTTTAGCTGGGGAGTTGGACAAAATGATCCCCACAGGTACCTTCCAACCCCTGAGTCTGACTCTCTTTCTTTGCAGTTTAGGAGTCAGGGTTATTGCACTGGGCTTCTACTCTCCAACTGTGGTTCTCTCCAATACCTTTTGTATTTCTTTTCCTTTAGGCACAGTATGTCCTCATTTCTCCTGAGGTAAGTGGAAAACGAGGTGCTGTGGGAAATGGAAAAGTCCCACTTTAAAAACAGCATTATAACAGGCAGCATTATTTTACAGGAACAGTCAAGATTTGGGAGTTCTGTCATCACTGTGAAATCTGAAAAAAAGGTAAGGAAAGTAACTGCTTCTGGTCTGCCCTCACTTACGTGTTCTGGTCTACACCTCAGATCTTACTCATCTGCAGAAGTGTACTTAGCATTTTTAGTTAAATTAGTTTTCCACTCTCTGAACTGATAATTAAAGCCATTTTATAAGTGTATTAACTGTGGAGCTGTCAAAATTTTGGCACCTGACACTTGAATCAAAATGGATTTCTTGGAAAAGACCTTAAATCTAAACTACTTAGAGCTTTCTGAAAGCTTGCATGGTAAATCAAGCATAGATGCTAACTGGCTTTACTCTTTGAACCAGCCTGTATGCAAAGTGGATGCAGAGCAGGCAGCTTACGACCTCTGTCTGTGAATATTCACAGGCTCATAGCTGTAGCTGCCATTTGCAGTAGACACTACACATACGCCAAGTCCTTCCAAGCACAGAGACACAGATCTTACCGGAATAAGTCTGGATGTGCTTATGCACCTGTTTATCTTTGCCCTCTTCAGACAATCCGTTATGGGCAACAAAAATCTATCCCTATGTTTGTATGATGCAGTAAGAATACTTTCTCTCAGCTGGAAGGTTGTTCAGCTGAGGGGAATCCAACATTTACTTACTCTGATGAAACAGTAGGCTGGGGAGGTGTACAACTGGTCTTCAACAAATGCTGTTTGACTTCTTGCTCTTAAAGCATGCACTGAAGAAACGCCCAGAAATGCAAATGCATCTAAGTTAGGTTAGAACTTATAATCCAATAACTGATACGGACATTGGTGCTGGTTTCTGCATGAGTGAAGGTGAGGTGGTTTTCTGGCCACTTGTGCTCTTTTGCTACAGCATCAGTCCAGTCCAAACTTCATCTATATTTGTATTGATCTTGCTTCTGAGAAAGTGTTTCTGTTGACCACATTTGGCCGTTTGGCACTTCCCAAATGAAACAAACTCTCTTTGTCAAATTGTTTTGTTAAATGCTGTTCCGATGAGGTGGGTGGCTTTCCCATTACTTCTCACAGCATTTCTGTGTGATGCTAAATCAGAATCTGGTTTTCATTAGGGAAGCCGAAGGCAATCTTTCACCTGTAGTTGCACTTTTCTGACCCTTTTTCCATATCCATCTCTGCAGAAAGAAGTTGTAGTGGCAGCAGAAAGAAGTTCAGCGAAAGCTCGACTTGGTGGAAGGCTTTTTGTCTACTCACTCTGAACAGCCATGGTAGTCAAAACTGGTCTTTTAAGGAAGAGCCTCTGTACTGTGATTCTTTCCTTAACCTCTAACAACCAATAAAACCACCTAACAGTGAACTTCACTAGATGTACGGTACAGATTGCGAAGTCGCATCCCACATAGCATCCAGAGAGTGAGGGATGCTTACTGTTCTTAAATGATGGCAAACTTTCACGAGTGAATTACTGAAACAACTTTTTGTTGTGGGGTTAACTAAAAGGATTTATTAATCAGTGTTTGGCAGCAAACACTGTAGTATGTACTACACATCTCATAATTAAACTAGCTTGAAGTACATCAAAACCTAACACATTTTCATTCCCCAGCAGTACTGCTAGTTGATGCCTTGGTCTCTTTTTCTCCCCTGTAGCCTCTGTAACTACCAGGCCTATTGTACTTTTGTCATTACATCCTGTTATTTTTACTCTCCGTTGGTGAAGTTTAACATAAATTCTTTGGGCACCAAAACTGGAGATTATTGAAATTTGAGGTCCTGTACTGAATAAAAAATTTACTAGTTGTCTTTGGGGGCTGACTGGGACACAAATGTGGGAGCCAGCTCTGTTAAGTTTCAGTTCTCTGGATGGGAAGCTGAAGTACTATTCAGAGCTTACTTGTTTTTTGGCTGCAGTGTTGGCAATTCCTCCTTAAGAGATCTGAAATGATTATTCACATGGGTTTGGAGAGCAGGTGGTGGTTTGGTTTGCTTCATGTTCCCTATTACTCTTTGCTTTGGAAAGGCGTGGACTAGACGAGCTCCATTCGGTCTGACATGACTACCCAAGGTATGCCTCATGCAGCGGCTTTTCTCCAAAGCTGATGTCTCTCCCAGGAAATTACAGTTTTGCTGGGGCTCTTGAGGTTAGGGAAGGTGTTGAAGTGTCTGTTTTACTTGTGTGACCCCTCTGCTGCCTACTTCACCTCCTTCACCCCTTCCTGGCCACGGCCTGGGACTGCAACCACCACTTCAAGTTGCTCATCACTGGCAACAGAAGTGTGGGCAAGGGAAGTTTGCTGTTGCATTCTGAAGGTAATACATTCTCAGGAAGCTACATTAGCACAATTGAAATAGATTTTAAAACCTGGACAGTTTACATCTGTGGAGAGAAAATTAAGCTACTGACCTGGGAAACAAGTGGATGAGTGCTTCCAAACTATTCCATCAGCATATTGCCGAGGAACAGATGGGATCATTGTTGTCTGTGATGTAACCAGTGCAGAATCTTTTATGAACGTAAAACAGTGGTTGGCATGAAATTCATCAAAATTGTGACGATGTCTGTCATTGTAGTGGGGAATAAGAATGATGACCAGCAGCAAAAAGCAGTAGACACAGAAGGCGCCTCTAAGTTTTAGGACGCTGCCCACCAAGTGGTCTGATTAACCCAAGAGTTTCTATGTAATCTATATTGCATTAAACAGCCTCACCTCCCTGTAGTTTCCTTGGCTTATGCTTTCTTAATGTTAACCGATCACAGACTAACAGTTCATCTTTTTAATTAAATCGTTATTAATTCAGGTTGGCCCCAGGCTGGCAGCTGCTGCCCCCTGGGGCCTGAAGCTTCACTCTGAGGTCCAGGCTTTTCCTGGGGCACAGGCTCTATTTCTCTAGGTACCAGGATTACAAGTGCTGCTGCTGAAGCCTGGGGTTTCACTTCTTCAGCTCCTGGAGTGGCATCTGAGTGGGGCCTTGAATTTCAGTTTGCCGTCATCCAGGTTGGTGGCTGGGCCTTTAGGTGTCACCTTGTGCAGCAGCCCAGCTGCACCTGTGCTCTCCTTCATTCTGTATCGAGATACAGAACAGGGGATTTATTTGGATCAACCATTTGTGGTATTGTTTGTTTGTTTGTTTTCTTTTAATATTCAAAATTAAACAGGTCTGACCTCCGCTTCTGGTTCTGCCACAGTCTTAAGTGAGGGTATATTTCTTTTCAGGAGAAAAATAACGTGATGCTGCCAAATAACAACACCCTCTTTTTATTACCCCGTTAACAAACAGGAGAGCTGAACATCAATGGGAATTGTGGTGGTAAAGCTGTGTTGTTGAGAAAATGTATGAAAAGAAATCTAGATTCTCTGGATTGATGTCTGAATGTGGAAGCTGCTGGAGGATCATTCCCAGGACACCTCTGTGAGAAAGGAGGACTGCTGTTTAATGTCAGGAAATTGAAGGCTTGCTGTAAATTGTGGCACAGCAAAATCACTTTCACTGCTAAGATCTTCATCAGGGTACTCCCAGACATCCCAGACAAAGGGTCTGGGGCACGTGGGCTCAGGTTGTCATTATTTCTAGCTTGGCCTCTACTCTTCACCCTTCAAAACTTTTTGGAGACTAAAATGAGCAAAAGACGAAATGTGGTAGCCAGTTTTGGCTGTATAAGGTACGTAGAGTAAATGTGTCACGTTCTGCTCTGACCTTTTCTTTACTGGTCAAGTCTGTGTTGTTTCTTGACAGAATCAAGAAAGAGCATGTTGTTTACATTACCAGCACACTGTGATAAAGATGGGGATTCTGAGACATGGAGGAGGAGCAGCTGCAAGCCAGAAAGAACAGGCAGGTGCCAATAACAAAAGGTGTTTATCTCTAGCAAAGTCTTGAGGCCCACACTAAGGGAGTAAATCATTTGGGTCCTCCCCAGAAGAGGGCAATGCAAGACTGGTTCACTTTCAGGAAATACTTTTGCACTCACAGCAGAAGCTATTCTTTATTTTGTGCTTTAGGCAAAACTTCACGAGCATACAACTCGGGATTGTGCTTTTATTGTGAACAGTATTGCCTTCAACTAACAGAAACATTGTACGGTGCAGGTTAACAGCGTGCATCGTTATCAATTAAAAAACTAGGGCACCAATGTGTTATCAACAACCCACAGATGCACACGTATCTGCATTTTCTCTTTCTTGTCTCCTTGACAAACACAAGGTATTATTAAAAATAAGTCCGTGGAATAGCACGGATTTCTAAGAAGCGCACCTCACGCGTAACCCATCTCAACTTACATTCTGAAGCTCTCTCTCTCAGGGAGGTTTGTTTAAGAAATCACAAGGAATACATTAGCTGGATGTGTTCTGACACCTATTTTGGGGACCTTATCGTGCACAGAAAAAAGTAACTGAGTCTCTTTGAAATCTGCACTTCATGGGAGCAGTAAGTGGACAGGATGGAAGGCACTGAACAGCACTTACCCAACAAGTCCGTGAACAGCGGCATGAAGCAAAACCAGCAATATGTTTATAAGGGCAGAACTGTTCTTTCCTCATTAAAGCTGCTGATAGCAGTTATATTCTGGAATCAATATATTCTCCTGGCTTTATTTTTTCTGTGCATGATCTCATTCTGTTGCACATCAGTGCATTTTAGTCGCTTGAATGGTATGAAAACGATGAGAAGTTTGTACACGTCTGTTCAGAGGACAGCAGCCCTGTAAGAGAACCGTCTTTCTGTCAGTGCTTTGATTATGCCATACGTAGCTATGCTCCGGAGAAGGAGACAACACATTACACAGAAGCCTCTCTCTGCACAGAAGACAGAGCATAGAAAGGTTATGTGAAAACTTACAGCCACACCAACACATTTCAGTTCTGGCTTAATGCAGCTATTACTTGGTTGAAACCCTCTGCATCCACATCCCGATGCCAACTGCTCTTTCTGAGGGTTTATTAGTAATGGTGTCACAGCCAACGCTTTCTTTTTGTTTTGTTTTTTTACACTAGAAAAATTAATCTAGCTTTCTACTAAAAACAATACACTGCCTCAGTTTAGGAGCTGTGTGTTTTTCGTTTTTACATCTCTACCCATTAAAGGCTGCAAAAATACTCACCCAAAAACTTGGAAGCGTTAAAACCATCAGTGATTTCCTCACCTTCGTGTGCTTTTTATATGTGCAGTTGAAGTCACATAAAGAATTCTTAGTGATACTGAAGTACAACTAACTGAAACACAACTAAGATCACAGGCTTGCACAACACTGACTTACCTACACCCCTTCCATTTCAGGCTCGTTATTTTTGAGTCAAAATTATCTCAGCTGCTGTTGTCTCTCCAGTTCCAGTCGATTTATCTGGTGGCACCTAGGGAGCTGCTCTAACACTGCATGCTACTGAGGTTAAAAAGCCCGAACAAAAAACCTAGACAGGTGGCAATCTGATCTGGAAAGACATTTTTACTTCCTCTACAGACTGAAACAAGCCAGTAGAGAACCGTGCCCTCAGAGGATTCAAAGACGAGTCCTGAGAAAAAAAAAATACAGTAAGAATTTTACTTTCTTTCAGTCCAGCATACATTAATGCACACTGAAACTGCAGCAGAAAGCAAGTATGGGACACGTTACTCATGGACCTGCTTCTCAAGTCATGAAAGTGCACGTGGTTTGGCCTTAATGATTTAAGTGACTCCTCAAGTACGTAGTCACATTTCAAAGCTCACGTAAGCTGTGTTACTTCTGGTTACTGTCAATTTTCAAGTAGCGCTTTACAAAGGATGCACATATGTTTTTGGCTTCTGAAAAAAAATAATCAATTCTCTTCAGTTAGCAGAGCTTTAAACATAAATCAAAAGGACACTTTGGGGGGAGATTTTTCTTTGGTAGTTGAAGGCAGATTCCTAAACCTGCAGCTCAGAACGAGAATTACTGATGAACGCTGACTGCTGTCATCCTTAAGTTGAGGATGCTGCTCCTTAAGAAAAACCATTACATGAAGAAGTGTTGAGAAGAAACACCAGCAATGAGTCTGTGTATGTGATACAGAAATCTCACAGAACGTACATGGGGTGGAGGCGATGCTACCGTGGAAAGCAAGTCACTGTTTTCCCTTCAGTTTCCCTCCTCCTGTGTGTGAGCATTAAAATCTCACCAGAGGTTTTTGGCACAAAGTATGTATTAAATTAGCAAGTTTATAAATTCTTAACATTTTCAGTAAAGAAGAACAAGTGTTTAAAGTCCACCCTGTAACAATAAATATCTTTCCATTCCTGGTGATCCTATTGGTTTGCCAGCGTGCTTCTGCTCAGTCCAAATGCTTCTGCTTTAAGGTTGTTCTTTATCTCCGCTCTTCGAGCTGCTGGTTGGGATTTTTTCAGAACTTCAGGAACCTAAGCAAGATACAGAACAGCCCGTGATTAGATGAGAAATTGCTCTATATGAAGGAGAAGGAAATCAAGAGATCTCCAAGACCATGCAGTCCAACCTACCACCATCCTTTCTCCACTAACCCATGTCTCTTAGTGCAGCATCTAAACGTTTCTTCAGCACCTACAGGGATGGTGAACCCACCACCTCCCTGGCAAGCCCATTCCAGCACCTGACCGCTCTCCCAGAGAAGAAATTTTTCTTAACGTCCAACCTGAATCTCAGCACAAATGGCACAGATGGCTGCCTGGCACGTGAGAAGCTACTGCAAGCTCCTAAGAGTTGGGACATCACAATCACAGCACCGTTCTTCAGAAGGGCGTTGCAGCTAGGACCTGCCCTTAGCTTCCTTTTATCTTCACCTCTTATGAGAAAGGGATCACAGATCCAGAGTCAGCATGCAAGTGGGAGGAGAAGAGCAGCATCCCTTACGTTCCCCATTAAGAAAAGACTGCTGCAGCAGCTGAGAAGGCAAATTAGGGCTGCTCCTCCCATAACAATCAGCTTCCCTTGGGCAGAAGCAAATAAGTCAGGAAGCCTCCAATATCTTCATGCTCAGTTCTATCCCCAGCAGTGCTGGACTTCCCACCTCATTCACTCCAGCCAGGGAGAACCTTCTCCTTTGTCAAGTCAAGGAAGAAAGACCTAGCTTAACTCCTCGCAAGCTCTACGATCCACCCTTCTAAGCTGTATGTTTCCTGCTTTAGAGATGACTGTACATGCAGAGTCTGAAGCAGAAACCCTAGGCAACTATACATACATGAGCAGGTAACGAAGGCTCCAGGTGCCGCCCGAGGAAGGAAAGCAAGCGCCGCCATATCAGGCCACTTCCCAGAAACATAATCCCAGTCACCAGCCAAAAGATTTTGGGGTCCTAAAAGCAGAACGTTACCATCCGTCACACAGTTCTCACTTCAGAAAAGGAACCATCAAAAGAAAATCTCTCACTCCCCAGCAGCACTCTTCTCCTTTTTAAGAGGGAAGGAGTAAACTATCATCAACAGCCAAAACACACCATAAAAAAGGGTGCTTCAGAGCAAAGCTCTTTAAGAATCAAAATCACTTGGCTTTTTTTTATCGTCTATTTTTCCTTCCCTCATCATGGGTTTTGAAATTCAACTTTTCTATTTAATGGATTTGGAAAAGAAGAGGCCTTTCTGGTTTTGTTTTGTTTTTTTAATGTCTCTTTTAGAACAGCACATACAATTGTAAACGCTATCACCAGCCTAGGAATAAGCACGTGACTGACAGCAGAGTATTTCCCTCGGATGTGTTGGGAATGCCTTAGCTACTCGCCAGACAGCTCTGTATCTGACAAAGCTGGGCTCTTCAGAAGCACACACAATTGTCAAAGAAACCTGAACACTGTTTTACAGTCAGCCTGTACTTACACATACTTTTTTTTTGTTTCTTTCTTTTCCTTGGACACAGACAAAAAAGCTTGCAGCACCATTTTACAGGCCATGAAATAAGTCTGCTTTCAAGCAGATGACTGCACTAACATGTGAATTACCATCTGAAAATATCTTATTTTGCACACTGACGTAAATCTGGAGCTTCAACTATGGCAAGAATTAAGTAAAACTGACTGTAAAATGCACTATGAGAGCAGGGAGTGAGTTTTATGTCCCCGATAAAAGTAACACTCATTCCTTACCTCTTCAAGAGACGACTCCAGGTTCATACCAAACGCAACTCCTATGAGTCCGAAGAGTGAGAGAGAGAAAGTCCCCATAGTCAGCTGCAAATTCAGTCTCATCATCACATTCCGGTGGCTAAAGAAGGAAGAGAGATCTGTAAGGGGAACCTGAAAATTACCTGCTGCATAAATCCTCACATTCCATAAAGCTTGTATAAAAAATAAACTCCGAAACAAATAGTGGAAGACATGCTGAAATGAAGCTGCGTGGCATCAAATCGTGAAATGAAAGCATAAGGAGGCTTTCACTTGGAAACTGCTGCATCAGTGTATCTTCCACACACGAGTTCTGTGTAACCATCAGCACACTTTCTGGCACCACTCTCTTCTTAGAGCTGCGTGCACAGAATAGCAGTAACACTCCAAAGAACTCTCTCTCGACTCGTTACTCCTCCTCTCACTACCACTTCGTTGAAATTCATGGGAGAATTCACAGTCCACAAATTTTTTTTTGTTATTTGGCAAATTAAAATACTTACAAAGAAGCAGGGTAAGTAAGTGCTGCGGACTACAACATTAAGTCTGTTTGGAGGAATTCCACTTTCAACTCTGCCAAAAAGAATTCCCATGGCTTCCTGATGCAGCATCCACCAATGACTTCTACAGATAACTCCTCAGTAAAGAGGAGAAAGGCATTAAAAACTAACCTCAAACGTGGCACGTGCTTCCAAATGCAACCTGCAGTTATTTCTCAGTTAAAAACTAGTATGTAGTAAAAATTACAACACACAAATACAATCCTCGCTCTAAAAACCATTCGTTCTTGAATCACTGCTTATGGTGATAATGCAGCTTGGACTGCGTATGAGTAGGCTAGCCAGACTCTTATTTAAATACAAGTTTCAGTTTGCTTACTTAACAGCAATTTTGCTGAGTAGAATTTTATTTTGCCTCTAAATCTGCAGACACTTCCTCCAGCTTGGTTTCTCTTGGCAGTGAAAACCGATACCTAGCTAGAGAGGTTTTTATATGTTACCAGTCAGGGTGCTCTGCTGCTTTGCTTTGTTCAGTTTGTTGATAAGAAAACTGCAGTACAGCTTCATATCCTATTCCTGCAAGCCCATTCAAACCCTCACAGAAGTGGAATTCTCCACCCCACCCTCACAGCAGTGATTTAAGAACAGGAAGTGCGAAGTTCAGCTTTGTCAGTCCAGCAGACGGCGCAGCTAACCTGTCCAGGTTGATAAATATTATACTCTCTGAGTCATCAATTAGCACTCTGAGCTCGCGAGCTTCATTCACAAGATCTTCTGCCTGTCTGTAATAGTTCTCCAGCAGCAGCTCCATTTCCTCTGCGTGGTCAATCCCAGACGCGCTCTCCTCACTGCGAAAAAGTTTATATTTTTCTGGTTAGGCATGAGTTGTGTCAAAGTGTAACGCTCAACGCATTAAGACAAGGCCCATCAAACAGCTGTGAGCAACAGCCAGCAGTGCTGTCTGACACCGTGACACCTGACTTCAAAAGCCGACTTTTTAAGCTGATAAAGAATCCTCCACTACGATGTACAGCCCACCCCCACCTCCCATCAGCTGATCAGTACAGGCAGTCAGTTGTTCTGACTTCGTATCTGGCATGCTCAAGTCTGTATGACAGCAGAAATCTAACTTCTCCACATACAACATTATCAAGTGCTGATGTTTTTGAAAGGAGATAATTCCTTGGCGCCCTCAAATGGTGGAAGCTGATAACAGTGCTGTACTGCGAGTGTGGAGCTGCACGTAAAGGTCAGCGTCAAACAGATGCTGCCGTTCTCCTAAGTGCGGTCTGTCTGAGTGACTCTGATGTTACTGTATGGTTTAGGACACAGGTGTCCAACCTGCTGGCTTGCCTGGGCCACACTGAATGGAGAGAAATCGCCTCGGGGCACACACAAAATATATAATATACTTAACTAATAAAATAACATTTTATTATCATTATTAAAACACTAAAAAGGAAGGCAACAAATACTTAAAAGTAACAAGTTGGACGCATACGGCCTAGAATACCAAAGCAGCAGCCCTCTCTAGAACAAATATGGAAGTTTATGGTGGTGTGCTGGACTCTTCACCATGTAGACAAAAGCTGAGGTACCCAAGATCCAGAAGAGATTAAAAACTAGCAGGAAAGACAGAAAGACAGCTCACCTCCTTTTTCCTTTTGTGGCACGATTTCTTTTCTCTAAAGCGACTAAATTTTCTCTAGAATCTCTTTCTGGCATTGCTGACACTACGAAATGGTTTTCCAAGAAAGTCAGTGGTGTGTCTTAAGGATCAATACGCTTAAGTTCCCTGGGGGCCTTCGAAAGGGAGCCTTGCATCTCACTTAAGGCAGGCTGCTAGCAAAAGGCAAGACAAAGACCAGACAGCTTGGGATCAGCCTGGGATTCAGAGCCCTCCCAGTACCATTACAGCAGATGCATCAGAAGTGCAAACCACATCCCACTGCCTGAATGCTGGTTTGCTATCACACATTTAGGCTAAGCTCTGCAAGGCAAGAAACTTATTTCCTGATTTCACACGGTACTGTGTGAACAGTATCAATATATCCACACACAGTGTGGTTAGGCAGAAGTATTACTCTGCCGTTTCTCCAAGAACCCGAAAGGTATTTTTCACTGTCCACTTAAAAACATGAAGGATGTCTAAGGTCTAAAAACAGTTCGGCCCAAAGCAGTGGGATCTGACATACGTTATCTCCTTCCTTTTTAGTTTCTGTTGAAGTGACTTGTGCTGCTGCTGCTGTGTGTGATCCTCCAGAGGGAGCAGTGAGACTATTGCTGTGTATGTTCTTTCTGAAGTGCTGCTATTTGATGCAGTTTGACAAAAACGGTATCAACAAGCCTGCCCTGAGGCTTCCTTCCTGCAAGCTCTGCTTGCAGCATATTGCTTGCTAGCAAGGTGTCCTAACAAAAAAAACTGGTGTCTGGCCCGTTCAAGGCAAGCTTTAAAAAACGCCTCTTTGTTTTGTTGGTGAAACCAAAGGAAATTCCCCCAGAACTAGTTGATTCGCACTGAAACACGATTTGCTTTTTCTTCTCCTGCCATCCTGCTCCCATTCCAGTACATACGAGATGTGCTGGCTGCTGTGCCACAAGTTACGTGAAGCTAAGCAACGTGACTGCCACTACCACAGCTCTTCTCCAAAATCATGGATGGCCATCTGCCAAGTGGCAAGCATTAGGGCTTAAAAAAATGCATCTGAAGCCTTTATTTCTGTTTTGGTTTTTTCGGAGGTAAAAACTCAGATTAATATTCAAGTTCTCCTTAAGCAAAGCACACTTTTTCAAAAGGATCTGTTTTCATAATATACATACAACACTTGTGGATCAGTCCATTTAGACAGACAGAGCTCTTCTATTAATTCTTCTTCATCTAAGATCTCCAGAATTGTTTCTTTGAAAACTTTCAGGTCCGTTTCCAGTTCTGACAGGCTGAAGAAAAAAGACAGACAGAATGTCAATAATCCCACAGGCACCGATGCTCAGAGATTATTTTTAGGAGTCTGACAACACTCTTGTCAGACTGAGCTCTCAGGGAAGAGTTCTTTGGTAGGTTTTGAGAGTTGCTTTAAAAAACAAAAAACAACAAAACAATCTCATGAGAGACCATACATTCAGCAGTGGCAGTGACCTGAGAACCAGAGAGCTACAAACACAGCTGAAAGACATTCAGCTATTTTTATCAGATGTATTTAAAAGTCAGGAAAAAAAAAGCAATCAGCAAGCACATAGGGAGTGCATATTTGCACTGTCTATTAAGACAAGCTAGTACAGAAATACACCAGTGAATTAGTACTAGTAATGGTAAAGCACATAACCAATGGCTAGCCTGGTTTTACATTATGGGGAAGCTATTTTGCTTCACTAGGTGTTATTTTGCTCTCTTAGATGTTATTTTGTTGTATTGTGTGTGTTACTTAAGAAGCCTGACTAATTCTGACAGACCAGAACAGATTTTCTGCTTTTCCCCATATAGCTAGGTACCTCATATATTGTATTTCACATATGCAAGGTGCACAACACAGCATTACAGTCATCTATGAAAGTCTTCATTTATTTTATTTATTTATTTATTCTTAACATTTCATTGTATATAATTTTCTATGGTTATCCTCTAGTCTCTGCACAGCTTATTTACCTCTTGCCATTTTGCAGGAGAATGTGGAGTTTACTCCTATCCACAGACAAAAGCTTGGGATCCACTAGAGCTTCCAGTGTCTCAAGGATCTGAGGCTGCAAAGTATTAAGTCTCCCTTGCAGTCTGCTGATCTAGATAACAACATGATCCTTCATAAGAATTAAAACAATCCCTTTAGAGTGGCTTGGGCAACTGGCTCGAGTGTCTAAACGCAGAATTCACAGTAACTGGCATTTAATACAGTCTACTTTCAAATGCCATGGCAATATTTGTCGCAGGGATATCAAGAACAGATACATTAAATCAGTGCAAAATACAGCATTTTATAAAAGTGATTTGCACTGGAACGAAACTCAGTGACTACAGGAAATCCTATCCAGAAATGTCATACTACTGTTGCTTGCATAGATTTTAAGGGTAGCTTGAACTCATTCCCCAAGAAGCCAGAAAACCTCAGTGCTTCTGCATACCATTCTAGTTCAGCTATGGCACGTCTTTAGAAAGGCAGAACGGCACTCAAACTTGCTTTCTGCTTCTCCAAGCGATGATGAAGCTACTGCATCCATACCCAAGCTGTTCCCTTAATGCACTTTCTAATCAGCACTTTTCATGGGAGGAAACGAAACACAGAACCTTAAACATCAACAGCCCAAGCTATCTCCTAAAATAAGCATGGGATTCGTACACAATTATGTATAAATATTAACATAAGAAAAAAAAAAAATCAGCATTTTCTATGAAGCAAAATCTTCAAAACAAAATTCAGATAGCTCACCCGGTGCTGCAGGATTGCTTCTATGGCTCGGAATTCAAAGGGCAGGGAATATGTGACTAGCTGACCTTCCCCAGACAGCTGAGATGCTAGCTCAGTGAAGAGCCAACGCTCCAGATTTAAATTACGATAATCTAGTATCAGAAGAAACTCTGGTGTTATGACAGCCTTCAGGAACTGAAAGAGACAGTATACATGTAGAAATCTGAAAAAAGAAAACCTGAAGATTTTGAACCTCACAGTTATGTAATACAGTCTTTGATAAAGCTGCTCCTCATCTGCCTTTTCAGGCAGGAAAATAACAGAACCTCACTGTAACCGTGAGTTCCCAGTGCAGTCCAGATCATTCAAATCCAATCCTGCACTAATGGGGTATGGTCAAGGAGTCAGAGCTCCAAAGACACATTTGCTGCTGGGTTACATACCACAGAAAACTGCTGTTAAAAGAACTGCAGAAGGACACACGAGGCAAAGTTAACACTGCTGGAGTTTACACCGGGTTACAGGAAAGTTGTTACCTCCATTCTCACGATGATCCTGTTGTTCCTTGTTGCAATGCTCATGAGGTGCTGAAATCTTAGATCTCGAGCTTGAAGGCCCAGCTCCTGGTACAACTCTGTTTTCTTTTTCTCTATTGCAAAAATATTTTTATATGGAGACGTTTAGGAAACAAGCAGGCGTGCCCTGAAACTGCACCTCATTCTGTTACACAGCCCCACCAACAGAACAAAAAAAAAGCTGTGCAACCTTTAAAACCATCCCAGAGATTCCTCAGTGCATTTTATTTTTTATGAAGCTCAGAAGATCGTATCTTGAGGGAAAAGTTACAGATGTAAGTAAAGAAGAACGCCGTGATAATTAATACGGTGTCAGAAGTGAAGCGGCTGGTTTGTGAAAGCACGGGTACTTCCATAGGAGGGGAAATGCCAGCGTAGGAAAGCAGCGTGCTGGTTAAGAAAGAAAAGAACGGCCTTCCTAGGATGGATGATACACATTACTTCCGATATACTGTAATGTTAAACACGCTATGAAATTCTACAGTAAGCAGCAAAACAGAGGGAGGATTAACACACACCAAATCAATGAAATAAGCACAGCGAAGTAGCTTGAACGTATTTTGCTACCCCACACAGATACCTGACCGGGTACGAACGAGAAGAGAAAAATAAAACAATAAAAACTCACCAAAAAAAGTCGCATTTCCCTCTTTGTCAAGCTTCATCTGGAGGAGGGGAAAAAAAGCAGAAAACACGCTCTGAGGAGTAACGAACTGCTTATACCTTCTACGCTGTTCATCTCAGCAAAGATTTCACAGCCGCAGACCGCACTGTGCTGGAGCACGCGGCTGAGGTAATTGTGTGAGGACCTCCACGAGCAAACCGTGGGAAGGGGGCAATTTACAACGGACCGGACGCGTTTCGGCATAAAATGGCACCTTACACTGTGGATGTAACGCCCGTACTCACCACCGCAAACACGGGAGACACGCTGGCTAACGTGGCTTGCGAGGCTTCCGTCGTGAACCGCCGGCGAGGTTCGCCTGAAGGAAGACAACGCGCTCCGCAGCCCGGCAGCAGCCAGCCGCCTCGGCTGCATCCTCTCCTCCCGCCTCCCTGAGCCAGCGCCCGGCCTGCGGCGAGCCCTCCCCGCCCGAGCCGGCCCCGGCACGGCGGCGGCCCCGGGGCGGCCCTCAGGCGGAGCCCGCCGCCCCGCCGGACGAGGGAAGGGCGCGGGGCGCGGGGCAGCAGGACGGCGCGGAGCATGGGCGCGCCGCGCCCGCCACCACACGGCGCCGCACGGCTCCCGGCGCGCAGCCGCGGTGCGCTGCTGTGGGCGGAGCGCGCCCTACGGCGGCCGTGCGGGGCGTGGGGCGGCTGTCAGGCGGGGCTGGGCGGGCTGGGAGCCGGGCTGCGTCCGTGTTGAGAGATGGGCGGTCCGCGCTCGGCGTGGAACGGCTGCAGCCCTGAGGGGGACTTAGGGTTAAACCCTCTAGCGCATTTGTGCGTGTGGGGCACGGGCAGCCTGCGTGGGCGCGGCCTGCGGCCGTGAGGAGCGCGGCAGCTCCGCCTCCTGTTAGCGGAGTGGAAAAAACCTGAAATCCACCTAAAGGAATACTAGTATTTCAGCTTTAGTTTTGATTTACCACAGCAGGTGGCAGTGTGTACTAAAACTAATTGAGTAGATCTGAAACTTGGGAGTGCCAGACAGCGCAGAAAGTGCTGCAGGAGAGCAGGGGGCTGGCCGTGCTGACTCTGTATGACTAGAACGCAAAAGGCAGAGAAACATCTGAAGAATGTCAGACACCTACATGTCGTGAATTTCCAGGAAGGCTTACACAGCTGATGCTTCACAGTCTTCAGTGAAAAAAAAAAAAAAAAAGGGAAAATATATTACCTGCTTGTTTTCCTTCATTCCTCTGTTGTCGTGTCTGCTTGCACAACAGGATTGTTGTAAATAAGATGACGTAACCTCGCAGTAAATACAGATTGCTGTGAACTTGCCGTGTTTTTAGAGGCGAAGGCAATGTGAGCTGGCAGCCAGGGACTCGTTCTGAAGAGCAGGGGCAGTGTCTAATTGCACGTCCCCACTGGAGTTTTAGAACTGCTTTCTGTTTACTGCAGTCCTAAATACCCAAAACCCTTTTTTTGCTTCTGCCCTGGGCACGTGTCCGTTGTCTGTGTGGTGCTAACCCACGGGAGGAAGGGGCCATATTTCATCAGCATAAAGAAAAATAAAAATAGAACGCTTCGTCTGCTGTTTGTGGGACAGCACAACAGCTATTGTATGTCTATCCAGAATGGGGGGATAGCTCTTGCACGGTTTTGTTCAGCCATGAAGTCGCCATCCAAAACACAAGCCATTTGTAAAGCTGTATTATTTGACCAACTAGCTGTACTGCCAGGAGAATGTCACTGCAGAAGCGAGGGATCGATCTGACAGAAGCTGGGGTATGGAGGAGAAAATACAGAAACGCCAAAGAAACACTGACAGCAAAGAAAAATACGCAGAGAATGAAATCACAGGTGTCATCAAAAAAATCTGTACTGAGAACTTTCTGGTAAAATCCTGGTAGGAACAGATACAGGCTGCCTCCCTCCTTGCCACGTTTAATTAATCTTGTCCAATTGCTAAGATGTGACAGAACCTGTTATCTCTTTCTTTACCTGAAAGAAGTACTCACGGGAGACCTAGTTTGTTCATGTTAAAATATATATACATAACAGGTGAATCAAAAATCATGCGTTTGCTTCCACACCGTTTTGTGTAGCTAAATCAGAATGCAGTTACTGAGAGAGAAAAGGAAACACCTCATGGAAAAATTAAAGACATAATAATCATATTTAGAGTAATTTTAGGTGAAAGAGTCAGGAGTATTCAGCTGATGCTCTCAGGTGCCTGGATCAGAGTTAACTATCGTAACGCACTGAGGAATCCACTGCTCTGACGTGGCATTTAAGATTTTCAACTGCATCAGATTAGTATTTCTTCCATTTAGTATGTGCGTGAGAATAGAACAAGCTGGTGTTTATGTGTTTGAAGCTGTCAGCGCAGACAGCCCAATTACTCCTGAATTACCAACAGCAGCTGCTGTTGCTTAGTCTGATTTTTAGATAAGCTGCACATAGTTGTTACGTGTTATTCTTAGCATGCTGTACAACACAACAAGCAGCTGAATTTCATTCCCTGTGTTTAGAAACATAACCTTGAATCTTCATGTACATTGTAGGTCCTTTCTTCAGGACTGGGACACATTTATGTTTCCAGCACCTCACATTGTGCTGTCACGGTGCCTTGTTGTCAGGATCAAGCAACAACATGCAAATCTCTCCTGGTCCAGGGCGTCTCACCTGATCTCAAGGTGTTTTGCTGCAGGAAAAGGGACTCTGCCTGAAGCTGTGTCCCTGTGCCATAGCTCTATGCCCATCACTTAATTGCGTCCATGGACGTGACTGTAGCTAGCGTGGCCGTATGTATAGAGCAGTAGTGTTTTGAAGTAGCAGAATTAGCAGTTAGAACTGCCTAAGCAGGCAGTTGATACATCACTCCATGACTGCAGAACGTTGTGAAGATCATCAGCTCTTTCGGTTTTTACACTTAAGTAAAGCATGTCTCCAATAAAAGTATAAATTTCGAGGATCAACAGAAGAATGCTCAACAGTACCAAAACAAAGATTCTATATGCTTGGTTCTCTCCTTCATTAACTAGAGGAAAGCCAGCAAGGACTGGGGAAATTTAACTGTTAACCAAGAACATTAGTAGCATATTTGACTTCACTCACCCTGAAATTGCTCTTTTTGTAATGGTTAACTTCCCCGCGGCAACTTCCCAGCAGGGGGGTAATTTTCCCATCATAGGAGGCAGGACAGATAGAAAGAAAAACTCCTGCTAACACCTGTTGTTGAAATACACTTAAAAAACAAAGATCATTGCTGCTCACTAAGCATTCCTGAGCAGGAAGTGTAAAGCAGTTTTGGTCTTGCAAAAATTAATGGGGAAAAGGAGATGATGCTAAAGGAATTCAGATTGAATTTAAGGCATTTTCTGTTTATCTTCGGCCAAGTTTTCCGGTTCCTTGTATCCAAGATGTGGCAAAGGGCTGGGGAAACTGAAGTCTTTGCATTTCATTATGCAGTTTCCTGCACGAAGCAGAGCAGATAGCATTAGCGGGAAGTCACGCATGCCTAAAGGTGCTTTCAAGAGAAGAAAAATCTGAAGTCAGAAATTGTTTGATGTACTGAAAGGTTCATCTGTTCGTGAAGTTAGCCCATGAGATAAACGCTTGCTTGATTTTTTTAATCATTTTC
The DNA here is from genome assembly GCA_023055505.1 of Callipepla californica brunnescens. Taxonomy (NCBI): domain Eukaryota; kingdom Metazoa; phylum Chordata; class Aves; order Galliformes; family Odontophoridae; genus Callipepla; species Callipepla californica. Next base: position 3,307,521 of record JALIRH010000053.1, read on the forward strand.
AGTAGTCTGAGGAGATAAAACCATATATTGCTCTGAAAATGCACGATCCAAAATTACTTCCCAGACACTGGATCAGGTGGCACTCGTGTCTGGCTGAGAATGAGCAAGGACAGTACAGCTTCCAGAGGGTCACCTGTTTATGAAAGGGCACCAAATAGCTTGAAATGGAAACGGCATCAGGATGATGTCATGATCTGTTCATCTGTGAAATCTATGGGAACAATTTTCTTCTGTTAGAGCTTGGATTTGGCCCGTAGTATGTGCATTAGTATCCTTATATTCTATCCCATATTACCGTGCAGAACTATGGAAATTGTTTTGCTTATGTATTGATGTATTTACCAGCTCAGTAGAACTGACATTAGCTCTCCCGATAGAGCTCTTATTCTTAAAAGAACAAATTCGATCTGAATTGTTCAGTCGGTGAATGATCAGAGTATTGAAAAGCTTTTAAATATTTCCAGAATGCAAACAGCTGAATTCATTTACCCTGAGGGAAGCGGCGTGACAGAGGCGATGGCAAAACCAGAGCATAGGATGACCGTGGGAGGCCGCGGGGATGCTCCCAGCCCTCGCTGTTGGGATACCCCTCCGTGCAATGTGTCGCCGGCTCAGTGCCATCTGCACGAAGCTCCCCGCGCACCTGTGCGGCAAGATCTGGTTGCCTAGGAGGAGCCGCTCCTGGAGAGGCTGAGCAGAGCTCTGTTGGGATCCCAGAGGAGGCTGCGGTCCCTCCCCACCTCTGCCGGCTGCCTCCTCTGCCTGTGTGAGGTGGGCCCTGCTGCCAGACCCCGCTGCGGGCTCCCTGCAGCAGCCGCTTGTCAGAGCAGGAGGACGCTGGGCATGACTAACCCCGGCACGAAGGGCTCGTTCCTCTCACAGCCGATGGTGAAGAGCGTGCTGGTGTATCGCAATGGGGATCCTTTCTTCCCGGGTCGACGCATCGTCATCAATGAGAAGAAAGTGTCCAACTTCGAGGTCTTCCTGAAGGAGGTGACCGGTGGGGTGAAGGCACCCTTCGGAGCTGTGCGTAACATCTACACGCCCCGGGCTGGGCACCGTGTCCGGCAGCTGGAGGAGCTGCAGAGTGGGGAGCAGTATGTGGCTGGTGGCAGGGAAGCCTTCAAGAAACTGAAGTGAGTGGCTGAAAAGCGACTTGAGATTTATACTGAACCTGAACGTCGGCATTTCAGACCCCTCTCCCCTTCCCCTGCCACCCTTTATTCTCTGTACAAAAACAGACTAAAAGAAGGTCAGCTATTTGTGACAGAAAATAAAGAGCTTTGGAGGTGAGCTATAGAAAACATGCTGTTTTCACCGGTCACACGGTGGCATCCCCCTGACATGGCAACAGAAACAGAGAAGCAGTCCTTTAACCTCATGCTGTATTGGCAGTGTGCTGGATGTGCTTCGCTGAGGGGCAGGTGTCTGTGTTTGAGCTTGGTGGTAGCGTGGTGGAAGGTCTAGAAGGGAGTGTTGACAGCATTGTGGTGACAGCCTTGTTGGGAATTTAATTACCAACAGTTCCTTTCTGTCTTATTTTTAAAAGGTCTGATTCAGTCCACATCTCCATCCATTCTATTCATATGGGGTAAGCATATAGCTTTTTTTTTCTGTCCAGAATAGCTGAGTGTCTGCTGCCATTTTAAAGACGACTGCTTTTTATTTTTTTTTTCCTGCTGCTGGGACACCAAGAATTAAGCTGACAGTTATTTTTTTTCTAGTTTTGACTGGAAATATATCATGGGGCAGACCTGGACTTCTATGTGTACTTTCTGAGTGCAACTGAGAGTAAAGGTTCTTACTTCTGGCAATGAATTTCACTGTCTCATCTGCCTAATTATATGCTTTGTTCAGTCTCTGTGGGTATTAATCCTACAGCCTGCAATTATTTCAAAATTAGCAGTCTCTTTCTGAGGGTGGTTGGGAATTGCTATGATAAACTACCTGCTTCACAGACCCTAGCTTGTCGTGATCAGGTACTGTTGAGGAATCTGCATTTTTCAGGAGAACTCAGCATACTGTGTTTAACAAACAGGATTATCCATCAGCACACTGTTTTTGTCACTGCCCGTTTCAAGAGATTTATTGATGTCAAAAGTAGTGCTCCACTCCCAAGAATGAGCTACCATTTCTTTTAGTGTTAAATTCTGCGGTCCCGTGAGTGGCTTAACATTCTTGGTTGTCAGCACATCTTGTTTCACCTTCCTGTATGTGCTGTGTGTTCCACGGGCTAAAGGTAAGTAAGTGTTTTCTTTAGTATGTGTCGTGTAGACAGTTGGGTGCCTCAGATTTATTTTTGTTGGGAATAGGCCTTTATGTTCGTCGTTTCATTTTTCATGATCAGAGTTTGGTGGTGAGCGTTTTCAGACTTCTGTGGTTGCACCATGCAACAGGATACCTAAATATTTGAGGTCAACAAAGAGAATACTTCCAGAAAAGGTAACCTAAAGCCCTCAGTAAAAGCAGGCTGTGCTATATCCCTTGAGAGTATGCTGTGCTTCCTGCGGGAAGGATGGTCTTGCTGACTTGGAGATCTTTTCCACTTCCTTGTTCGCTATCTATATGCATTTATATAGAGCTGTAAAAGTAGGCAATGCTTTTACAAGCGTAATTTAAGGCAGGTTGGAGAGGTCTGATTCTTAACTAGATTATAGACATTAGGATGATTAGGGAGACTTCTTAGCCAGGCAGGTCAGAGGAGAGGGGAGTCAAGAGGAAGGGATGACTTTCTGGAAGTAATTGAGAGAATTAGAGAACAGAGTACGGTTGTGTTTGTCTCATGAATGAAATGTAAGGGAAAAGTATAAGAAAGCAGGAACTGGAAGTGTCAGCATTCAACATCAAATGGTGCATTTGTTACTTCAAAGATGGATAGCACTGAGATCCAAATCTTTCTTCCCTATCTTCAGTGACAGGCTTAACTGCTCTCACCTTTAGCACATGAAAGTCTGCCATTTCAAGCCAGAAATTTTAACATCTTGAGACCTATTATTCTAGCGCGTCTCATTCTATGACAGTGACAACACTGAGAGATAGAAATAGCCTGAGGTCCTGCAGCTACTGTGAGCTGGTGCAGTCTGGGTACCTGGACAGCTGCCTGTTCAGCAGGTTTGAGTATTACTCATGCTTGAAGGTTTATTTAATTTATTTTCTTTGGAAAGCCAACGTGTAACTTGTCTACCACTATGTGTTTTAACTGATGTTTTTGTGCTAATGCATTGTTTTTGTGGGAATACTCCAGTAGAGCACAGTGATGCTCAAATGTTTGTGTTTGTTTTTTTTATTTGTCCTTGGATTTTGTTTATTCATAAAATGGTTGTGAAGATGCTCTTATTGCAACGTGATAAACCAGGATATAATGTTTTCAGATGTGTATGAGACCAGCTGAAACTCAAGTTGTGTAGATCCTTTTAAGTTATCCAACATTCTGGTTAAACTTGAGTATGGAGAAAGGCTTTAAATGTATCAGAAACATAGTGTGAGAAACTAAGAGGCAAGATGCTAACGTAGAAAACTCTGCTAAACTGATAATTGTGCTGATATTTATTTATCCACCTCACAGTACTCCATGGGCTCATTTCCAACAAGTAGCTTACTGATGGTATGTACTAAACACCAGTTGATTGACCTGAAGTTAGATGGGTAGTTCTCCCTTACCATTTTGTATTCACTCAGAGGGCTAGCTTGTAGATTTATATTAACACTCCTTCATTATGTTGCTGTGAGGCATGGTAAATTGAAAAATATATATATAAAATATTTGCATTCAGTAAGTTAAATACTTCTGTAAATAATCAGTACTGTTTTTCTTTCACAGCTATTTGGACATAGGAGAAACAAAGAAAAAACCTGCTGAAGTCAGTAATGAGGTAGGCTGTCTGAAATATTGCAGAAGTAAGTCTGCACTTAGTATTAATGACACGTCTGAGTTTTTAATATGTATTTATTATGTTCACAAAGAATACAATCACCTAGCATTCTGAACATAACATTTCAATGATAATTAATTGTTCTGAACACAATGAACTGAACTAATGGTCTTCCTTTCAGCTTTCTGAATTGCCATATCCACTCCTAAGCTACCAGGAAAGGAAACTGCATGCTGTCATTACTAGTCTCAAAACTTTATTCAGAAAAAGATGATGGTGCTGTGAACTTCAGGAATTTTGGGCAAGGAAATTTTCTTCAAAACACTGTATTTCATCTGGAAAAGAGACTTTTTTGATTGAGAAATCAAATTTAGTTGAAAGGTTTTTTCCAACCACTGCCAGAGACAATTGCAAACTTCTAGCAAGTTCTAGTCCAGTATCATCCAAATTCACCTCTTTCTTCTGAACAGTTACACTATTAACTAATGACATAAATGCAGGCTTCCAAAAATTTAAGATGTGGATTTTGAGACATGTGGCTCTCTATGATGTATTTTACTTTTTAATTATCAGTGATTCACAGCATTTGAATTTCAGCTTTTTCCTGACGAGAAGCATCAACAAACCAACATTTCAATTTCTTCTATCTTGTGCTCTCGCGCCAAGTTTCTAGCAATTTAATGATTTGTGTAGCAAGTGCCTCGAGACACCTTGTGGCGGAAGATCTTCAGAAAAGGTGTACTGCCATAATGACTTTTGTTGTGACATCCTGACACATCTTACTCAGCAGCAGTAAAATACGACACGTGCATTTTATAAATTATCATATTTTTGTAAGCCATCTTACAATACTGCTTGCAATATTCCTTTTTTTTTTCAAATGAGCAGTCAACACGAAGATCAAATTCAACAGGGGGTCAGAGATTGGATTTACTAAAAGTACCATACAAATTTACTGTAACTTAGACTTTTTTCTCCAGTTTGTTAATGTATGCAATTAACCAGAACACTGTAGAGAGAGCTCTGTTGCTTTTGAGTCATTATTTGTGTCTCCCTGATAATAATTAAACAATGATGAGTCATCAGGGTATACATACAGCTCAGTTGCTCAGCTGTACAGAAATATAAATAACATCTTTACACATCTGCACTAAGCTTTCATTATCTTTTGCCCGTAAATTTCATTTTTCACCCTGCAGCATTTACTTAAGTCCTGAATCTCTTTTGATCAACCTTTGTGAATCTTGCTGTAACTATTCTGAAGCAGACAGAAAGAATCAAATAATTAACCTCACCTTTAGTTGTAATCTTTGTAACAGATCATATATTTATTTTTTTCCAGAGAGAAAAGGTCTTTACAACAGCAGTATTGAACTCAACTGAACCTTTTAACACATAAAAATATTTCTGGACATAAAGATAATTTAAAAAAAACAACAAAACAGCCAACCCTTGAATTTATGACTGGCCCTTGCAAATTTTCTTCTGAACACCCAAATGTGTGGGCAGTACCATGCTTTGTGTAAAAACACTGTCTGTCTGGAAATGATTCTTACATATCCAGGATGAAAAGAAGATAACTTAATAAAATTGCTTCCGATTGTCTCTGAGAATGTTCCATTCACTATTTGTGCAAGTCCTGTTAGTAGCATGCACTGACTGACTCCAGGCATCCCTTGATGAGAAGGCAGCTGTCTTCACAAAAGCCCCTTAACCATGTTCTGATACTAGCAGCTTTCAGGACAACCACAGGGCTGCTAAATTGAGGCTCGTTTTAAAGCTGATGAATTTGCTGCAAATCCTTAAAAGACTCTGAATATAATTGCAGAAGTTGTTTCCTATATTTAGAGTTGAATGTTTGATAAGAGAGGCTTCTTTTACTTCGTATGTATTCCGTGCTCACTGTGTGTTGTCTGAGCATTTTCAGCCATCCCAGGGCTTTGAAGGAAAACAGTATAAACCATTTGTTATGTCAACTCATTTCCTTCCTGGTAGTTTTAGTTTGCAATCTTCTGGTCTCTGTGGAGAGTTTAACTCTCCATGTTAAGTTTAACTTTATGTTATTGATATATTTGAGCAGTCCTAAAAATGAAATGAAAACTGGTAATGTTCTACAGAGTTTTATCGGGATTTATGAATAACACCATTGTTTTCAGGCCCTAGTAATTTAACTCTAGAAATGAACTTTCAGGGGCTAGTAATAGAAGTTTTAATGCCTAGATATTTTTACACTAAAATGATTTGGGGAAGCAAGTTCTGTTTGCACGGTTCTCTTCGAACTTTCATTTTGAAATTAAAAAAGCAATCTGTGTTTTAGCACCACAAATAGCAGAAGTATTGTTACTTTTTTCTTCTCTTTGGTTCTGCTGGATTTGCATGGGCAAACAAATAAATCATTTTTTTTCCATGGAACTTTGTAGGGATCTTCGATACAAGCCCATGAAAATGATTTGCTTTCAAAAGGCATTATGTTAGATTGAATTTCAAAAATAAAATCCTCCCAGTTTGTTTCATTAGAAAATAAATCAATGTATGTGTAAATTACAAGAAAAAATGTTGGCGCTGGCCTGCAATAGCAGCAAGGTGTAGCTTTCAAAATGTGAATTGTTTCAGTGACTTCAGTAGGAAGGACTCCTTTGAAAGTATGGACGCACATAGAAATTCATGGTCAGATCTGAGTTGTAGTGTTCTGGTGGGCTAAGAGAGTGGGGCAGCAGGAAAGTTGGATGACTGCCTCACGGACAACACCAGGCTGAAATCAGGGTGTGTTTTTACACTGATCTTTGTCAGGACAATTTCTGCTCTTCTTGTCCTAGTATTGAAATACTAACCACTCCTTCATCATCTCCACTTCTTACTTTGCTTTTATTTTTTTTTCCTCCCCAAAACTTAATAGAATGTGTCAGGGCTCTCCATTAGCGATCTGGACCATAGGACATTCATGTGGTCTTGGTAGTGCTGCTGTTACTGGGAGACTTGAGACTGCAGTGACTATTCTTATAGCCTGCTTTTTGGGATCACCTCTCCCCCTTCTCACCTGGCACTTGTTCATGTCCCACAAAAACATGGTCTTCCTCTGAACATGACCTCAAGGGTTAGCAAAATAAATGGCTTCATTCTGTGTTGTTCCTAAATGCTGATGATGCATCCAGAGTTGAGGCAGGAGCTTTGTTGGTGTTGTTGACCCCAAGAGGAATGGTCTTGGAGCTAGTAGCACTGGTTTTATTACACAGTCTAAACGTATAAAGGACAGGTGTCAGGATGATGGGGCCTGACTTTTTTGAGTAACACTTAGAGACAGGACAAAGGGCAACGGGCACAAACTGGAACAGGGCAAAGATGAGAAAGAACTTACTTCCAGAGCAACACTGGAACAAGCTGCCCAGATAGGTTGTTGAGTCACTTGGGAGATATTCAGAATCTGCCCGAACACTTTTCTGTGCAGGCTACTCTAGGGAATCTGCTATAGCAGGAAGGTTGGACTAGATGATCTCCAGAGGTCCCTTCCATCTCCTACAATTTCGTGGTTCTGTAGCTTTCTCTTTACCACGTTTTAGAAGTACATTGACCCTGGCTGATGATGGTCAGATTTCTGTACCTACATGGTGCTGTTTTTCATGGATTTGGAAGATGAAAAAAGATGGCAGAGAAAGTGTTTGGAAAATTCATGTTCAGTGGTTAAGGATGGTATCATTATGCTTATGTACGAGAGGATTAATTTTGGTTGAATGTAGAACACTTTGATATTTCCAATCTAATAAGTAGGATTTTGTAGGTTTTCTTCCAGTAAAACAATTACTGATATTTTTTTCCGATTCTGCTTAGTGAAGAGGAAGCCAAAAGGAATAAAGGCATAAGAAAAGAACGAACCAGAAATAAGACAATGAGCATCAGTAGTGAAGTGAGACAGATTGTATGAGTAAATTTTTATCTGACTCAAGTCTTTTACTGAAATAGTAGTACTCTTTCCCTTTTGTTCTGCTGTTATCCTAACAAGCAAGTGACAAAATGTCTTTTGCCCTGTAGCACTGTGGTAGCTAATATGCATGCAAAGCTGAAGCAAGCTTCTCAGGAAAAGTCTGATATTTTAATTCACATTTGATGGTTTTTCACAACAAGCTAATCCCCCAGAAATGTCACATTCTGTCCTAGTTTAGACTTTCTCCCAGGTGGGGTACAGAGTAAATCAGAATTTCTGACTTCTCTCTCTTTAAACTGGGACAACAGTAAGGATGAAAGGAGACACTTCCCAGGAAGGTGTGAAACTCGTGAGCTGTTCAGATGGCAGCCAGGCTCTTGGCTGTTTTAAAGCCCCTGGCGGTGCCCTCATGCTCTAATAATATGTCTCAAAACTTTTTATTAAGCTACTGATAGAGAAAATACCAAAACCATTTCATCCTGACCCAAGCTTAAGCTCTGATACAATAAATTCCTCAGATATGCATCTGTCCTTCACTTCTTTTGGCAACCAAGCTTCATGTTTTGAAAGAGAACTTGGTTTTGTAGTGAAAGTGATCAGCAAGCAGAAATACATCTTAAATGATGTGCTTGAGGAATCTAACAAGCCTCTAGAGAAAGTTCTATCAACATAGTTACCATTTGTTTATTGTAATCCTAATTGATAAAAAGCACTGAACATATTTTCCAATTATAAAGTGTGCATTGTGAACATTCATATTTCTTTAGACACTCTCAGATCTAGATGGTCCCTCCCTGTGCACTCTGAAAGATGATTATTAATTTTATTTGTCACTGGGTCTGGATGTGGGTAAGCTGCTGAAGAATGAATGGAGTTTTTGGATTCACAGATTAAGTTCTCTGTTTGAGACAGCTGTGTGTTCAAGGAACGGAACAGTATTATAAATAGCTAAATTGCAGGAGTCAAGTGGATAGGGCCATACTCTTTTCAAAGATGTGCAGGGCACAGTGCAAAAACTGCAGCGCAGGAGGTTGCATACAAACACGAGGAACAGCTTCTGCCCTGTGAGAGGGCAGCAGAGCAATGGAATGGGCTGCCCAGAGAGGTTGTAAAGTCTCCTTCTCTGGAGATATTCAAGACCCACTTCGATGTTTTCCTGTGAAACAGGAAAGGTAGATAATGTGCTTTAGCAGTAGGGTTGGACTCAATGATCTCCAGAGGTCCCTTCCACCCCTATGACTCTGATTCTGCGAGCAGTTAGTCTTTCCACTAATGAGTCTTCAGAGGATCGGTAAAGATTCTTCAAAACTTTCATCCACGTCTATAACCTGAGTGTTTGCATCTGCATGCAACCCCAGAATCTGGAATATCCATCTTTAGTGAAACCAAGAATGTGACTGGCAGAATGTATCTTCTGCTGGTGGTGGTCTCCAGTGGCAGCACGTAAGCTATGGAATCCTGTGGGCCACACACAGTTACTCAGCAGATCACAGGCTAGATCAGTCAGGTGAGTTGTTCCTGTTGGAATTCTGGATCAGGAAAAACTCCCTCGCATTGTCCAGTGCCAGTTAAAATGAGATAAAAAACACAATGTATGAGACCTGATAGATCAGAACTTAATGTTGGAGTATACCTCAGAATGCATCTGATATGTTGCTACTGAAGTATTATGAGTGGTCACTGCTCTAATTCCCTGTTCCTCAACATCTTAAAATCTAATTTTTGTAATAACAGTTTTAGCAATTCTTCCTTCTGTATCTTCTAAGTTCATCTTTCATTTTATAGTAGGTCCTCCTCTTGTCTGTGAAAGATGGCATGATTGGGTGAATCTGTGAAAATTGAATTTTGAGAGCTCATAGTGTTTTACAAGTTTTGATATGTTTATGATGGTTTGATGGTTGTACTTTGTCCCTAGCATGCTCTTATATATTTTTTTTGTTCAAGTACACTCTCATGAAAAATCTAAGCATTTGGAGTTATTGCTTATTTTAACATTAGTATTTATTGTATCCAGCAAATAATATATCATAGAAATATATGTTTGCAAGAAGAAATTGTGTATAAACGTTCACTTAACAATTCTATGCCACTATAAAAATAAACTGAACTCTTTTGTAAGTCCAAACCTGAACTGCTCGATTGCTTTACTGCTGTCAGAAGTCTGAGTAAGGAACTTTCTCTGAGGCTCAATGGAATTAGGAGTTTTACTGTGGGTGCAGTACGGGGAAGGTAAAATGAAAAAAAAAGATATGCGAAGGTTAAAAAAAAAACCACAACAAAACTGTTGTACATCTCTGATCTCCTGAGCAATACCTTTAATAGTTAAGCTTTCTATTACACTGTTTGGTATTTAGTATCTTGGTAACATAATTAGGAAAACAAGACATACAAAACAGACACTCTTCACAAGTGTTTCTAATCTAATACCAGGAGGAGTTGGAGAATTGTCTAGATTAAAACAAAGCTGTGCCTTTTTTTTCTCATTGCCCTGTAAAAATTACTGTTTGCAAAGTTCTGTACACCTGAAATGTTTAATTCTGAGTGTTTTAATTACAGACTGCTTACAAATTAGTTTTAGTATATTTTGGAGCAAGAGAAAGAGAAAAGGGGCCTTGGGTTATGTTGCTGGAGATTCCATGATCTGTTTTGCATTTATTATGGAACTCAGAAGTTAGTCACTTCCTCAGTTAAGATGACTGTCTTGTTCTGAAGGGTGACTGTCCTTTCTTTCTTTCTTTTGTATTTATTATTATTATCATTATCTTTTGTGATGAGAATAGGAGGAAGGGAAGAAATACCAGTACTGAAGGTTTTAATGAGACATGTAGGTTTCATTAAAAACCTGTTGCTGCATGTTAAATTTTCTTTCTGAAAGCATTAACAACTTTTAACTCTGATTAAAAATGAGGAAAAAATTGATCTTTTCATTTTTACTCTTCAGCAGTCACTGTTCCCAGGTTCAGGCTCTTCTGATCAGCCATGAAGATCAGAGGCATCTTTTTGGTTTAAATGCGTAATGAGTTTAGGGAAGATACTCAAGCTCTGAGACATAAAGATGGCAAGAATTAGCAATATTATATCAGTGACATAAATTAGCATCACAGTTTGCTTTGCTTGGATAACATATGCATTATTTATCCCATCGCTGTGTGTGTGCTATGCAGTATAGGTACAGTATCATGCAACTCAGAAGAAACACGAGTTATTCATGGGATCCAAAAGCAACATGGATGTGATATATTTTGGAGCCACCACAGGCTACATACCTAATTGCCTGGGCAGATAAGGCCATGCTATGGTCTGATTTAGGACAACTGGAGATGCAGCTCTTAATCAAATGCCCTTAAAGGATGACATATTCTAAATGAAACATATTTCTTTTCAGCATTTAGCTAGATGGAGTAAAACATCCCCTACATACACAGGGCATATATGTTCCAGTTAGCTTATCATGGATGAAAAGGAAGGTGATTTAGCTTGGAGGTAAACATAGTGACTGCAGCTATTGCTTCTGGAAGAAAGCGGCTTTAAATTCTCTGGGAATTCTCCAGACACCCTGTGATCTAGAAGACTCACTGAGTCTGTACATGCTTATTCTGTTTGACATAGCTCATTTCCAACTCATCTGTGCTTTTTGTGGGCTAAGAAGTTTGTGTACAGTGTGATGTTGTCATCTACTTTATATATACGTGGAACTCCAGCTGGTTAATAGGAGTTTGAATACTTGTATTTATTTGTATTTGTACCAGCAGAAAGGCCGTTAGTCTCTTGCTCAAGGCTATTTTTACTATCCAGTGTACCATCTAGCAGTGCAACATGGCCAGGAAAATGTAAATTATCTAGGTTTATTACCGTGTAGGATAACTGAAACGTTTTTGAATTGACAGAACTCTTCCGTGAATCTCACTCTTTAGTCAAAATGTATTAAAATCCCTGCTTGTAAAAAGTCACATTCCTATGAAGTAAGTATGATACTTCCTATGTTGTAATAGCCTTAGAAAAAGTAACTTTTATCTTTCTAATTTGCTTTAATCACTCAACCTTGAACATTCCTTTCTTTCACATCACAGGATGGTGATTGTATGTATTAATGGGCTTTTAGGTTATTTGACCCCTATTCTACCCTAAGGGAATGCAGATATTTGTTCTCCTTTTTTTTCCTGTGCACACTGATTAACAAACAGGCAATTGTGACAAACTGGTAAAGCCATGGCTCACTGCATGAGCTGATAAATTTGGTATGTGACATTGTATTGAAATATTAAAACTTCAAAACGTTATTTACAAAATGACGTGAGTAATAAGTGAAATGTTAGTCGTGCCCAAGATTGAATTAATAAACCAGTGGGAAAAGCAAACTCTCAAACTGGTAAAAACCAAACTGGCACAGAGCACCTGGTTCACATTATTTTGTTTAACTGATGACTTTCTGCCACCCAGAATGGCTTAATAAATTCTGTAAACCAATAAATCTTGTGATTGCTTAGGTAGACCATTGGTCAGGGCTCTCTTCTGGTAAGAAAATGAAATAAATCAGTTAGTGACACCATTTCTTGCCCAAGCCTCCATGGCTGCCTGGGAAATTGCTATAGACAATTATCTGTATTTAGCTTGTCTCAACATTTTCATTTGGGCTGGAGGGAAAAGCCAAGCTAAGAATGGCCCATTTCTATTTTAAACTATTGTCCACTGCATAAATATCGTGGTGTTTTTAGAAACTGAATATGCAGCATGGTAAGTTTAGAGGACAATTAAAATACTATGTAGTGAGCAGTATACTTCTCTGATATAAGATTATTTCTCTGAAGTGTCACACACCTTTCTCAAGTCCCAGGGACCCAACAGAAATGTTGAACAGTTTGCTAAGTCTATCCTACTTTCCAGTATCTGAATAGAATATGTGAAAAGCATACCGTAGCATTTGTAGAAGCAAAAACATTACACTTTAGGGATAAACAAATAGTTTTACATGAGACAAAAGAAATAGAGAGCTTTTTGCTGCATTTCCATTTTCGTGATTAATCTTTTCACTATTTTTTTTAATGAAGAAATGAAAAACATTGTTTTTAAAGTTTGCATTTCAGAGCAAACTGTGGGTTGCTCAGAAGCCTCACCTGAATAGCTGTTTTCAATTACGGCACTTTTCCTGTAGTGCTGTACATCTAACCTTGCCTTCCCAATGAACCTTTTCTTTGAGGTAAAAGCACCGAACAGAGTGTAGTCTCAGTCTTTTTCCTGTGTGCCAAACCCATCTACAGTATTTGAAAAAAGGGTAACTTTTTCAGTTGATGTTCAGTCTTTCACAGTGCCAGCTGAATGTAAACATAACAGAAATTTTTGTAAGAAAATTACATCAAGTTGATGTGTAAATATGTATGCACATAAACAAACAATATACCTTTACATCTGTCTGTATATGCAGCTTATTCAGAATGGTTTCCATACATAGAAAAAGTGTTTTTAAGATAAATATTTATGACAGTATGCCTGAGTGGATAGTTTGTCTGCTGACTGTCTCGTTTTGCTTCTTTTGCCAGCAGCCAACAGTGGAAGATGTGAGTACCTAAAGTAGATTGTGTGGCGTCTTGTGTATGTTTGGTGAATGTGCTGTATGTGCTTGTTAAATGTTGCGAATATTTGGCATATTTCATAGCAGCAAGTGTTGTGAAATGTGAAATGGAACTATATTTTTTAGCATTACATCAGTTAAATGCTTAGCTGCATATTGGCTGTGCATTTTCAAAGAAGTGTAAAGAGGAGCTCAGCTGTAGCTAACATTCAGCAACACAAGTTCAGCCATGGTGAATTATGCCTGAAGAGGTATGCTTAGCTCTGAGACACCCTGTAGAAAAGTATTCTGAATTTCAAGAGCTTACGGAAATCTTAGCTCCTAAAACCTAGCTGGTGTTGAGTTCAGCTGTTTTGCTTCTCCCCAGCTCTGCTGGGTGCTTCACAAAATAAACGAGCAGGTAGTCACCTTCCTCTGCATCAAGGCAGATCCGAAGTGCTGTTACTATAAGAGGTGTTGTGAGACAGAACAAATTCTTCATAGAATAAGAAGGTAAAAATTCTGGTGGTTTTAAGAGTTAGAGATCCCATGGTGAATTTCCAACCATGTGTAACTCTTGTTGTCTTGCAAAATCTCATTTGAATAGTTTTATCTTTCTTGCTTAAAGTTCCTGCTAAGTTTCAACCAGTATAATACCTTCTTCTTCCTGTTGTAAATGGTTTGTGTTCCTGTTGTGAGTTGTGTGGTACCACAGATGGGTATCTCATTGCCAATTATTAAACAGAAGCATTCAGTAGCAGGATGTGGAAACTGCTCTTGGATGGGCCCTTTAGACCCCTCTGAAAATATACAAAACTTGAAGATAAAATCATAATGGGGCCAGAACACTGATTTATGTAAATATGCTCGCAATTGCTGATGCAAATGGTGAAGAAAAGGATTTAGGGGTCCAGTGATGTTGATTGTTAATGTAAGCACAGGCCTTCACCCAAGACCGTCTTTGTTAATGTGTAACTCTGCAGTGCCGGAGGGGTCAGGCTATTCCAGACAGTGCAAGATTGTGATAGCTCCTACATGAGAAATACCAGCCGTCTCATGTATTCTTTAATTAAATCCCCAACCAAGTCTTCCATTAGGGTGAGTTTGCTTAACTCTGTGTACTTCAAAGGAACTGCACTGATTTATAGTAGCTGAGCACTTGGTATTTTATTGACATCTGCGACTGCATATTTAAATTCTGTGGCTTGCTTTAGAAATTAAAGCTCTACTCATACCTTTAAGTAATTCAACGCTGGTCACAGAAGTTGTTCTAAGCGATATGAGATAGTAACTTGAAGACTGTGTTGGCGATAAATAAATAAATAAATGAACAATAAGAACAATGCTGTCTCGTATGCCTCTGAAGGATGCAAAAAAAGATTAATAGCTCTTTGAGAAGGCAATTTAAAATACAGACTTGCAAGCTGATATCACAGGATCTATTATTGACAGAAGTACAATCCTTTGAATCATAAGTGAGCTCTAACATCGGTTACGTTGCTTGTTTTCCCAGGAGTCCAGTGATTAGGCTGCTGGCAATCACACGATGGTCTTCTGAGAAGCCTACCTCAAAATTAATGGTTTCATCAGCTTGTAGGAACAAGTAAATAATTGGCACACCTGGGACTATCCTGAAAAGCTTCTGTATGTTTAGTGAACGCTTTCTAACTAGTTCCAGTGTAGTGTGGATCATAGAAACCTGAGTGTTGCATTGCAGAGAGGATCAAAGTGTGGTTTTATGGCCTCTTCTGTGTTTGGAGTCAGGGAAAAGCTCTACTGAGCTTTACGAAGACTGAGTGATTCTTATTTTTCTTTGTCCTTGCAGGTCAAGCCAGTTACTCACAGTAGAATCACCGTGTCATCACGGTTTCGAAAACCCCTCCAAGAGCCCTACATGATTTTGTAAGTTGAATTTTCAGATAGTGAGATGCTATTTTTTATTTTATTTTTTTTCCTTTCTTAACTTCAGATGATTTTTGCTTTAAATGGTCCTTCAAATCATATTAATTTGCTTTCTTTCAGCCTCATTGCTAACGGAGACCTTATTAGCCCAGTAGTGCGACTCCTTATTCCCAGGAAAACTCTGAATCACTGGGACCACGTTCTTGAAATGGTTACAGCAAAAGTATCCCTCAGAAGTGGAGCTGTTCACAGGTAGGGGAAGGCTGAATATTTGTGAGTTGTTAGGTTGAGATATGTTTTTAAAAGTCTGGAATTAGATAATAATAGATCATGCCTGCTTTATGGGAATTTCATTTATAGGAAAATTGTCTTTAGAGGTACATTCCAACCCAGTTAGGAACTTGGAAATATGTTTACTCCACATGAGTTTCTTGTTTCATTTCAACTGATATTTAAAGAGAAAAAAAAAAAACAAAGCTCTCAGTATTTTTCAATTGTTATATCTCATCTAAATGTTTAATTAGCAGGTATGTAATAATACAATAATAATTCAATGTATTTAATATAAATAATGAAATGTTAAATGATAAATGTTAGAATGAAATGAATGACCTCTGTAAAGTCAGTCAAAATGTCTGGAATGTCAGTAATGGATGCATCATTTTTACCTTTAATTTTGATAGTTCTTTAAATTTACTGGGGCAAGCAATTTCAAGGAAAATGCTTTTTGTCTTTGAAGACCTGTTATCTGACAGAGGTAGGCTTTATCAGTTGCCTCAGCCCCCTGTTAGGAGTTAAGAGTCAGGGCCTTCCAGAATTTTCCACTGCTCTAGTTGTTGAGGTATCCCTGGAGTACCCTATGGATAGATTTCAGTAACCTTAAGGCCTTGAATGTGAAATGAGATCTGATTGTTGCTGCCGATTTTAGAGCAAAATGGTATGTGATCTCTGATAAACTTCACTGTGTAAGCAGGCTGCCAGAGGTGTGTCGTGGCAAATGTCTGACATTCCAGTGTTACCCCATGCAGAGCACATTACAGAAACCCATTCTTCAGATAGGAAAGGGTTGGAAAGTAATTCTTCATAGCAACCTGCTGGATTTTCTCCTGCTTTGTACAGGGTACTTGGACTATACAGTCTCCATCAATCCTGTTGAGCCTCAGCTATTTTGTGATTCTGTTACTGATTCTAAGAGTTGCATTTTTTTTTCTTTTTTAATTATTATTTGTTCAAGGTTGTATCCCTGTTTGTATGAACTTGAGAGGCATTTTTTTCTTTTTAAAATTGATATTACTTTATTCCTTTATTTATTTATCTCATTTCTTTATTTGCACTGTATGAGTCAGGGATGTTCTCAAGACAGGCTATTTGTATTCTTCGTGGAAGACACATTACTTAGGTTTATGTATCATTTCGTATCTCCTTACGCTGTTGATATTTATGAATAACAAAGCGGCTTCTGTAGAAAGCAATTTAAGATGACCATTCAACGTTCCTGCATTTAAAAATGTAGCTGCAAAAGTTTAATGTTGAGATTTAAATTCAGTGTAAATAATGTCAAGTTTTAGAATTTGCTTCACAGGGAAGAGCTTATTCATTATAGAATATTTCCTCTTCCCTTGTTGTATTTCTCTTCCTTAAGTAAGGTGATGGACTTGACAATGAAGGGACTGGGATAGCACAGAAGTACTGTGTTGTCATGCACACTCATCCCACTACAAAGCTCTTCCTGCATTTCTTCCATCTTAGTAAAGTGTATGAAAATAAATTATTATGGTATAAATCTACCTGTTTTAATAGATGTATTAAATATTACTTCTGTTGGTGCTTAAGATTGTATACAACAGAAAATATAGAACAGTATGTTAATGTATTTCCTGCTACTTTCTACCTTGCCCCTCAGGTTGTGTTAACATTCAACACTTTGTTCTGTAGTATATAATAACATAAGGACAATTCTGTTAACTTTGTTAAGTGGACTGGTCCTAGGTCTTCATTCGCTGGGTCATGAGCACACTGTTCTTCCCAGATTACTTAGCACCCAGAGCACAAATGGGGGATGGAATCTGATGTGAGCAGGGTCAAGAACCCATAGAGCAGATCCCACCCAAGATATCAAGGGAAAGGTGTTAAAGACCAAAGTAATTTAATTGTCATACTTATTTAGAAGCTGTGAGAACATTTTGTTTGTCATATTGCTTTGTATTTTATTAGCTTTAACAGAGGTTGGCCTGTGATTGAAGTCATTTTGCAAAATGGTAAGGTCTGTTATATTAAGCCTTTACATATTTTTTCAGACTTTACACTTTAGATGGAAAACTTGTTCAGAACGGGTCGGACTTGGAGAAAGGGCAATTCTATGTTGCAGTGGGTAGAGAAAAGTTTAAGAAGTTGCCATATGGTGAGCTGCTGTTTAGCAAGTCTGCAGTAAGGCCGCAGGGGTAAGTTCCATATTTCTCATTCTTGAATGAGTATCAGCTCATTTACAGATTTGAAATTTGTAATTCCAAAAACATTTATAAAAGATGGGCTAATGGATTTCATTGAATGGAAGATTTTATTGAAAACTAGGAAAGTAGAGATGGAAATCTATAATAAAAGAGAAAATGGAATTTCAGTGGATTATTTTGGCTCATGTATAAGCCATTGATCACGTTTCATTAAATTCTTATCAGGTAAAGGTTTATTTTGCCTTGGCTTTATTTATTTATTTTTCCTAATGTACAAATGAGATTGTGAGTTAAGTGCTGCATGAAATTATGCATAGCTACATTTGTCAAGGTCTACTGCATGGTACTGCTTTATGGAATATGTACTCCTTTAATAATGCTTTATGTTTGGGTCGTTTTTGTAAGCCAGCATTATCACATAATAGAGCCCAGAACAGCGTCTCTGTAAGGAGGAACTTGGGGTTTCGGTATCTTTGAAGTATGAAGCTAGATTGGGAGTCATTTAAATAAAAGAAATTGAAAGAAAAGGAAATTTGTCCCACAGAGGGGTTTAGGACGTTTCTCACACATTATGCATGTAAACTTAGGTGTGTTTATCTGTTTTATTGAGCAACATGAATAAGAAAGTATTTTGAGAAACAGAATTTACAACAAGTGAATTTAAAGGCAGTGGAAAATGTTGTTGAAGATGCATTGATCAATTGATGGTATAGAATTTTATTGAAATTGCTGGGGCATTTCATTATATTATTTTAATTATCCTTCACTAACTCAATGACCGCTGCTCTGTGGATTTGAAGTGAATTTAAGTGTGCATTGTGGTGAAATCCAATATATTTTTTTTTACTAAGTCAATGATTACATATTTAAATATTTCTGCTCACTATACTATAAGTGATTCTTAGCAAAACTCTGCAAGTAGTCAATAAAACAGTAAACTCTGATGCTACAGCTGTCTTGGTGTTATGTGACGTAGTTGTAGAGCAGTACTGTCTAAGAAAGTGACGTTGTACAGAACTCTAAGGCATGCTTTATTTCTGCAGTTCTAAAGCATCTGTCTTACCTCCAATTGCGGGATCTAGAAAATCTAAAGGCAGTGTAAGTATCAGATACCACAATGATGTTTGTTTCTAATTTTGCTTAATTCCAGCAGATGAAAACTCCTTGTCCTCTGGGTTTAATTAAATCTGTAGGGGAAAAAATTTCTCAGCCACCTGGTGGTATGCTTATTAATGCTTGATGAGTCTGTCGCTGTTTGCAGTGTCAGTTGGATAAAACATCCAAGAATATATTGTTTCAGAAATGGACGCCTTATTTTTTTTTTAATTTTTGCCTAGAAAGAACAGCTGCTGCATTGTCTTTTCCATAATACTTTTCAACTGTCCTTATGTATTTGTTCATAATAAATTTGTTTATTCAAATTATGCTGAGGAAAAACACAGGACCTTTTACAAAGTGTATTGCAGAAAAAGGTATTTCTGTATGCTCAGTCTGGATAAGGCCCTCAATCAGTTTCCTGCCTGATGTGTTTTGTCCCTAGCTAATCACTACGATACAGAGGTTAAGCATCCACTGCTTGACATCACGTGGAGCTATTTACACATGTAGAAATGAGTTCACAGCACACGTACCGCCAAATCTGAATAGAAATGTTTGTTTGCACCAGTTGTGTACCAGTGAAGTTTACTGTAACAGACAGCAGAGCATTGGACTTCCAGTCTGACATTTAAATGGTGTTAGCTGATCATATCCGTTCACC
This sequence comes from Callipepla californica brunnescens, assembly GCA_023055505.1. Classification (NCBI taxonomy): domain Eukaryota; kingdom Metazoa; phylum Chordata; class Aves; order Galliformes; family Odontophoridae; genus Callipepla; species Callipepla californica. Next base: position 3,326,971 of record JALIRH010000053.1, read on the forward strand.
ATTCACAAACCAAAACAAAAACCTCTGGAACACCTGAACACAATAAGGAATAAAATATACAATCTCACTTCTTCCGTTCTGTTGAAATGCAGAATAAATAATACAGTTTGAAATAGAGATTTTAACAGAAGAGTGAACTGTTATAGATCATGAAATTGTTTGCTTCAGTTTCATTTCTCCATTTTTTTCTAGTGCTATTTCTTGCAAGAAACAATCTCCAGTTTGATTTAAAAGAGACTGAAACACCAGTTTTTCTTAATATTGAACAGATAAATGGTAGATTCAGTAGTATGATAAATAAGTGCTTGATTAGATAGTAAAGCCTAGGTGGTTTTTACATAAAACATTTAAAATATTAGTGATTTCTCTTAATTATAAAAAAAGTAGAAGAATCACACAAAATGGAGTCACGTCTGCAAGTGTTTTTTAGAGATTCAAAAATTCATTCTGGACATATTTTTCTGAATAATTTTAATTATATATAGATGATAGTGCTTTTAACTTCGGCAATGAGGTACCCAACACTCTTGCAGAATGTAAATCCTTTCTGATGTGCACGTTCTAAAATGTCATAAATTGCTCACACAGCTGCAGTGGGGGAAACAATTCAGTGTGCTTGTCATACATGATTTATCTGAGTCTATGATAAAGTGAATGGTTCCAGATGCTGATACGGTTTTCTATTCTCTGCTTGAGCGTTCTGTTGTTACATTGACTACTTTGAGAGATCTGGATTAGTAAGAAACTACACATGCCATTAAACTGGCAGAATTTGAAGAGTGACATCTTCTCTTGAGAAGTAACAGTGGTTCAGTTGTTGACCTCTTAACCCAGCTTACTACAGTGTTGACAGCACCCTAAATGACTGCTGTGTGCAGCTGAGGTTTTTGTGATATTTCTTCTGAACAGATTTAAACTGTGAAAAAATGTAATATAATCTCTAGCTACTAGAATTATTGGTATATTCAGTAAATGAAAGCTGAAAACATCAGGTTCAGGTTTCTGTTGCTTTTTCTGAATGCACAACTCAGGAATCAGAAGAGCTGGGTGATTTCCTTGGCAGTGATTCAGAGGTGACATGCTGGCAGACCTCCTTCTGAGTGTTCTTTTGCCACATAAAGGCTGTCATCCTCGCCCTGCCACTTTTAACACTGAGCAGATTAATATCTGTGTTGCATTTACACAGGCAGTGAATTATTCACAAGTTGCCTCTACACGTATGCATAGATGAGATACACATACATACATAAATGAAATGCAGAGATGTATTATTTATATGCACGTACAGATTTGTCTAACCATTCTTTTCACTGGATGAAACATTATTTCCTTGTAGTGATTGTGTTCTTTTCTTGTGTGAATTGTTCAGGAGCATTTAATCAGTCGTATCTTTTAGCAAGTTGATAATGCAGTTACAGTTTTCCAGGTTGTTTTAGGTATTCTTTAACTGTACTGATTGTTAATTAATGCATTTCTTTAACAGCTGATATAAATCCATAGGTATCAAGAAATTGGAATAATGTTGAAATTAAAAAGTAAACTTCATCATATTCATCAGTGATGATTACGAACACTTCTTTTCAGGGAAATGATCGGCAGTCTAAATCTACTGTTGGATCCAGTGAGCCTGGGGAGAGCAGCTCCTCACCTCAGCCTCCAAAAGAGAAGGTCAAAAAATGCCATAATCCAGAGGATTCTGTTAACAAATGTGCTAAAGTAAAACAAACAGCTTCCACAGGATTCCTGCAGGATAATGGTCAGTACTGAGATGAATTTAGTCATAACATAATAGCTTTTTATCTCCTGTTAAAGCGGTGAAACACAGAACTAGCATACTACTTCAACTGTCACTTTACTCTGGCTGATTTAATTTACTGAAGTTATTTTTGCTTAGGAAATGTACCTATGGAAGGTGTTGAATCAATACAGGCCAATTAATATTTTTAAGTAGAAACGAGTAACGCTTTTCATAGCATTTGGTGCCACTTCTCACTGTTGTGTTCATACTGAAGTGTGCAGTAATAACCTGTGGTTTAAAATTTCAGTGTACATCATCCAGCAGCACGGTATTTATGTCTGTGTTTGCCTAGTTGGAAATTTACCTTCTCGGTCAGGAGAATTTTGTATATTTGAGTTTGAAAAGAACAGTGAAATATAATCATTTGTATTATAGCAGGTTTTTTGGTTTTTTTTTTTTTTTTAGAGTAAGCTTTATGAATTTTCATTTTGTTTCAGTCCTGAGTCAAATTTCATTTTGTACTACTGTTGGTAAGTGAATATAATTTTAGCCAACTGCTTGTCAGTGAAGTTTTTTTCTTACTGAAGAATGATGGCTGTATTAAAAAGAATGTGCCTAAAAATGTTCATCCTTTATAACTCATAAAACAGCTGAATAAGATTATTTTCCTGGATGTTATGATATATCCTCAATTTTACCTATTTATTGATGCATGCTAAAAACATTTAAGTGAGCGACTGTGAGATCTGGCCGCTCGGAGAGGGTTAGCTTCATAATGTTAAGGGTTCAGGGGAAGGCTACTTTTATTTAATGTTTATCCACTCCAGATATCTTTGATTATTGACACATTTTATGTTTAAAAATAAATAGATACGTTGACTTATGCTGGGAAATGCCAGTGCAGAATTCTTCATACGGAGCTCAGAATACCTATGTTCTGATCTAGCCTCCTGTTCAGAGTACTGAACTGCTCTGAGTAGAGGCTTAACACGTAATCACGGAAACCTGAGTTTGGCAGGGTCCTAGGTAAAAGGTTTCAGATTACTTCTTTTGTTTTCCCAATGGTGGAAGGAGTACTGGAAGCAGTAATAGGTTTTACTATCCTCTCAGCAGTCAGTGACTGAAAAACTAGTGATACTTCAGTTGATAACAAATTCAGAGAGTTATTTCTCTCTCCATATTTAGCACTACTGCTTCTCTAGCTCCTGACAGAAATGTTTGGAAATCCTCTGATTTTATTAAAGAATTTATTTCTTGCTGTTTCCTCTTCAGATTTTCCATACTTTGTGATTCTTCTGTAGCTAAAAGCCTTTAATAAAAGGCAGACAGTTCTCTGGTTTGAGCTAAAGAATGCGTTGAGAGAAGCTCTTATTTCTCTCTGTTCTCTCCTATTTATCCTTGCTGTATGAAGACCTGCTAGTGGATGTGGGGATGTGCAGTTTGGCATGTACACTGTTCTTCAAGTCTGGTCCTAGCTGGCCATGCAGGCAGTTACTGAGGAAGATGATACCTCTGGGTTGAGTTCTGACAGTATGGGATGAGAGATCCAGAGCCTTGCAGTGAGTTTCTGATGGTGTGTAATCCTTGCTCCCTCAGATGATTTCTGTTGATGAGAAGATGTATGCTAAGCCAGTAAGAACTATTTTCTTTTCCAAGCCAAAAGCCGAAGTGTTTCATCCTCCTATAAATCTTTGAGTGAACCACTGTGAGCACTGCAGACTTGTGAACATTTGCAGACTTTTCCTTTCTCTAATTAAATTTCCCAGTATTTGATCAGCCCATCGAGTGGAAAACATGCCAGGAAGCAGTTGCCTGAAGATTCTTATTAAAAGCCTCCTTTCTCAAAGTGATTTTCTGCTCTGTTTGTATTTTAAGAAGTACATCCTCATTATTTAATTCTTCTAGTTCAGCTTAAATTATTTGCCATGTTTCAAAGTACTCTTCTTCATGGTGCTTTACTGTTCCTTTTCCCCCTCTCCCTTTCTATCTCTATTTTTTTTTCCTGGCACTCTGCAGTAGGATATTTGGTGGGTTTTTTTTTTTGTTTTTATTTTTTTCCATCTTAGTGGATCACTTACTTCTTAATGGAGGTCTTTTTCTGGGTTTATGGTTTATCACTGTGTAAAAATAAACGTTTGAAGAAGGAACATGGTGCACTGGAGAAGGAATTCCAGTTGACCCTTTTCTTTCCCTTTAATCACTTTGGCTGAAATTTTGTAATGGAGCACCCTAGGCCACTTAAAATCTCCATCATTATCCCATTCTTCCATCTGTGGAAGAAGTACAGAAGTCCTGGCTGCAATAGCTTTTGGAACAGTTGCTAACCGCATTCTGAAGCAGGTGCCTCTCATCATAAGAGAGGGTAATTCAGTCTTTACCCAAATTATTTCCTAACTTGTTAGAGATTTACTGGACTGGAAGAGGAACCCAACATTTTGGAAAGAGCTGGTGCTGCTGGCAAAGCATTTGCCGTTTATTTTGACCCACTGAAGTAAGAGAGCTTTCCACCACTTAAAGAGGAACAGACATGACCCTCTGGAAGAGAATGGTATGTTGGAGAATGGTACTGTTGGAGATGAGGCTGAGCAGTACTAAAGAAAAGTGCTAGCAGCTGCTGCTATTTGTATTGAAGTGATCAAACAAGCTACCAGTGTCAGATTATATGCTTTTTTGTAATCGTACTGTTAACCCAGCCAAACCTGAAGGCATTACACTCAGTGCTGTTTATTTTTGTTGTGTTTTGAAGCAAATTAGATTGGATAACTTACCTGGTGGCAACATCTGAAAAAAATAATAGAGCACATCATGTAATTGATAGTATTATTCTTGAGATGACTGCACACAAATTTTTTTATGCGCTGATGCTGTGAAAAAGGCACAAAAGTAATGAAAACTATTTTTATTGACACGGTTTATGCACCAGAAAGAAAATGAATCCATTTCATGGTTATTGTTAAGCAATAAAAAGCACCTCTAAGATTGTTAGAGCTACCTAGCACTAATTACTTTGAAATTAAGAGCTTTAATGTGCATAGAGCACGTTCCCATGGAATGCAATAACATCATGCAGACAGTTAGGAAATGTCCATGTTTGTAGCTATAATTATCAACATCCTTCTCTTTAAAAATCTCTGAAAATAACATTTATTTTCTAAAAAGCGTTATGCTGAAAATTTTATAACTAGATTTATTCTTGAGCAATCTACTAACAGTAGATTGTGAGTTCACAATAATAACTATCTTAGGCTTTGTGCATGCAGAAAGATTTTTTTTCTCCCTCTGTTGAACCCTAAGAATCTAAAAGAGGAGTTTGTCCCATGCTTGGTAACAAATGCCTATCACTTTTTACTTTTTTTTTTTTTCTCATAAAAATAAATATCAAGCCTTACTCCACATAGTCAAAAGTACTAGGAAATAAATATCTCCATGTGTAACACAAAGTATTCTTAGACCACTTTTGAATGTTTTGGGCCATATTTTTTTGGCTGTGAGAATCTTTGGCATTTGAAGGCAAAATATATAAGGGAGGAGCACAACTTCCTCAGGACAAAGGTCTTTTCACCCAACTCTGACCCTATCTGGGGTTTCCAATGTAGTCAAAACATAGAAAGCTTGTAGGGACATAGTTTAAAGAACATGAGTTACACTGTCCTCAAAGAGTCATCATCTCTGCAATTGTTATCTATCTCCTGATTGTTTTTTTTCTGGTGATTTTCACACTTTAAGATGGAGTGGCATGAAGCCTGGCCAGCAGATCCGTGGGAGCTGGAAGCTGTGTATTCTCCTGCCCAGACAAACAATTTGTGTCAGAGGTGTGCCTTGTCAGTTAGTGTCCTGGTATTCTCTTAGCTAAATGTTGAACTGTAAGGATATAAGGTTGCAGAGATCAGCATTACACCATATTTCTGTTCTCTATTATTTGGAATGGTTGTACTGCTGTGTGATTTGTGATGATGTCAAACTTACTGCTCAGGGTGTATTATTTTGTGGCTTGAGTGCCTGGTTTATATCAAGTTTCCTATTTATGTGTTACTGGTTGAATATTTTTTCATCCTTAGAGCTACACATTGTATAAAATATAGCCTGAACATCTGCCAAAGCCATCTGAACATAGTTGCTACCTCCTTGAAACAAACAAACAAACAAAAAATGCCAGAACAAATGTGAGGATCATTATTTGAAGTGTTCTTTGGAATATGTGTATATTTGTACATAATTCGTACAACCTCCTGCATTCCAGTTTGCCTCTTGTCCTGGCACTGGGTACCAATGAAGAGAGCTTGGCTCCATCCTGTTTGCATGCTCCCATCAGGAGCATGAGATGAGATGTCCCCTGAGCCTACTCTTCTTCAGCCAAATCGTCCCAGCTCTCTCAGCCTCTTCTCATGGCTGAGCTGCTCCCACCCTTTCATTACTTTGGTGGACTTCATTGAACTCCCTGTAGTATGCCTAGGTCTCTCTTCTACTGGGGGCCCCAGAAGTGGTCATGGTACTCCAGTTGTTGCCTTACCAGAGCTGAGTAGAAGGAAATGATCGCCTTGACCTGCTGGCAAGACTTTGCCTAATGCAGACAAGAGTATGCTTATTCTTCTTAGCCTCAAGGGTACACCTGTGGCTCGTAGTTACCTTGTTGTCTACAAGGACCCCCAGGTCCTTTTCTGTAGAACTGCTTTCCAGCTGGGTCATCCCCATCATGTGCCAGTGCCTGGGGCTGTTCCTCTGCAGATACAGGACTCTACGTTTCTCCTTGCTGCGCTTGCTGTGATATGCAGAGATAAAGAATAGTGGCTATCATCTTGTCTAAGTAAATGGTTTAAATTCACTTTTGATTCTTTGAATACTTTGTAGAGAGAAAGCTTAAATTGATCGAGATCTGAAAAAGTACATATGAAAGGAAACTGAAGGACCTAGGTTTTTGGTTTATTTTTTATTTATTTTTCCAAATAAAAATGTAAGATTTTTATTTGAATATATTATATTGGATTAGATCAATACCTGACATTATAACAGGCATTCCTAACAAACTGTGGATATGATGTGAAAATTCACGTCAAGTTCTAAACCATTGGCTAATAGGAAGGAGTATTTCAAGTCAATCCATAAATGAACCATTGTCTAGCTACTGCTACTTTTTCCTTTGTTTCGTTTTCTTTTCTTTTTTTTTTCTTTTTTTTTTCTTTTTTTCCTAAAAGCCTCTGATGTTGGCATTGTTGTCACAGTGTCAGATAATTGTGTGGATGAACCACAGATCTGATCTGGTATAATAGTTTCTACACTGTTAGTCTGCTTCTTAGAAAATCAGACTTTCCCCTTAAAATAAATATCAGCAGGGGCTTAAAATTGGCTAAAACAGATCATGTCTGAAGCATTCTTTTTTATTTTTGTAAGAAAAACATGCCGGTTTGCACGTGACACAGATGGATGTGGGTTGTCTTTTTCCTTTCCTCTCTACCCCTCAAGCTCTCTGCAGTGAGGCTTTTAGTGTCTGCTGTAAAATAACTTTATTTCCATATGAATGCACTAGCAGTCTGGTTTCCCTCAGAAAAAAAATTCAGACTTTTCATGTTATTTTATCTTACAGTAACTTCTACGTGTTATTATGAAGGATAAAATGATAGGAAATTATTTTCAGGAAATTCTATGGATAGTTTAGGATAACATTGCTTGTACCTGATATTGTTTTGGCTCTGTTTTCCTGCTTAAAGAAAAGTACAGTAGGCACCAGTGTTTTAACAGCCCTATCATCTGACATTGCTTAGGGCAGCTTCAGTTGGTTCACTGCTTTTTTGAAACACTAGCCACCTCTCTTCAGCAGAGCTGTTAGAAGGCTTCAGGTGTACCCTTTCCCAGTAAGGGTCACAAGGCTTTGGGGAATTCAGAGCTTGAAGCAGTCTACTTTCTCTCAAGATTTCATAGGTCTTTCTCTTTGCAATTATGGAGATGGAGAAGAGGTAAAGAGCAACTCCTGTAGAAGCTCCATAGAAAAGCACTTGCAGCTAAAGTTTTCATTCACTCTTCCAGCTTGAAGCAAAAAACAATGCTCCCAAAATTTCTTTTAGCCTCTGCATATCCCCTCACTCCGTTAGACCACTCCTCCTTTTTCCTCTTGTGATTCATTCTGTGCCCTTCTATGGATCCTTCTCTTTCTCCTTATATCCTGAATTACTGAATGTGACCCTGCTTTAAAATAATCAGAGGTAATGAGAGATGACACTGTTGTATGTTTAAGATACCTCACTCTATATGAAATATAAAAACAGTGATGATTAATGACTGAGTGTGGGCTGATTTCACACAGTGTCAAAATCTTAAAAATTCCTATACTTTCTGGTTGTCTGGACACAGAATTACAGAATGGTTGAGGCTGGCAGAAGCCTCCAGTTTGGAGGCTCCCCTCCACTTAATGAGAGTATACCCCAAATTTACTGTAAAGTTTGGACCTACTTTCTTTTTTTTTTTTCTTTCTGAACCACTCTTTAGAGTCCTTTTGCCTGAATGAGGCCAGGACACTGACTGTGGGCAGATATCTCCGTCTTTGAAATTTCTGGTTAGTTTGGGGCACAGGAAGTCAGAACTTGCTCTTGCATGAGCAGCTTGTCTAATCTATAATATTTTAGGAACTATTTTGGGTAGACATGAATATTTCATCCAATGGAAGTGCTGGGAGTTCTCCTTTTGGTAAGGTACAGTACTCTATGTTAGTAGAGATTGCATTATAAGTTCATAGCACTATGGAATGATGACTTACAAAAATATTATTTCATGCAATTTATAGGGGTTTCTAAAATGTCTTGTTGTTTTTCCTTCCTTAGAGTAGTGCATAGAAACTGACTAATGATGTGGAGACAAAGATATGAAATATTGCAGTAAGATTTTTTTTGTGCTTCTTTTCTAAACCACAAAGCATTTCTGAAATATTGCCTATAAGATGTGGTGCAAAAAATACCCAGTGTAATATATTTGTTTGTGAGGACCTGAGTAATTCATGACACGGATAGTAGTGATTAATGAGGTCTGCAAACAGCTGCTGATGAGAATTTGCACAGAAACACGTAGCAGGGAGTATGCTGGCCTTTCATTAGCTGCCTGGCTCCACTTATTTTTTAATTCACATATGAGAAGTGTAAATATTTCTGTCTGAAACTCAGTAGCAATGATAATAATATTTAATTTCTAAAGATATTTTCTTGATGCTTCCTTTAATCGGGTTAAAAATTCATATATTATTTAAAAAAATTCTATTTATTTTCATTTTTGGTACCAAAATACAAGAAAAAGCATGTGCCTAATTTAATTCCTTGTCATTTCCTTTAGAATTTTGGACTTGTTCAACTCTTAGAACTTTCCTGTTTTTCAGCTTATGTCATTTTTTCTTCACTTGTTTTGACACATTTCAGACCTAAATATTTTTTTTCCTTCCCTTATTATTAATGGTACATATGTTTTGGACATTTGTCTTCCATACTATAATGTTTGCACAGAGATAAATAACTCACTTGTCTTTAGTTAATGATTTCCTTAGTTCCTTATAGACTTCTCCTTTTCTGAAATCAACTACTGATCTCTTCCGTTGAATGGACTTGAAATATGCTATTCTTTTAACTACCTGTTTTCCTTGGAGACCACAGCTGTTCTGAAAATGATGTGATTTCTCACTTCACCTGAAAACGCTGTCCTTGAAGACCTTGTGATATCTCTGCTGCCACTTTTTTCCATTGCAGCCTTCGGTTTAGTTCTAGCATCTTTCACTAGCAGCTCCGTGGAAGAGCAGGAATGAGTTTAGAGTGCTTTCCATGCAAGACAGTGTCCTTGAGAGGCAGGAAAAGGTAGTGCAGGACTTTTCAACTAATGTATTTTAATTATGGCCAGCTTTTTTGAGTCCAGTTACCAGGCTACTCTGGGGCTGACCCAAAATTAAAACTAGTAAGAGTGCTATCCAAATGCCAGGTATCAATCACTTATCTAGAAGACAGTTTCAGTGCCTGACCGCTCTCATGGCACGGAGATCTTTCCCGATGCCCAGTCTAACCCTCCCCTGTGCCATTTCCATCCTGCCATCTGTGACCAGGAGCAGAGCCCAGCAGCTCCCTGCTTCCCTCTCCTCAGAGAGCTTCAGAGAACAATGGAGTCACTTCTGGGTTTCCTCTTCTCCATACTGTACAGCCCAAGTGTCCTCAGCCCTTCCTCACAGGACATACCTGTCAGCCTATTACCACCTTTGGTTCCTCCTCTGGATGCTTTCAAGGAGCTTAACTTTCCTTTAATACTGTGGAGCTCAGGACCACACATATTTAGATTTGCCCCTTGGTTGCCAGGCACACTGCTGGCTCATGCTGTGCATGTTGTTACTTGTGCCCCTTGGTGTCTCTCTGCTGAGCTGCTCTCCAGCCATTCATCTCCCATCTGTACCTGTGTCCAGCATGGCTCCATCCAGGAGCAGGTCCTGGTACACGTTCTTGTTCAGTTTCATGCAGTTGCTGATGGTCCAGAGCTCCGCTCTGCCTAGATCCCCTGCAAAGCCTCTCATTTTCAAGAGAGTAAACAGAACCTCCCAGTTTAATTTTTCTGCAGGTTTGCTAAGGATGCATTCCACACCTGCATCCAGAGCACTGAAAAAGTTGTTGACCAGAACTGGCCGTAAGCTTAAGCCCCGGAATACTCCATTAGGAGCTGGCTGCCATCAACTCTTCAAGCCCTACCTATCAGTCAGTTCTTCACTCAGTGTATCGTGCACCTGGTCATCTCACAGTTAGACAGTTTGTCCAGAAGGATTCTGTGAAGGACAGTATCAAAAACCTTACTGTAATCCAGACAAACTACAGCCATCACCTTCCCTGAATGCACTAAGCAGGTTATCTTAACATAAAGAATTTCAGATTAGGGAGACAGGACTTCTCTTTCCTGAACTCTTACTAGATGGTCCTGGTGAATTTTTATTCTTTAAGCATTTTTCAGCGACACCCAGGATAATCTCTATAATACAAGGTAAGAACAACAGAACTTTGTCTCTTTAGAATGCCCACAAGAATGACAGTGTGGAATGTATGGATTATTTGTGTTGATACTAGCACTACTGATTCGTGTGCACTTTGTTACTGCTCTGGATCTCTGTGAAGGGTAATGAGACCTATGCATGTAAATAGTCAAAGGTTTACCATACTGCTATCAAATGTGAGATGTTCTTAGTTGTCTCTGAACACAGAATAGCGGGTGAATTACATTTAATTATCCCCACAAAAAGAAAAATAAGGAGGAAAAAAAAAAGAAGAAATGAAGAAAATAGTTATTTCTCTGATAAATATGACAATAAAAAGAAGGATCTTTTTCAGGATTGTTAGGGTAAGAATCCAACCTGTGATACTAAGAACATTGTGATATTCTGCACACTGGTACATTCAGGGTACAAGTATGGGCTGAGCAAAGGAGTTCCAGCAAAACTGTCTCCCAGGTACCCGGGCTGTTATTCATAACTTGGAAATCAGTTGTTTCTGTTTGAACCTGTATTCATTTTGCTCATTATCTGATACCAGAAAACTCACAGTAGGAACCTCCTAGACCCCAAGCTGCTACTCTCACTTGAAAAAAGAAGAAACTTCTCAAACAAAATGGTGCAGAATATTCGCAAATTTAAATATCATCGTAGCCATTAACCTTGTTAACTACCTGTATGTGCTTTTTTGAACTTAGATGGTGCAGTTTCATTTGTACTTCTTCTTGCACAGTGGCATAAATCCCAACTGTGTTTATGTTTTGCTCCTGTCCTGGTTCAAGGTGTTACTGATTCAGAGCCTGAGATTTTTCAAGATGTTTAAGGGCTACCAGGATAATTACAGGAGGGCATTATCATTGATTGTAGAAAGAGAAGTGGTACAACGTTATTATAATTGCTCCTGACCTTTCCCGAAACTGAAGGAACTTGAGAGCTAGGGCTTTGCTCATGCTCTCTATTCCCCTTCCCTTGTCCCAATGCTGTGGCATTTACTTTTTATTATGAAAAAGGAAAAAACATGGAGAATAATGGGAAATTGAAAACTTCATTAAAAGGAATGGTGAGTCTGCTCAGAATCCCCCTCTCCGAAGCAAAATTGAGTGCACTTCTGTAGTTCTGCCACACAGAGTCGCACTTGGACTTTACTTTCTTCCATACTTTTCCCACTGCAGGTGAGGGGATTTACAAAGCTAGAGAAAAGCGACCTGAAATGTGGGGGGCAGCTGAAGTTCAGGAAGATGAAGACACTCGTGTAGAAGTTCCATTGGACCAGGTATTGTTCAAACCTTAAATAAACGACTTTATCTTTCTTTCTTTACAGGTTGTATGTGTTCTTTACTCAGTTTCTTTCAGGAGCGCAACAGATTTCTTTGCAAATGATTATAACTGCTCACCAATGCAGCTTCATTTATGGGAACTTTAGCAAATCTTACTTTTTCTTTCAGTTACCTTTTTATTGTGCATCAGCATCAGAAGTGATCTGAGTGCTCTTAGAGGGCCTCAGGGAATCTCAGCTGCTTACCAGACAGATTCATCCAGATTGCAGTTCCTTTATAGTGATGAAACAATATAAGAATCAAGGTCAAAATTTATACAGTCCTGAACCAAAAACATGCCTGGATTTGTCAGATTTTTATCCAAGCTACCAGCGCGGTCTTCTGTTGAAACAATCAGGCACTTCATTAGCCAGATTTTTCATCAAGACTTGTTCTGGTTTCTGACGTAAAGAATGCTGCAGTTCTGTCTTTTCACACCTGCCTTGACCTCAGAGTTGTGTGCTAACACCATCAGGGCATCATCCCTGTTACTTATGGTTGTCTGTCATGGTTTTATGATTTTTTGTTATCAGCATTTCACATCATAACATCATGTAGTGCACTGGGAGTTAAAGAGTTAATGCAGAATACTGGTAAGAAGAAAAAATCATAAAAACATGACATTGTCCTTACGAGGTGCTGTGATAATTAGCCTGCGTTGGATTATACCGATAGTTCTGAAAGTGGGGACAGTACTGCCTGTCATGTCAGTCTACATTTCTTATGTTTCTTAGTACCTTGTGCCCTGCTCCTGATGGTGCAGTAACCGAATATTGAAATGATTATCCTGTTTATCAGCCTCAGAAGGTGCGTAAAGAATTTCTCAGGGATAACATGGAGCATTTGGTAGTATACACTGGGTTGTCAGGTCTTAGATTTTGGGTTGACTGCAATTCTGACAAAATTCAAGAGCCTGGAGATGGCAGCTGTCCCCTGGAGATGGCAGCTGTACTTCTCCACAGAGATTCTATGGCAAGGGCAAGAGCTCTGCTCTCTCTGCTGCCATTCGTGACAGTTTACCACAGCTACAGAATGGTAACCCTTACAAGAGAGAGGAAAACAAAACAGCTGATAGTGCGCTACCACTTCTGTATTTGGTGAGAGCTGCTGTTATTCATACAGTTGCAAGTAACCATCCCTTGTGCTGGTAATCCTGCAGTGCTACATATTTGCTTGGTATCTTTAAACTCATGTGCTGAGGCCCCTGCATAGTCCACAGGTGGAAATATTTGTCAGCTGCTACTAGCTGATTTTGATATCTGAGCCACCTCTGGAAGCAAATGTGTGTATGTGAAAAAAAAAGCAAAATTCAGGCATGTACACTATTAAAGATCTGATTTTTAAATTTTCAGAAAAACAAAACGAAGCAGCAAAATTTATTGAGAGTTCAGGTCATGGTTTATTTCACATTTCAAAACCTCATCTTTTCTAGGTAATCTGGAAGGAAGCCACGTCCTTCTTAAAAGCACTGAGTTTTCTTTATACCCAGAGAACTGAGATTACTCATCCCCTAAAAACATTTAGCATTTTGCAAGTTCATGTTCCTATTAATTAACATTTTAAATCATTTTCAACTCTGTGATACAGAAGATTTATAGCTTCTTCTTATCTGAACTGCAGTTTCTGTTACGTGCTAGAAGTACAGAAAAGGACAGTCAGTGAGGGCTTCACTATCTTGCATAATGCATAAATATTTACATGCCAGCTTTCACTGCAGTTCTGATATGCTATCATTACCATCAGCCACATAAATCAGGTGGTGAAAAGAGAGCTTAGTTATTGGTGGATTTTTTTTATACACCTTCTCCGTCTTGCCATTTAAAGTACGTGGTTGAACAAATGCCAGATTAGCCATTAACTAAAGTTAGTGTAAGACTGGCTAGACACCTGCTTACGTCCTGTTCTGCAAAATGCTGTTTGCCAGTTAAGAATGCATTAAAAGAACAGGAATTGCTCTGTTCCAGACAAGCTGACAGTTGTAATTGAACACCAAGGAGAAAAAAAAAGCAGTGTTTTGCCTAAACTCAAACCATATCCTTCTGTTCTGCGTTCCGTACCAAGACTTCAGCTTCTGAATAAAAAGTGGATAGTTTCATCTTTTGACACGCAGACTTACTCCAGGTTGGTTATTTACATCCTGGTGGCAGCGTCCATGGGAGCTGATGCCAGACTCTGAAACCAGTTGTGCAGGTAGCAAGGGAACAGTGTAGTTCTCCTGCAGCTCTTGGTATGGGGGGAGGAAACAATATAAGATTCATATTTGAAATGCTGAAAAACGTATTACTTTGAGTTTGCTGTTCATACTATAGATATATTCAGAGTAGCTTTTCCAGCTAATATAGATTTGGAACGAATTACTACTTTTTCTTTCTTTATGTAAATTGTGAAGTACAAAAGCAGCATTGGTTGCAGTAGTATTGAAATAACACTGGAAGTTTTTTATTGATTTATCAGTTTCCACGTGTTCTCCCACCCTAAGCCCTTGGGTGGTGCCACGAATGTGAGAGCTATGAGATGCAGTTGTCTAGTGTATGATCCCTACAAGGAATTCAGGCATGCTCCTGTGCCAGTCTTCTTTGCCTCAGGGGATATGTTACTGACTATTAAGATCTAAATGATGTTGAATGAATCTAAGTTGTTGTTTTTTTTTCCCCTTCAGATTCATAATCCAGTCTCCCCCTCTCTTTCTGTGTGTATTTGTAAAAATCACTGAATGTTAAATTTGTCCAATGAGCACTGATTTGGTGGGCTGTTGTAGATGTTCACGCTTCAGGTTCTTTCAGTAGCCATTTATTTCCATTATTCCAGACATGTCCTCTGATTCCTGATGCCACTGATCATTCTTAGTTTTCTTGGCTGTGAGGTGATGCAAAATTGAAGATCTCCCTGAGGTATTCTCTCTCTCTAGGGAGAGTTCATCAATAGTAGAAAATTTGCACCTTTCATTTACAGTGTTCATTGCGGAGTATACATTTTGCTTTAGAGACCCAAGATTCACCTCATTGAACAGAACAAAATGCCAATATTCCCTGCTGCTGAAAGCAAAATGTTAATGTTTGCACTGATTAAACATTAAAACAGGCTGACTGCTTGAAGATACATTCCTTGATTAAGAAGGGTAGAGCTTTTCATGGGGAAATATTTTGCATTGTAGCCACGAAGAGTTCAAGTTCACATTTGGAAAGAATACAGACAAAACTTCTTATGCTCAAGTTTTGCCACAAGCGATACAGTTGTAATTTAAAATGTCCAGCTTTTAAGTAGTAGCAGATAGGACATTTTCCTGTGTGCTTTAATTCCAGCTTCCCTGATTTAATTTTTTTTTATTGTCTGTGTGTGAGATATGAAAACTCACTCTGTCTGGTTACTTGCAGCTCAGAATGAGAACAGAGATCTTCCCTAGCTTTCTTCATTGTGATTTCTGAAACTATGGCAACAAGATCCGAACATGTCTTTATAGTCCTGCGTAGCCAACTGTTGGTAGGCCTAGGTTCCTCAGAGCGAAGACTTCAAACAACATTCCGCTGTAAAATCAGCATTGATAGCACTTGGAAAAAAGTTTCCTCTCTGTGTGGAACTGTCTTGAAAAAATCTAGGAATCCTATGACAGATAAGCAGTTTGGAACATTAACTTTCAAGGCATTTTTCATTCACTTTTTTTTTAAGAGTCTGTTTATGGAGAGAAAAAAAAAGTTTTCCTATCTGCAAGCTTAGTAGGGCTTCTTTCAAAAGGCGTATAAATTTTCTCATTGTTTATATGAGGGAAGTTGTAAAGCTAGACAGATTTTAATGCACTCTTGGAAAATGTTCTTATGGGAAAACTAAACACGACTGTCAGTGAAATATGTGGAGAAGAGTATTTTTAACTTAGAAAATTAAGTTTCTGATCAGGTGTTTTCTTCCATGCCACGGCCTTCTCGTACTTAGGGATTTATGCACACTTCCATTTGCCACACAGTGAAATTGAGGATGGAGTTTGAAAACCTTTTTAGTATGCTTGAAGCCACCTACTTCAGTTAGACTTCTGGGAGCTCTGATCTTATGAAAAATTACTCTATAAACTCAGATCTTCAGTACTTTTTATTTTGTTGTTGTTAAATAACATATCTGAGCCATAAAGGTGACGGAGCTTAAGGCTGTTGTTTACTGTATTTTTTGCCTCCTGGAACGACAGCACATTTGCACTGTGTGAAATGTAGGACCGATGAACCCTTACCTATTCATTTGCTTGCTTTTAAGTGCTTGAGTTTTGTAAATGATGTGAAAGAGGACTGTTGTCACTTAGCAACCTTATCTGGTTCAGGAACAAAATGTTTTGATTTTGGAATCTATGCTGTGCAGCTCCAAAGCATTCTTGAGTGACTTGGAAGCAGGGCCACTCTGTTCTGGAGACAATCAGTGCAATTATCTTTGAGCGTTCCTGATACTGCATTCATGAGCTGATATTCGTGCTGTGATTTGTGACTATTAAGCTTTTTGTCATCTTCCTCATTGTTTGTCTGTTGCGACGATTAGCCAAGTAAATATTTCCAAGTGGTTTCAATAAAGGAAAATTATGTTTTACATTAATGGTATAAAACAATTTCTGTCTTAAATGATCTGCGATACTGCACTTTTTGGTGTTCTAGTATCAGTCATGTACAAACCTACTGAGAGACTGCATTAGCATCCTTAGAGGAAACGGAAGCCAAATGCTTCCATGTCTAAAGATTTCCTGACTTATTCCTTTTGAATGATGATGGCATCTGGTAATGTAGCTCCTAATGAATGATAGCATGATGAGTGTAATTAGAATATATCTTTCTTTTTTAAACACTCTGGTTTTGCTGAGATTAAAAATATCATCAATCAATCATACTTCTTAAATATGCAGTGAAATTCCCTTTGTTCCTTATCAACCTGCTAGTAAGCCAGCAGGTTTCCAGAAGGTGAGCTGGGGCCATGACTTCAGTTGCGATTCACTTTAGTTGTTCTACATGCCTTTGATTGACTGTACTTTTGAATAAATATATGCAGTTCTTTTCTCAGTTAGCCCTTTTAGTGATTGTCCATGGCAGGCAAAGAATTGTAGTTACAATCATGAAAATATGATTTGAAAAAACGTTGCTTTAAGTACTGTAATTTCAACTAGGTGACTGCAACGGCATAATCTTCATTTAAAAGATGCAGCCATTTGTACAAGAAATAATAGTACTTCTTATTTTCTTGCAGCTGTTTAAAAGGCAGAATACTGGCTGAATATTAGCCTTATCATCAATAATTCTAACTGTAGGAAGAATGATGGTAATCCATCACAGACATTGAAAAAGTGCCCTTTCCTGGAAGTCATTAAGTCCTCTATGAAAAGTACCTCAAGGAATAAGAAGATAATCACCGCACACTTCTCCAGTCCTAGATTTATTGTACTCAGGTTCAAGTTGTCCTGTGTCCATAACACACACACACACACACACACACACACAAAAGAAAAGAAGTACTATTGAAGTAACACAGTTGTTCTCTGTTACAGTATATACATATTTAGTTGTCTGGGGCTATAACTGGCTGCGTGCTCCCAGTGTAAATTTTAGAAGTGCCATTTGTTTACTGTTGCGGTCCTGGAATCTGTCATGTTAACATGTTGATACTAATATTTGATATTCATGATTGCTGACTGTGGAGAATAGACCTCAGTCACCCCAGACCTGCTGGCTTCCTGTATTTGCGATGGGCTGTATTTTTACAAGAATCCCAAATGTACTGCACAACTTCTTGTGAGCAATCACATTGGTTTGAAGCCTGACTCAGGCGCAGAGAGGAGCAGCAGAGCCCCATGTCTGTCTTAGCCATCCAGCCAAAGCATTACCTGCAGAAGAAACTCTTACTGTGAATATTCTTGCTGTTTAGAAGGTGACTTAGGAGCAGCTAAAAAACAAGATGTGAAATGCCAGTCATAAATAAGGTCATCGCTGACTCCTAGAAGCGAGTCTGATAATTACTGTGAGGATGCATGGATCTGACTCAGCATACCTGCGCAGATTTCAGTATAGCCATCCCGTCTTATCCTGACTGAGAGAAGGCAGTTTGGAGTAACTTTGATATAAATGTAATAGACAGATTATGTGAAAAGGTTCCCATGGACTCCAGGGGACCCTGAATTAAGCCCTGACCCAGAAAGCACTTAAATAAATTCTTTCTCTCTTCTCAGATTCACTAAAATCACTGAAACTGCTCAGGGAGGTAGTTATGCGTGTGCATTTATCAGCTTTGAACCATAAAAATCTCTCTTTTTCCCCTTTTCTGTTTTCTTCCCTGTATACATATGGCCATAAATATTCTGTCTCCTTAGATAAGAAAATTAAATAACTTTTGCTGAGTGTATGGGAACTGTTGAATCACGGCCTGAACCACTGATGGATCACCTGGGACGAGCACTGAGTCAGCCACAGGGGCACAGGTGAAGGCAGTGTACCTGTGTGACTGGAAGGGGTGGAGTTTGACTCCACCTCTCCCATTTAAGGGCTGACCACCACCATTTAATTTGTCCAGTCCTCTCTTGCCCAAGTCAGAATTCAAAGCTTCGAATTTCCACTGTGCACTATCAGTAGGTCATTGGTGGCCAATCAGTGGGTAGACTCGATCTACGTTTTCTTTGCTGTCCTTATGTGCTGGTACACAAGTTGGCTCAAGTCTGCTTTGTGTGTCAACTTTTTTGAAAATCTGTCAAGACTTGGCTTGTTTAATTCTTGTTTCAGAAGTAACGAGGCTGGTTTTATATTGAGAGGTAGTTAGGAAGCCTTAAATAAAAACCATACAGAAATCATTATACTTCAGAGGGTACTTTAGGAGCCATCATACATACGGTCAGGTAACCGTGTAGCATTTCCAGTCACTTGTCACTCTGTGGATTATCACAGTGAAATAACTTGTCTTTTTTGATGCTCTGTCAGTGGAATTTTTTTGCGTGGGCAACGTGAAATAGTCTTACATTGCTACCTAAATATCAAAGTAAAAGCAGGGTGTCTCATCAAAAGACTTCAATTGGTTACTGGGGCTCTTGACGTGGTTCTTATATGCTGAAGATAATGAGAGAATTCTTTTTGAAATGATACTACTAGTGAGGAAAAGGGGTTTTTATAAGACAGAACTTGCAAGCTGTAGGATAAACCTGCTTGCCTAAAGGAGCTGCTAATGATAGTAGAATTCCCAATATATTCCATTGAAAGAGAATCTGTCTTTTGCTCTCAGTTTGTTTGCTTTGGATTTAGTCTGACGTGGCTGTGTGAGAGGCAGTTACAGTTTCATTCCCATGGGACTTTTTATTTTCATTCAAACTTGAACACAAGTACATAAGTCATCTTGGCAGAAGGGGCAGTGGTTCACTGAATAGTCAGGTGAATCTTGAAAGTTGAAACTAGACTACAAATGGCAAAAACTAGACAGCATGTACATCAGTCTCCCAGGTTGTCATGCAATCATGCTGCTAGCAGCTTTATCTCTAGCGATTTTATGCTTGGTCTTCTTCAGTATAGAACAAGATCCTATTTCTCCTCTCTGATTATACAGGAAAAATTAATTACTAAGTGTTGAATGAGTCCTAACTATCCAAACCCACACAGGGATCTTTGGAAAGAGACATTTTGGAAGCGATCAGTGGGTCTGTCTGTCTCATCTCTTTTGCTACATTTCTGTGGATGTGTAGAAGACAAGTTGCAACCAGACTGA
The DNA here is from genome assembly GCA_023055505.1 of Callipepla californica brunnescens. Taxonomy (NCBI): domain Eukaryota; kingdom Metazoa; phylum Chordata; class Aves; order Galliformes; family Odontophoridae; genus Callipepla; species Callipepla californica. The sequence continues at coordinate 3,346,718 of JALIRH010000053.1, forward strand.
TTGACATGGTGTGGTCTGGTTCATAGGTGAAACTTGACAACGCTCTGTGGACTAGTGATGTTATTTGATTTTAATATTTTATAGGAAAAGAAAAGTACCAGATGCCAGAATGTTAGACAGATCGGAATAGCTGGTGCACAATATCTATTGCTGGGATAATTAAATCTAGCTCATTCCAGTTGTTTTCAGTATAGTCAAACTGATTAACCCAGTGAGATGCATCTAAATCTCATTAACACATTGTTTGTGTAGAATGAGTGCAATTTGAGGTATCAACTGGAGCATCATTTTCTCTCTGTATAGACAAACCTGCAATTAGCATACTTACCCCCAATTAACAATGTAATCATGACTCTGATGGCTGTCCTCTTTCAGAATTGCCTTGAAGAATTCTGTTTAAAAATGCCTCGTAATGTTGCTGCTTTTCCTTTCAGAGGCCAGCAGAAACTGTAGATGAAGAAGAAAATGCAGAAGAGGAAGGTGACAGGGGAGAGGAGGAAGCATATAAACAAAAGGAAGAACTTCCAGAAGTGAACGGAGAGGAAAGTGGGGAAACTGTTAGGAAAAGTAATAGAGGAGGAGAATATGAGAATACATTAAATGGGAATTATGAACACAGTGGACACAACACAGAAGAAACAGAGAATGTTGATCAGTCAGAGGAAGAGCTCATGCAGTTAAATGGCAAGATAAATGAAAACGGTGGGGGGATGGAGGAGATGAACAGACAAGATGATCTTACGCGTGAAGAGGACGTAAAAGAGGATTCTTCTGGCAGTCAGAACCAGGTAAGCACGTATTCTTTCAGTTTGTTACTGTTCTTCATTTTGTCAGTTTTAAGCTTCTTAGATAGTCTGTAAGTATCTCACTCTAGATAAGTCTCGGAGAGACCTTAATAGACCTGAATGTGTGGGGAAAGCTGGTTTTTTTAATCTATGTAGATTGGTTACATCATTAATTACTTTATATGCCTTCCAACTGAGAAAGCAGATGCTTCTCGCTATTTGATGAACTTGCGTGTCCTTCTTTCCTGAGTATGCTGAATTTTCAAAGAAAGAAGAATCTTCCAGTTTCCTGAAAGGCATAACCATTTTACACTTCCACATTACATTATCCTTAGGGCAGAGCAGGAAGGTGTATTCATAAAACCTCAGTGCCTTGTTTTTTGTGCTGAACTGACTTTCACAGACACTACAAAGAGAACTTGCTATTACTATGTGGAAATTTCATTTCTTTTCCTAAAAAATAGGAAAAGGCAATGGAAACGAACAAGCTCTTGAAAGCAAGGTGCTGTAGTCAGGTTAAAATCAAATATCCTATTAATTCCAGAGTCCTGGTAACATGCTGCTAGCTCGGTTGGAGGGATGCAGCCCAGAAGAATCAAGTGGACACCCTTGAATGTCAGATGAACAGAACACAGGAAATGAAGTCTTATGCTTAACAGAAAAAAATCTAGATCTAGGAAGACCTGTATTTTTGAGTATTAGAAGCTGAACAAATTACTGCACATCTGCTGCCTGCAGACTGCTGAAAATAAGACCCTTCCTCTGTTACTTGGGACACAGGGAATGGTTTCTCGTTTCCTTGCAACTAGGCTTACTTCTGTTCCTATATTACACACAAAAACATTTTTCAAAGATGAGAATGGAATAACAATGTTGTTTGTTTGTTTGTTTGGGTTTTTTTGCCCCAATTTTATTTTATGCTTGATATAGTAATGAATTTTTTTGTTTTATTTTTAAGGAAGCTGTAATTACTTATGGCAATAGAGTAAGTGAGTGAACATACGCTTTAGAAGGAAATGTCAAACTGGACGTTTGACCATTTTTGGGGGCAAAAACCTCTAATTTGAGTACTTCCTCCTTTGGAAGGTATATCACCCTATGCTAAACAAAATATTAATTTGATCACTGTCAGAAAAAATTGTGTTAAGGATTCCCTGTGGAATTTTTAGTACAAAATGACAACGCTCTCTTGAAACGAGGTGAAATCTTAGGTAACTTCATCAGGTAACTGTCTTTTTCTTTTTTTCTTTTTTTTTTTTATCTAGGTTGATTCTCATCTTGAAAAAACTTCCAGAAATCCCAGGGTGACAGTCACCAGTCCACAGGAAAGTGAAAAAAAGGACCAGAGCAGTGTCTATGCTGTAGTTGCATAAATATAAGAAAATGTAATTAATGGAAAATGAAACATTACAACACTTTCAAGCATGCTATATTATGTGATTTATAACTTAAAACGGGAAGATCGATTGAGTACCCTCGTAGTGAGTCTTGAGATAATAATGACATATAGGATAATAGAACATATATTTAGTAGATATTAATGTTTCTTGTGAAAATAATTCAATGTTGTGATTTTCTGATGAAATTGGAGAGGGAAAATTTAATACTACTGTAGAATAATGTTAGAAACATTAGAAATAAATAAACTATTTTGTGGTATAAGATGGTTATCAGTAGCAGAGTCAACTATATGAATGACATTTTTCAAGAAAAATGATAAATAAACAAGTTAAATATCAGAACTTCTTTGCAGGTTTGTTTAGAAAACAGAAATAATTTGTGACTTTTAAGGAGGATATAAGTAGTTTTTTCCCACTGAAATTCCACATGATATACTCTATTTGCAGGCATAACTTCAAGATAGAAGTAGAACGCTTTGCTCGCTTAAAGGACAGAAGATAAGATGCACTGTGAGTCCTAATATCATTGAGCAGTGGCTTTTCAGTATATTAATTGGAATCATTAGGTTTATGCATTCTTAAATAGCACTTGTTTATCATTGTGAAGATAAGCTGCAGCATTGTAGGCTGTCAACCTATTCCTGCTTGCAGAAATTTGTAAGTTGTCACTGTCCTAAGCAGTGAATTTTATTATAATGAAAAAAGAATAAAGCAGGGGTATGCAGCAGATCGGATATGTAGCAGATCGGTCTGACTGCATTTCAAGTGAAATCTAACTTATTAATGGCAAAAAATGAAGAGGCCCAGATTCAGATTTGAAAATAGCACAAAATCATTGTTATCAACAGAGCCATTTTAATATGAAACACATTAATACAAGATTACAGGTTTACTGTAAAATTCAGCAACTGTTGTGCTTATGAATCCCTTTCGTAGCCTGAATGCATGAAAGCTTATTATCATTTTGAGTTAGCAGGTTCCTGATATGCAAATTAAGCCAGAGCCTTAGAAAATAAGCCACCGATCCCCAGTATTAACTCTCTTAATGACATCAACCCCATCACTCTTGCCATGTCTCTGTTAGTAACAGCAATTATTTGTAAATCATGAAATACAGCCCTGAGCATAACTTCATTAAGTGTACAAAATATATAGTAGGTTTCCTTATCATTAGTGCTGGTGAATTATGACTATGAGAAATTAAACGTAATTTTTGTTGATTTTGTGCTATTAAGACTAAAATAACATTCAGGAACAAACTGAACTTAAAGCACTGTTTGAAAAATTATTGTGACTGAAACTCATAGAAATATCCTCACTTTTCTACCACTATTAAATACGTTTTTTTCCAAGGGACGTGAAATATGTAGAGATCCTTCAGCGTGTTCCCGAGAACTGGCAATGTGAGTTTAAAGTAATGTTAAAGGACTTAGGAACGATGTTGGGATGGTTTGCTCTGCTGTAACTCTGGAATATCTGTGATTTACGTGTCCTTTGTTGAACTGTCTCACAAAGTAGAATATTACCTTGTATTATTATTAAGATCCTAATTTAGCCTAGCTTTTAAGTAACAGTTATTTTATTTGAGCGTTTTAAGATGATTCCTGAAGAGAAGCAAAACTACAACCAACCGACCAACAACAGAATAATCCCAAAACAGGATGAATAAAATAACTGCAAGTGCTAATGAGGAAAATGACACACTGTAATCCTCTAGCGCACCTTTGTGGGTAATCTTGCAGTGGAATTATGTATGCAGCAGCATTAAAGCCATTGAAAAATGCTTAACTAGCCAGACCAGGAAGCTCTGTCTCAGTAAAAGTTATTTAAAAGCTTAAAGTAAATTCTAGGGAGCTGTGATGTGATAATTGTCTGTCATGGGTACATGAAAATCCCAGTGAGCGTTACACAGCCTTTAAAATGTTTTCCTCGCTGCTGTTCACCATGTAAGAAAGATTGAATATTTTACTCCAGAATACCAAACTGGACTTTGGGGAAATGGAGATATATCATTCACACTTGCAGTACAGAAAACACGTTCTTTGTTTCTGATTCTCTTGTACAGAGAAAAGCAATTTATGCATAACGTAACTATTCTGACGTTAACAGAGAAAATTAATCATGAAGCATATGCGTGGTCTTTCCTAAAAATATTTTTGTGTATGTGAATTTGCTGTGATGACTTCACTCAGTTTTACTTGAGAAAAATGGTTTTTTTTCTTAAGCTTATAGAGTGCTATTTTATTAAGCTTCTGTACAACATTTTTTAACATTTTTATTACTGTTAAAAACATTTTGCTATTAAAAAAAGAACTGGCACACAGACATTTGTGCTTTTGTTTCAAATTGAGGTCAGTTTGACATCTATTTTAGCTTTGGATGACTGATGTTATCTATAAACCTAACGACTTTTTCAGCTGTTAGGATTCTGCCATCACTAGAACTTCAGAATGGTCAGATTTTGTAGTGATGGCATTGTAACCATGAAAGAAATTATGCCGATAATTTAGCCCTTGTTATAGCCTACAAATAAAAGAATTAATTCCCAATTTCAGCAAAGCCCTAAAGCATATTCTTAAATCCCACAGAGGTGCAGTTTTCATCAAATTTTATTTAATGCATTAGTGAGCTGACATAGCAGAGTCAAAATAGAAATTTTTGGAAAGAAAAGGGTGAAAACAAAGAAAATGTGTTCCTTTCTCTGTCTCAGTCTCATCTAAATAAACCTGCATGCAGGAAAAAAAATAAATCGTGTTACTTGAAAATACTGAGAAAAGGAGAGCTGCTTGGGTATTCTGATTAATTATTCCAAAGTTACATTAAAATAGCTATTAGGTAATACATGTCAGGATAAAATGAAATATCTCAAGGAAGGATCTATTTATTATATTTAAACAATCAGGATGACTTTGAGTTGCAGCTCAAGGATTTTTTAGGTGGCTGATAGTCTTCAATCTGAATTTTAATTAAAAAAAAAAAGTGGTTTAGACGTGGCAATAGAAAGGTAAACCATCTGGTATCTTGACAGTATTCTTCATGGACATGCTTGCATTAACTTAAATACTTTATCTAAGTTCATTTTTATGTACTCATGCTGCACATGCAACTAATGTGCATGTATGGTAGTCTAGCAGTGTTCTGCTTTTAGTAATGGGAGAAATACTATTGATTGTAAGTGAAATTTGCTGTAACAATGTGGAAAAAAAAACCCACAAAATCTGGCGATAGCTAACCTTCTGAAAGGATGATATTTTGCTTAAGTTATGTACCTGCTTTTGTTCTTTGCTGAATCAAGTCCAGAATGCTTAAAACACTGAAGTGAAATGGAAATAACAACCTAAAGCTGCCTGGGAGAAAGTTCAATCATAAAAAAATGGAAAGGATATGGAAAATTCAAGTAAGAAAGCAAATACCTTTTCTACAGCAGGTGACAGCAACACATTCAAAGGTCTTCAGTCCTAGGCTGCTGCAGAGAGGACTTCTGCCCTAAACAATGGGATATTTTGAAACGGTAGGCAGACGTCCAAGAATCTATGCAATACCTATGAGTACCTTTAAATGTTCGTATTTTCCTTGCAGATGATGCCTAGTCCTAACATTTACAATTGAATAAATTAACCTAAACACAATTTGAAGTATTCTTTGCCCCAAGTAGAACCAAAATTTAACTCAAAATGCAGGTTTTATTTGTTGTCTAATCCCTAAACAGTTTCAAAATCTATTGCTTGGCAAGAAGGAATCTAATTCTCTGTAAAATGATTCACATTTCTACACAGCAAGAACATGTGGATTCATGATGATGGTTAACAGATTTTCAAAGGCACAGTTTTCTTGTACTATTTATGCTGTGAATTCTCTGATTAGAATCCAGGTGTTTCTTTGGGAAAAAAAAACCAAAAAACAAAGTCTTTCTCCTGTAAGAATTGTTTGCACACGTTCCCTTTTATTTTCTGGATTCCCATCATTCTGTTCCACTGGTACACAAGTGAACCAGGTGAAATCAAGCTCCTAATCCAAATGTTACCTGGAAAATCATTTTAGGCAAAACTTTAGCTGGAACCTGCAAAAGGCAGCCCAGTGTTAAGCAACATCATGTAGCTCCCTTTGCCACAAAGTCAGATGCTGGTTTTCTAACAAGTGTGAAGTAAAGCGTAGCTTGTAAAGGTGGTGTGTAGGTGAAAATCGGTATGGTAAAATGGCAGAGTGTTTTTGCTAACAGTAAGCATGTAGATATACAGAGTTGAGTTAGTTGGGGCTACAAAGATGATAAAGGCATTGAACACCTCTCTTATGAGGAAAGGCCTGGGTCTGTTCAGCCTTGAGAAAAGAGTCAGAGGGGATCTGATCCATGTCTATAAAGGAGCAGGAGGCAAAGGGACAAGGCCAGGCTCTTCTCAGCAGTGAGTGGCAATGGAACAAGGGGAAATGGCCACAAACTGAATGCGTGTGGAAACTTCTTCATAGTGCAGTGACAGAGCACTGGCACAGGCTGCACACAGAGGTGGTGGAGTCTCCTTCTCTGGAGACATTCAAGATCCACCTGGATGCCTACCTGTGCAGCCTGGGCTAGGGAGCTGCTTTGGCAGGGAGGTTGGACTCGATGTTATCTAGAGGTCCCTTCCAGCCCCTACAGTTCTGTGATTCTGTGAGTGCTCTTCTCTACAGCAGCAATCGTAATTTTGGGTTTTCTCCTACAGTCTCTTTGCAAAGGAGCATCAGGTATATGAGGCCCACTACGGGTTGTTAAAAAAATGGAACCTGACTGCTGGGTATTTGAATTATTGCAGCTTGGATAAATGGGAAGGTGCCAGATACAGAGAAGGGTCCTTGTATCCCACACCTGAATGTTTCTAGAGCCAGTGGATTAACCTTCAGGTGTCACTGCTGCAGGGGCTGTCCCTGTGCAAGGAGCATCTTGGGAAGACCTCATGCATAACAAGGCAAAATTAATAGGGGTGACACAGATCAAATCAGTGCTTTCACTGATGCCTCAGCAAGGGGCAAGTGTGGTACTGACAGGTCAGCTTCACCCTGCAGGCTTTGGCCTGCTGTAATCATATATCTTGTGGAGCAGCGGTGGCCATCTGAGTTTCCTCTTTTTGGCCCAAATAAGGTGTGTCAGAAAGGCACAGTTCTCATAGCTGAGCACAGCCGTGGGGGCAATCTTAATAGCACTCCCTGGAACACCCAGGAGATGGAGTTGTGATGGTGAGCCCTCCTCAGCTTCTTCCTCTGTTCTGGCCATTGCACCCAAATCCTTAATAAGGCAGGCAATGAAATGCCCAAGACAGATAACACCATAACAAATGATGACCACAGTACAGTCTCAAACTTAGTGCTCAGGGAACTGATGGCAGATCCATGGTTCAAAAGCTGAAGGCCAACTGTGCATGCACCAAAACTATGACTAATGAGTCAACCATGTTCCTTCATAAGCAGTGAGCAGCTCAAAAGCCCCTTCAGCTTTCCTGATGGCAGCAGGCCACACGACAGGATCTCCCCTTTAGCCAGGACTCCTCTCAGGGTTACAGAGATACCTTAAACCTGGACATCAAGCTGTCTTGCTGGTGCAGATCCTCGGTAAATGATTATTTGTGTAAGTTTTGTCAACCGCACTAAGATTGTATCTTTGATTGTACCTTTAGACTTAAATTGTGGATAAAGTCTGGGACTAGCAGTAGATTCAGCAACACCTGGAATCCTCACCTCTGTGGTTCAAGGATTTTAGAAAACAAGAGGGATCCACGGTGAATCTCATGATTCAGTGAGAGGGGCCCTGGCTGAATATGTTCAACCCTACCCTCTATGCAATAAATAATCAAGAGTACCTTGCCAGCTGCACTCTTGTTAATTCTCTGTCTTGATTACAATCAAGCTTTATTAGATCACTGTGTTCCATCAACAAGTATATTTCTGCTTCTCTCTTAGGAGTGAAATGTAGTTTCTGTATGAGACAGGGCCCCATTCCTTTGCTTCCACATGGGTCAGTTGATTCTTATGCTCTTGAGGAAAAAATACATATTCAATCCTCAGCATTCATTGATGCACAGACTTTTCTACCTCTCTCAGTTGGAAAGGGCTGCTGGATTTGAGTAGGGTGCTGATTTATACTTCCTCTGTCTCACCGAGGAAATGTTGTCAGGAATGAGCAGTCACACCGTACTCCAGACACCCCAGCTATACCCTTGTGCTGAGTTACCCTTGTTTCCTCTTCTGCCATGGACTGCGCTTTCCCACGACATACCATTCCTCTGTTTCTCTGCTGAATTTGTTTCTCCCACTTTGGCTGTGATAAATGATCTTTCCAAAAATAGTATCTATGCTCCACATCTTTTCTTGGTTAGAGATTGTCAGTGCAAAGCGAGCATCCTAGGAAAAAACCTTCGTGCCTTTCCTTACTGTTCTCTTGTCGCTCCCTCAGAGCTAGCACCAACAGGAATTAAGTTGGTAAGACAGGGGTTGGGATTTGTATCTGGTTATAGGAAGGACTGTCCTCTAAACAAGGATCCATTGATGCACAGCTGGATGTTCTGGCTGTGAGGGCTCAGTGCAGTGCTTGAACTGTGTGTGTAGGCCTGTGTGCTAGGCTCCCTGCAGAAAACCCCTATGGATATGCACGGCAGCACACAGATGTCTTTAGGAGCAAAGCCCTCAACACGGTGCCATGATGCATCTGCAGAGAGAGATGAGGCAGCCAGCTCTGGAGCCACCTTAACAGAAGCTGGTTCAGGTAGATGGATTTCTGTGGAATCTTGAGGGTTATACCACAGGCTATGCTTCTGTGCTTTGTGTCTGGAGAAAAGACGGTTGGGTTCAGAGGGGAGCACTGGATGCCCCTCAGCAGGCAGCCCCTCCTGGGTCAGCGGTTGGGACACCTGGAGAGCGCACCTTGTCAGGGCAAAGATCTGACTGCAGCTCTCAGAGACATATGTTTAAAGGTGAGGCATAATTGAACCAAATAACCCACTGCTTTCGACAGTTGTGTGACTGTCTGAAAGTCAGCATGATCTAGTCACAGTCCATTTTGTGATTTTTGAGGGGGTGAGCTGCAATCACCTCCCTTTAATGGGTGCTGGCAGCACTGAGCTCACGTCAAAAGTACTCTAAGAGACTGTTCTGTCTTACTGTGGGGGAAACTGGAGACCTTGGCTCTCAGGGCAAGCGAGAGCAGATCCTAAAGCAGTTTTAGAACATTGCCAGAGGCTCAGCCTGCCCTCAGAGCTCGGCTGCAGGACAGAGCTGAAAGAAACGACTGCTGGGTCTCAGCAACCTCCTCTGCTCTGCTCTGCGTCGGCAGTGTGGCTTGCTTTGCAGGGTCAGGTGCAGGTGAGCCCATGTGGTTCTGCTCCTGAGAAGAAAGAGGGGCAGAAAGCCCACCGCCTGTCTGGTGCGGACCAGGGCACTCCAACCATCTACGCTTCTTGGAGGCAGCGGAAACACGCTCAGCAGAAGGATTCTGTCTCAACGCATTTTTGCTCCAGTTTGAGAGAAGAACCGAATAGAGCGAGAGCTGTCAGAAAACACGTGGAGCTTAGGAGGGAAATGTCAGGGCACAAGGTTGCTAGGTGAGGCACGGAGAGAAAGGGCAGCAAGCACTGAAGCTGATAGCAGAGCAGAGGCGGGGAAATAATGACCTTGAGAAAGGGTTCGGCTGGCTCATCCATGCGGCCTCAGGCTGGAGGCTGCTTTTAGCTAGGCAACGGCCTGAAGGCACAAGTGATTACCGGAGCAGCGTATCTGCTGCATCATTAAATTGACTGGCTTATTAGCTGCATTTAGAAACGGTCTTCCATCTTTATTTGCTCAAACCCATACATGGTAAATGATGGAAAAAAGCGGACCTTCAAAAAGCAGCTGCAAGTGATTAGCCAAAACAATGAAGCCAGTTCCTTGCATGCCGTCTCTTCTGTTTGCACGGCCATGAGAAATGCCTGGCTGATTGTTAGTACGCAGACGTTATTTTCATAACAGTCCCTCTGTAAACATTCTGACAGCAAAGCTGAGCTTTGCCCTGCTTAATGCACAGCAAGTGAACGAACACAGGAAGCACGCGCTGTGTGGTCTGCCTGGCGTCCTGATAAGAGCCGAGGAAATTAAGGGTGTGAGTGGACTGTGTGCCACAGCATCAGAAGGCTGCACAGGGAGCACACAATCCAAATCCAGGAAACAGGAGGAGGATCCTAGAGGGCTCTCCCTGTTTGTGGTGGTGCTCCTCAGGGACGCACTGTGCCGTGGGGATGACCTGGCAGAATCCAGAAGTTGCTTCTGTACGGCGCGTCACGTTATGTTGTCTTGCTGTCCCAGGAGAGCTTAGGGAGCAGCCTGCTGTGTAACGGCAGCACGATGGCTTGGTGTGAGCGAGCGGATGTGCCGATGCCTTTATTTCAGCCCTTTGATTGAAGGCAACCGGCGAAGTGCCTCCAGCTTTGGTTCTTGCAGTCTTTGCTGTCCGCACAGGCTTTCACAGCTCCAGGGGCTGATCAGCAGGCTCCGTGCTGCTCTCTGCCTGCCCAGCCTCTCCTCTGGTGCAGGTCAAGGTGCTGCAGCCTCCCCGTGCTGCCCCTTTTATTAAGAGCCGTTTGTTTGCACTTGTGCGTGATTAGAAAGCTCAGACTTGGAAATGGCAAGGTGAGGCTGTAGCAGAGACTGGGAACTAAATGTGCTTATCAGACAGCTCAGATGAGGATACTTCTGCTTCTCAGCCTTAGGCTGTGACTCACTGGGCAAACTGAAAATAGAAGGGTCGAGACAGCCTGGAGGGAGGAGGAGCGAACAGATGAGAAGCTTTACCTGCACAGTATGGTAGAGAACACAGACCTAACCATCAGGAGAGCGTGCATCAATCCAAGTTAATTCACTACAAGTCAGACTGAAAAATGTTGTTTCTTTTGCTAAAATTGCAGAGAAAATGTTGTTGGGTTAAAAGGGTATTCACTGAAACTTTAAGATGTATAGGGCTAGAGGAAGGGGAAGAAACAGGGCGAACGTGAAGGAATTACTATGGCAGGGAGCAGGGAGGTCAACCAGAGGGAAAGGTCTCTGATGTCCAAGGCATATTTTATTTGCACTAAGTAATACATTAGTGCGTCCTTTGGAAAGGTGATGGCAGCCACTGTCTGTACGTGAAGTCCCAGACAGCCCCAGCCTGCACACTCTGTGATCCGGTGGGGGTGGGAAAAGATGAGCGGTGGAGAAAAGAGAGATGCAAGGACAGACCATCCTCACACTCACTGGAAGGTTCCAGGGAGCCTGGGGGCTGCATCTCCGGCATCTTCCATGGGAACATAAAAAGCACATCTCCTCTGCTCTTCCCGTGCTTCAGTTCCCGTGCCAAAGGCTGAGAGTGTTAAAACATTACGAGGAACCGAATCCCAAAAACGTTTCTAATGAGTCTTAAGCTTCCTGGGATGTGACTTCTTAATAACAGAATATCTTTGTACTCCTGTTTCTGGAAAAGCGCTGTGTGGCACAGAGCCTCTGTTCCGAAAGGCTCCAGCCTTCAGAGGTCTCAGTGCTGGAAAATCTCTGAATAACTTAAGCAAGGGTTTAACGAGATGAAATGTGTGTGGGAACATTAGCTGTGACAGTGTAACCAGCTTTGCTGCAGCCGCTGTATCTCCAGCACGTTTCTCATCCCAGCAAGCATTACTGCGATCCTTGAGGGTTCTTCTGTCTCCTAACCCTGGCTAATGCCATGCATGACTCATCCTTTCTCACACTGTCAAAGCACGTTCAGTTCTGCAGGAATGATGCACAGTGTGCCCGAATGCTTTGCTGCAGCTCTGTTTGCTGTCAGGTCAGCTGTCCTCTGGACAAGATTTAGCAGCACCTACGTGTGGGGTGTGTTTGAAGACCTGTGTTCTCAAACAGCTCCTCTGGGTACACAAAACCAAACCTGTTCTGTTCCTTTTTTTGTTTTTTTTTTCCTCCAGATGGACTTTTGGTCAAATTTTCACTACTGTGTTAACAAAACCAAGGCACAGAGATAGGACTCAGTACCATATGCAGGAGCCATCATTCTCAGCTCCTTCAGCTAACCTCCGTGGAAAACTTAAAATGTCACATCCCCTCCACAAACAAATTCTAAGCTAAAAATTGCACTGGAAAGGTCAAGGCAGCTTGAGTCTCTGCTGCCCACGTACTGATAACCTGACAGCAATGAAAGCAAGCAGTAGTAAACAAAATTCCTCTCAGCTAGGAAAGAAAGCGCTAAGCAGTCTACCTGGAATAGCTAGCGAGCAGCTGCAACTTCAGCTCTTCTCCTCCTTCTGGTCCTTGTGAGCAATCAGTACACCTCATCCCCCCATCATGTTCTCACTGGCTTTCTTTCTAAACAATACACAGCTCCTTCTTCTTCTCACTTCCTTCACCTTTTCCTCTTCCACACTATTTTTTTTACCTGCTTCTCCCCTGAGATTACAATCTTACCTTTTTAAGCAGTGTGTTTTTGCATGTCTTATATATATATGCTGCCAACAAACTCTAAGAAGCACTCCAAAAAACACGCTTCGTTGCATTCTATGTAATTAAGTGCTTGCCACAAGCTCTTAACTGGACTTCTTAGTGCCAGCATTTGGACACCTCACTTGAATTGCTTAGACAGGCAGTTCTCATCTCTCTCAGAAGAAAATTTTACCGCTGATGTTGTTGTCAGCCACAGTAATTGTTGCAAACTCAGCTGAAACTTCCTAATATATTCCAATTTATTTGTAACATGGAAGTCTGAACCGAGTCACAGACCACAGAATGTTTTATCAAGGAAAGGAGCAAAGCTATTACAACATACTTGTTCCTGTGCAGAAGCTTTTTGATCCAGCATGCACTATCTCTGAAAATACAGACTGCATTATCAGACTGGTTGCAACTGCCAACTTCTCCTTCCTAACCGAATCAGAGAAACTGACCAGAAAGAGACTTTCCCACAAAATCTGTGGTTGGCTCAGGCCTGGAATTTTATTCAATCCATTCCAAAAAAATAGAGACAGAACTATAAGGTGGCACATATCATCAGAGTACAAATTTCACATCTTTCTTTATACAGTTGAATTTAAATCCATAGATGAAGACAGTGAAATAATTGCCCTGGGTGAGAAAATAATGAAGGGTCTCTGGGGAAAGAATGAGTCCTCAGGTAAGCATTTGCACATATGTATCTGATAAGCATAACTTTTTCTATCATCTATAAAAATATAAACAGCATCTCAAAATGTCTTTAGATAAGTACGTAAAGGACATCTGAGCTAGCGTTAATGTCCCGACACAAAAAGGGGCCTGGGCATGTCAAACCACACCTAGTACTCCACGCCTGGCCACAACTGAAAACCTGTATGAGCTTCAAACAATACAATGCAATGAAAGAAACAATAGCGATCCGAAGGAACACAAGTACGACGCTCCTCCTCCTCTCTGCATTCCTCATCTTTATTTTGGATTTTTGTTAACAGGGCAACGACTGAGAGAAAAGTGGCAGTTCTCACAGTCTAGCTGTAACTCTGGATCGAGTAAAATTTGTCTTTCCCAGAAAGTAACGTTACTGGGAAGTGTGCCAGCATCCAACTGAGGGCACTGCAACGCCATGTATGTTTTACCTGTGCGTTTTACTTCAGTACAGACAGTAGCATGTGACAGGATGACAAGTGCAAATGACAAGGGCAGAATCTTGGCTTCCTGGATAGCAGAAATAGGCAGTAGAAGTACTTTGAAGACAAAGAAGAAACAAAACAGAACACCAGCTAACCTAAATGTTAAGGGTGGAGGGTATTCCTGGCATAGCTGTCATAAATGCACCTTCTATTTTTTAGGGATGCAATCTGGCAAGCAAAATACCTAACCATCGCTGCAAGGCCTTACTGTATCAACACAGATTAAAAATTCTGAATACACCGAGTATACTGCTTACAGTTCTCATCACACGATTTAAATTTTTCCAACCCTAAATTGATACTGGAACGGCTTCCCAATCGGCTGTGCATTTCTATAGCAGAGCATTTGATACTGTAATTGACTAGCACGTATGCCAACAACAGCTGATATTTTCCACTGAAGTGATCTGCAAGTGAGAAACAAAACCAAAGGGTCAGGTCTGAGATAAGGGTTGGACACTCTGAACTTTGGACAAAGTGACAGGTATCTTTGATTCTCCTGGTGCTGGCGCTTTTGTGACTGGGTTTGTAGGGGCTTTTATATTTGCTATCCTCTCTTTAAATCTTTGCTGGAGGTACTTTTCTTCTTTGGAGTAACTTTTAGCAAAAGCAGCCATCAGCAGACACGCTGCCATGGCGGTTCCTCCAATGCAAAACAAGATTGCTCCTGACAGCTTGCATATATCAAGGGACCCATTAAACTGAACGGCACGGGTATCCACTACAATAAAATCATCTTTCCCAAGGGCTTCGATTTTTGGTGGCACAAGAAAACCCACTACAAGAACCATTAAACCAATCAGCATGAAAGCCGTCCCAGAGACGAGTCCGACCTGGAAAACAGAAAAGGAATACGACCTTTTAGGTTTTGATTAGGAAGTGGTTCCAGAGAGCCTCTAGGTTCAAAGTGTCTTGCAGACACAGTTCCTTGTTCTTAAGCCAATGTTTTTCTTTTGAGCGGCTCTACTAGAACTAGAATGCACAGAGGAACATTCTTTTTACAATTCTTATTTTTATAATTCAGTATTGACATTTCTGGGAACAACATCATATGCATCTGTACTTCTGAAAAGCACCTGATGTCCAAAGGCCCAACACAGGGAGAATTACCATCTAACCCCAGCGCTGCTTGACTCATTATTTCCTTAGCTTTACGGGGTGATTAGCACCAACAGTTCCGTCCTTGCTAGTCTGTGTCATATTCAACACTTCTCACGTATGGCTGTATAATATTTCTAGCACAATTCAACCACAAGTGCAAAGTTTCATTCACGCAGGATGGCCCCACCATCAGAGCAGGACGGCTGCACTGGATAACCTCCACAGATCCCTTCCAACCTCTGGCACCCTCAGATTCTCCAAGTTTCCTGTTTTTGTTTGTTTGTTTGTTTGTTGAAGCTCAACTCACACAGACCCAGGGTTGTGTTGTTAACCTACCATTACCATTTGCTATTACCTGAGGGGACTTTTGAATTTGGAAAACCCTGCCCCTAACAAGACTTGAGTGTTTCAGAGACATAGAAAACAGAGGATTCCAGAACTCCGGCATTCCCCTGAAAGCTGCTGTATCTTGGTTTAAACAAACAAAAAGTCCTGTGCTAAGACACACTGTTATTCACTCATCACAGTGAAAACTGAGCAGCAAGGGTTTTCTGGATGAATATCTAGAATCATTAGTTACACGTGAACATCTCCGCATCAGTTTTTCCCTCCCAGTAACCAGCAATGGGCAGTACCTTCCAGAACGCAGAGCTCCACCTGCTAGGCGATCTCTGGATCTGAAAATCATCCTCGTACTCCCAAATCGAAGCTGTGCAGTCCTCATAGAACTGATGCAGGTAGGACCGAACTCCATAGCGTTGGTAACCTCCCTCGGAGCTGCCCTGTGCGTGCTTGGTCCCGCAGATGTCAGCATAGGAGCTCATCCTTCCTGCCTGCAATGAAAGGTTTCGTGCAAAGTTACATGGTAAGGAAAGCAAAGTTGGCTGTGTATATTCCAGGTGACATGAGCGAAAGCAGCCTCGGTAATGAGCCCGGTAACACTGCGTGCAGTGACTCAGCTCAAGCAAATGGGCACAACAGAGCCCAGAGGTGCTGCAGAAACATCCCTCCCATAGGCAGAATGCCTGGCTCTCCATCCTTCACACTTAGTGATGGTTTCTCTGAAGACTGAAGGAAGCAGACAGTATTAGATAGCCAGCATCTTTCAAGGGCTCGTACTGCCTTGCAGGCAGACTCCGGCTCTATCAGATAAGTGGAGTTTGCAACCTTACGAACTTTCTACTTGCTGAGTGAGTTTTTTGCCCAAGCTTTTGAAATGTAGGACTAAACACTGATGTAACATTCACAGCCATGAGAAACACTGGCAAAGTAACTCCCAGCTAGATTCAAACAGCATTTAAATATAAATAGCAAAAGTAAAAAAGATGGAATGCCACAGTAGCATTGAGCTGCTCACCAAGGGGTGAAATGCAAATGCTAAATCTGTGGCAAACTGCTGCTCCCTTAGAGAATTTGATGCCCAGGCTCCTGCTGACTCTCATAAAAATCTGAATTTTGTCAGCTGTTTTCATAGCAGACAATGTTCCCTCTTCTTCCCACTTCACTGAAGTTACCGTAACACGGAAAATTTGTATTTAATTATGCAAGTTCCAGACCTGAACTTGCATAAGTGTGATGCTACTGAATTCATTAAAGTAATACCAGCCCCTAAAAAACTTGAGCAACGGGTCAGTGTTATTTAAGCTGACTTGCTTCTCTTTAAAGAGTTCAGAAAGTCCTAGCTCAAAGGGAACTGCTAATGAGTACCTGAATCTGAACGTCACAACTCAATTTACCAGCTACAACTGGTCCATCCAATTGCCATCATCACTGCAATTTTACTTGGAAGGAAGGATTCATGCGCTCACTGCATCCAGAACCTTCCAATTCTGCAGACTCCAGTCCCTCTGCCTTTCAGGAATGGGTGATCCTGCTAAGTTCGAGATGTTTGACTATGTAAGGAAAAAAGAAATAAAAATCAACCAGATATTTCTGCCTTCAGTTTAAGCAGGAGCCAGCATGCGCCAGTGGGAACTGGCAGCCAGTTGAAGCTCTTGGTTCTGAAACCAGTGCTGGTATGACAGCGATCTCCTGAACTTTTGGAATTTGGCTGTATTCTTGGTCAAACGACAGAGGCCTTTGCTGTTTCCTCTTTCCTACTAGCAGTAACCTCAGCTGTCATTTACTTTGTACATTTAATATGCACTGTAGTTTGGTATTTCATGATCTCAACATCTTACAAAGGCAAGCATATTATGACTCATGGCGAGGTTTCAAAGCTCTCACAGAACTGAAGCCTCCAGAAGAGGAGGCCCCACGCCTTCAAGCCTGAGGGCTGGCTTGCTCCCTGCTAACAGTGCAGAGCTACTGCTCTCTGGAGCACATGCAGAGCACTGTCCTTGCCAGGTGAGGTGCAAGGAAACCTTGGGACAGCAGGAAGGTCTTGCCTGCGTGGCACCAGATGTCTGGGCAGCTTTGTGCACGTGGTGGCCTGGGTACAGAGCAGACAGCTCCCAGACAAGCTGCCCGATCACTGCTGAGGGCATGACACCACAAGGACATAACCTGAACCCCTGTGGGGAAACTCTGGCAATGATTCTGTTTTTCAAGACTGTCTGTTCCTTAGTCAAAGAGGCCTTTTTATGTCCCTTGGGAGTCTCTCCTGCTGACTGTTTCCTGACCAAACAGAAAAAGAAAATCCTCTTTTTTCACTGCTACCATTTCTTCAATAGCTAGTTAGCTAGCTAGCTGCCATCCTCTACAGAGCAAGCAACAAGAGACCTCTGCCTATCCAGCGCAGAAATATTTTTTCTCAAAGAAGCAAATGTAAACCAAAACCAGAACAGCACCACATGGAGGGAAAGTGGAACAAGTTCATCTGTATGTAGAGTTCTCCCATCTGGCAGGAGACATCACACGATGAGAGGAGGGGGAGGCACTATTCCTAGGTCCTGCTGACTTGGCAAGGTCAGGGAAGGACCTGACCCAGATAAAGGGCGATCTCAAAGCTTGCTTGCTTTGTTCCAGCTGCCACCAAGAAACAGTGTGAGAGCTTTTTTTTCCTCTAGAAGGCTGGAAGGAAAGAAGAGCAGATAGATGAATCTGAACCAGCAACTGCAGCTTGTTACCATTAATTCACGAAAATACAATGTAAAGTGACAGAAATACATACAGATACATTTCTCCTGGACTCGTGGCATTGTCTGTATGTTTGTTAGTCAAGAAACATACAGAGTGGTTTGGTGTTTCTAACGGTTTGACGAAGAATTACCTGCAGGAGACACACAGCCCATAACCACTTAACCACTAATGTTGTGCAGGTTCTTCTTTATTAATCTAAAATGCTAATTGGAGCTTTTGGTCAAGCACACGAACAAAATGATAAATGAAGAGCTTGGAAGCCTGAATACAAAACAAAAGAATGATCTTTTGGTTGAAAGAGCGGCGACAGCATCAAGTAGTATGACCTTTCAAAATGAAAAGAAACAAAATAGTAAAAAGGACTAGATCTAGCCAGCATCATTAATTCTTCCTAAGCACTGCATAATTAGTTGTATTTCACGTGATATGCTCGGGTTCAGGCTCTTCCACTTACAGTAAGAGACCTCCTGCCTTTTGGAAAACCTAATCCCTTAAAGATGTGGGAAGAAGGCTTCCCTACATGACTCACTGAAGCAGTCTAGCAATGGGACTTCTGATGATCTCTCAGCTGCAGCGCGAGCATGATGCTGTGGTTCTTGCTCACGAGGCAGAGGAGCTGGAACAGAGTACGGTGGGAGAATCAGTTTCACTGAAATCCAGAGGAAATGTGTCTGCATCCATTTACGCTGCGGATGAACAAACAGTGCAGTAGCTATGTCCTGCTGAGCCTTGGTGTCTGTTTGCAGTCTCACCTCTCCGGCGGAGGAACTAAATGCTGCGGTGTTGGGAAACTCGCTACAGAGACAGAAGCACTGTGAGGCGGACCTGCCTTAAGCACGGGCTATAAACACGCATCCAGGCCACGGGAAACAGCTTAGCTTCGCAACTTTTTCAGCACCTAAACCCAAAACGCCTGGGAACACGTGGGGCAGATGGTGGCAGCTGCAAAGCACACCACTGCGTAGTGGCAATTCACCCCCTAGCAACTTTTGTTTCCATGGCAAACGCTGTCCTGTTTACGCTGTGCTCTGCTGTCCCCCACCGATCCTGAGAGATGCAATGAAGAGACGGGCACGCACCTCCCAAACCACCCCACAACTTCTCCCACGCCTTGGCATCACTTCGAGCCAGCTCTATCGGACATCACGCAAACCGCCGGCGTCAAACCGGCGAACGTAAGTGGCAATTTACTCCAGCGGGGTCTCAGAAACACAGCCTCTGCCTCACAAACCCCTTCAGCGCCAGGACGAGACCCGCACAGCAGCATCGTCCCGCCGCGCTCGGCCCCGTGTGCCGCCCGCCGCGCTCGGCCCCGCAGCCCCGCCCTGCTCCGGGCCCCGGGGTCCCCGCTCGGGCTCCGCGGAGGGAAGCTCGGAGCCCACGTTGGCCGCGCGGGTTACCTGTCCCTCCTGCCGCTCCCCTGGGGCCGGCTGAGCAACCGCAGCGGCGCTAGCTGCGGCTCTCTCGGCCCGGTCCCATCTCCGCTCTGCGCCGCGCCGGCCCCGAACGGCGCGTATTATGCAGGGCCCGGAGCGCCGCTCGCGCCGTGCCTGCGCACTGAGCGCCGCCGCCGGGACGGACGGCACCGCCGCGTCCGCCCCTGAGGGGCTCGGCGGCGCGAAGCCGTGCGGGGACGGAGCCGGGAGCGGTCGCCTTGGGGTCCGTGGTCTGAAGGGATCAGGCCGCCGCTGAGCCGCCTCTTCTCCGGAATAAACAGTCCCTCAGCTGCTCCTATAAGACCCCTCACCAGCTTTGTTGCCCTTCTCTGTTATACGCTCCAGGTCCTCAATGTCTTTCTTGCAGCGAGGGGCCCTAAACTGACTGCTGTACTTGAGGTGCAGCCTCACCAGGGATGAGCACAGGGGAGCGATCTCCTCCCCAGCCCCGCTGTCTGTGCTGTTTCTGATACAAACCACGGTGACACTGGTCTTCTTGGCACACACTGGCTCCTGTTCAGCTGCCTGTCAGCTAACACCCACAGATCCTTTTCCTCTGTGCAGTTTACCAGCCACTCTATCCTAAGCCTGGAGGGATGCACGGTGTCATTGTAACCAAATTGCAGGACCTGGCTTTTTGTCTTGTTCTAGCTCGTACAAATCGGCCCACTGATCCAGCCCCTTAGTGGGGCCTTCCTACCCTCAGGCAGATTAACACTTCCTCACAACTTGTTGTCACCTGCAAACTTACTGAAGGTGATATCAACAGATTGGCTGTTCGTCAGGAGAGGGCTTCCAGTTAGCCAGTGTGGGGAAGTAGTGAAGACAGCAAGGCATGAGCTTGAAGGCATGGCAAGATGCTTAGATGTGAAGTTGTTAAAGTGGTCCCACAAAGGGGCGATGTGCAGTGTCTCTGGGAAAATAATGTTGGGAGCGTAAAGAGAAAGAATTCTAAGGAGTCACTTAATTACTCTACTGAAATACACCCAAAAATAGAGTATTGTTGCATGCAAGAAGTGTGGAAGTGCTTTAAAGCAAAATAGCATTAGCCAAAGAAAAAATAATGTATTTTGAAGATGCACCGTCATAGTACCTGAAGAAGAAAATGAACATAATGTCGGCTTAATTAATTATAATGTTCAAGGTCCTTTAAAAGACATTGCATTTGTAGACAAAAATACATTCTGGGCAATTGCAAACAAAGAATCTTAAAAACAGCTATTAAGAAGAGCTAGAAAAGGTGTACATTCAGAGGAAAAAATGCTTATTCAGGCAGTTTCCCTTGTCTTCTACCAAAGCTGGGATGCCTTTTTCATTTCACATGATGAGTAATGCCCAAAGTGGTACTCCTGACCTGAGCACATCTACTTACAGAGCAGTGTGCTATTCGATGAGCATTAGCATACTCTAGCCCAAAGCATTTAAAAAGTCAATAAACTGAGACTTATTTTTGGAAGAAAAAAAAAAAAAAAAGAGGAAAATACAGTGAAGTTGTAAATGAATGAAAAACAAACAGAGCATCAGGCTTAGAAGGAAGCTACTTTTTGTTTGTCCTGTAGTGTCACTGTTAAGGTTGAATGCTGCTTTATGCCGATCTGAATGGATGTCTTCCGTAGAAAAAATAATTCATGTACATGAGCTGTCCGCTATTCACAAGTTAGTTTCTTTTTTGGTTATTTTCTTACTGACAGAAAGAGTAAATAAAAAGAATATGAAATACCTGTGTTAGCCAAACACGATTTTGTTTCCTGACACAGAAGAAATGTACTCAGTAAACCATGACAAATCAGTATTACAGCAGCTGGCACATTTGCAATAATGTTGAAAAGGATCCTTGAACCTTTAGGGTGAAGCCCTGGTAATCTCAGAAGGTGCTTTTAGCACGGTTTGGGTAGGAGGGAAAGGTGCTTTTTTGACAGAGAAGTGCAGCTGCATTGTACCAATAAAGCTCAATATTGTTTGCTGTTGATGCCTTTTGAATTCCCTCCCTTCTAGTTTGCCTGCACTTAGCACCAGAGGCAAACAACTGCAGTCCGTGCTGGATTCGCCACTCCCATCACTGTCCACAGCCACGAGGCACATGAGGCTGAGCTGGCTGAGCTGGAAGGTGGATTTGCTAGAGAAGGACACCACCTGAGGCTAATAAATGAAGGAAGGGAAGCGGAGAGGATGTGTCTGCAGGAGGGATTGGAGGAAGCTGTAGGTTTTTGTTAGGAAAGCTGTGAGCTCAGTCTGATGCTGGAAATGAGTCTGACCTTGGTTATGAGAGGCACCGAACAGAGGAGTATGAGTGTTTGCTTACCTCAGAAATTGGTAATGTCGTTGCAAAGGTATTTTTGTAATGCCAGTATCTGTAAGTCTTACTGTGACTCGTGATGTGAGCTACCGTTTTATGAAACAGTTTATAAATCTGCATTATTCTCTGTTTTCGGCCTTCACAAAATGTGGACTGTTTTTTTACTGAACTTTTCAGCTGGCAGTGACAATAAGAACAAGAGTAATGTCTTTCTGTTTCAGGCTATACGTTCTATTAGCCTGACTTTTTCCTTTGTGAAGAGGGAATGTAGGTTAACCCTTATACTTTCCTAAGCTTCCACTGGCCATGCTAAAGATTTGTGATGGGTGATGGTGAGCATGCTGAGGAAGAAATCTCATACTGTTGAGCACTGCTGTACATAGCGGTGTTGGTTGCTGTAATGTTTACAGGTTTCTCTCTTGCTGACAGGTGAAGTGATGATAACACATCTTGGTGAACACAGTTTAGTTCACTTCTGTCAGCCTGTGCTGAACAGGAAGAATTGCAGCTTCTGGGAAACGCGTTTCTCTGGTGGCGATGTACTGCAATTGGTATGATGCTCGTGTTTACTGAGCAGCAGATGTCTGTCCATATTCATCCAGCAGCCATGGCAAGCTTCCAGAGGCTGTTCTTTTTCATATGCTGCAGAAAACCTTGGCCAGAACAGTTCTGTCCTAGTGTCACTGCTGGTACATTCACCTGTTCTTCTCTTCCTTGTTTCTGGCCCACCTGCACCTGAAGAGCAAGGATCTGTAATGCTCCCACTTTCTGGGAAAAACTTCAGTTGATTTGGGAAGAAAATCCTGTTTTTTTGTTTTGCTTGCTTGTTTGTTTCTATTTGCACAAAAAGATGTGATACTATTCTAAGAAGTCAAAGATCCAGAATAGAGACTGAATTCCTATTCCACAGAGGTACGTAAGATCACATCCGTGTGCTTAAGGGGAATCTTGAGCTTGAGGTCCTGGCAATATTTGTACTCAATTTGTTTCCATGTTTGGGTGCACAATGACTCCAAATGCATGGAATTCCTTGACACCTGTCTCCATCTCAAGTAAAACGGAGTGACGCATCTGTGATGGCTATGAACACGCATCCAGGCCTGTGGAAACCTGACCCTGTGGAAATGCAAGGAGCAGCTCAGGTATCTGTGCTGTCTTTCTTTGCTGTGGATGGACAGCAGGAGAGAGGTGGGAGAGCAGCTTCCACTGCAGAAGTGGCTAATGAAGGCCAGAAGTAGGAGGAGCTAATAGCTGCTATTTGCTAGGAGCTGCTGCTGCCATTTCAATGGTCCCTCTGGGCCAGGAAAAATGCTGGGAAGGAATGTGGTAGAAGGGCCTGGGCCTGGCCTGTAATACTTTTTTGGTGATCTTTTTTGTAGCCACAAGGATTCTGTGAGGATAAATGCAGCAGTTTTGCATCTCTATCTCTTGTTTCTCCCATGTGACATTAAGAGCAGATGCTCTTATTACGATGTCCGTACCCATGCTATTTTCTGTCAGCAGAATCTGGAGAACAGATCCGCATCAGTACAAATTCAGTACACAGTTAGCTCAGGAGCCATGAGCACCCTTGTGAATATTTGAGCTTCTTGCCTGCCTTTCTTCTCCTGCATTGTACTTGGTGTCTACCTCCAGTTACCTCTGAAACAGTATCTCGCACTCTACCACTTCCCGAAGGGAGGCTGTGGCGAGGAGGGGGTCAGCCTCTTCTCCCAGGTAACTAACGACAGGACGAGAGGGAACGGCCACAAGTTGCACCAGGGAGGATTTAGATTAGATCTGAGGAAACATTTTTTCTCTGAAAGAGTGGTCAGGCACTGGAATGGCCTGCCTAGGGAGGTGCAGTTAGTTCTCTCTTTCATTCTAGTTACTCCTGGTGATTTTGAATATTCTGATACCAGGCAATTGTTTGGAGCTATCTAATACAAAATGCAAGTAGACAAGTGATTGAAGACCTGAAAATAACGGAGTTTGTATGGTGGGGTGAACAGATGCCTGTGAGGAGAAGTTAGGCAAAAAGGGATAAGAACCAGGAACTAGAAGCATTCCAGTGACACAGTTTTACTCGGAAGCTACTTCATTTTGGAATGTTTGCATTTCCACAGCTTTGCATGAAACCTTTTATACTTTTGTTGACTAAACCAGTGTAATCACTGTAATTATAAAGTAACTAGTCACTTTATTAACTGCCTGTTGTTAGCCTGTCATTAGTTCACTACTGATCTATATACCTGTTTCAGAAAACAGTGCTAGATTTTAACAATTAGAAACTCTCTCCAAAAGGTTGTTCCCCTGAGCACAGTGAAGAAGAATAGAGGAACAGTGTCAGGTCTCGTAACCAGCTATATGATTACTTTCAAGGGAGCACATCAACTTGCAACCCAAAGACAGTACCTGTACTGTCTCATACATGTTTCCCAGGCTGTGAGGGGAATCAAAACTCAGCTTGTGTCCTGTTGAGATCAATTCAAGAGTTGTATACCTGCAAAGTGATGAGTGTGAGATAGTGGTGGTAGTAGATCGTTCTCTTCTTTCGCCCTACCCTCCCTTTGGTGTATATTACAGTTACTGAATATTTTCTCCAGCCTCAGCTTCAATTCTGAACTGTGAGATAGAGGTAAAGTTTTGTTTCAAAATAAGTTTTGCTCCCAAAGGGCTGCCTAATCTAGTTTGAGCTGTAAGGAAGAAAGCTCATCTACTGGTGATATGAGTCATCTATGATTTCATGTGCTTTTACATTGAGTTCATGTACTTGACAGTGGTATCTCTCAAGAGGTAATGCTTGCATTGTAAGCTGATACAATTATACACACATGCTTATAGCTCTGAATAAAAATTCCAATGGAAGTGCCAGAGGAAAGAACTGGGTCTTGCCAGCATCTTTAATTTTATCAGCCTCCAGCTGATGCTACTATATTTTCCTCTCTTTAGATTGTTCATTTTGACTCTTATTCCTCTTGTGTATTAACTGAATTCTTGCTGTTCTCTTCTTGATAAGGAAGAAGTTGATAAAGAGAGGCCAGAAAGAAGCTTACCTTGTAATGTGTCTGTTTAAAAATATATATGCATTCTTTTGTTCTTGCGTATTTCTTTGTGAACCTAATCTTGTAAATGAAGAACTGAATTATGAAAACTCTACTAAAATTCATTAGGACGAAGACAAACTTGCTTTTGCTATTAGCTGTTGAATTGGACCAGATATTTTATAAACCCCTGGTGGCTTCTGTCTCTAGAGCATACTATCTTTTGGTTTGTATCTCTTCACCTAACAAGGCATAAATGGGTTATATTGGAGGTATTGAATGCTGTCCTCTACTCGTGGATGCTGATGGTTGAAAAATAATCCGTTGTTCTTCGTTTTTGGTCTGATGGTTGTTCTGATTGTTTTGTTTGTGAATATTATCTCTTAGAGGTCTTCTTCTTTCTTGAGCCTTGTATCCACTGTTTCTTTAAAAAACATCCAGTACTCTGAGTGGCACTGAGGAAACTTGCTGTATTCCCTAAGAAGGAGGATACCTTGCCAGTAACACATTCATATCTCATAGTAGCCAATTAGCTCAATGAATAATTCTGTGTAATGGAGACTTGGTAATACAAAATAGAAAAAAAAATGCAGTTAAGTGGCCTTATTTCTTAGCCTGACAAATATCTTAGGACACATTGCTAAAGATATCCATTCTGTCCGATGTTCTGTACCTCACTGTATTAACATTCACTGTTTGGTCTCCTTAAAAACATCCAGCAAGCACTGATCAATTGTCAGTGGGTGCAGCTTAGTCTTATTACTGTGATCTTATTCATCCCACTGATGTAGCCTATCCCTGCTCCTCTTCAGAGCTTCCCTACTTCCAGTCAGATCAGCAATCCTCCCCAGTGTGGTAGTTTTACCAAACTCAGGGAGGATGCATTTAATCATTCACTGTTTATGAAAGCTGGCCCCAGTATTGAATCCTGGGGTGTGCCGGGCCACCAGCTAGATTGAACTCCATTCACAGTGACACTTTCATCCTGGCCACCCAGCCAATTCTTCGCCCAGTAAACTGTACACTTGTCCAAGCCATAAGCAACCAGTCTGTTCCAGAGAAGGCTGTACAATGTAGAATAGAACAGCCTGACACAGAAGGGTCCAACAAAGATCCATGCTTCCAACACCTGCCTCCGTACAAGGGCAACTAAAACACATTCTGGAGGCTGTTGTCCAAATGCTTCTTGAATTCTGCCAGGAATCTTTCACTCATACAGCTGTTCTCTGAGCGTTACAGGGATCATCCTCAGAGGGAGGAGGCACAATGATGTAGGTAGCTGTCTTCCATCACTTGACACTTATGTACCTCAAGCAGCACAAAAGTGTTCAGGACCGAACATTAGATAAAGAGGAAAGGGAGGTGTTTCTGTTTCCTGTGCAGTGACTAAATGGCAAACAGCGTGCCAAGAATTTGAGCAGATGGAAGGCTAAGTCAGTAGTACTGGTGTTCCTGCTGATGAGGTGCTGAGCCTGTGCTACCATCATATCTGGGGACCTCAGTGCACTCTCTTTTCCTGGGTGCTTCCCAGTGTTTTGCTCTCATGCCTCCTATAGATACAGGAGGTAATACTACTAAACTGTCTACTGGATAAATAGCAGTAGGTATCCACTCTCAGCCACTTCATAGCATCTTTTCTTCCTTTGGCTTCTGCTGTTTTTAGTAAGGTCACTGAACAGATCATATCTTTAGAGGATTGCTTGTCAATTCTTTGGGTTAGATTCACTGCACACAGACTGGTTTGGGTTGTACTACTCTGAAGTTATCCAACTCCCCGCTACCATAGGCAGGGATATCTCTCACTAGATGTGGTTGTGCTGAAGCTCCACCCAGCCTGACCTTGGACAATGATGGTGTATCCTCAGCTTGTCTGGGCAGTGTGTTTCAGCGCCTCATCACCTGTCACTACAAGCCCTGAGGAAAAATCTTTCTCCATCTTTCTTATTAGCCCCCTTTATCCACTACTGTGGATTACAGAGCTCCCCAACCTCTCTGGGCACTGCTTCCACGCTTCAGCGCTGTCACGGTGATTGTCTTTTCCTCTTGCCCAGCTGGGAGTTCTCCATGGTGCAGTGGGGTCCTGGAGCCTCTTGTCCTCCCATCACTGAGCAGCTGTGAGAAAAGCCAGGCTCCACCTTCTTCCATGCTTCCAGCAGCAGCTGTAGGTAAATGATAGAGAAACACAGTGAACTCTGAGTTTTGAGCAAGAGAGGAAAGATTATTTTTGTATAAAAGTGAAAATACAGAGGATAGAGATGTACTTAAGTTCAAAAGTAGTCCTTCCTATTTATTTCCATGAATATTTGACCTTGTTTTTGTGAAATTAATCCATCAGTCTAGTTTGATGGAAGTGGTCACAATTGTTAGTGAGTTCTCAAGATGTTTGTCAGAGTTTTTTGTGAGATTTTTTACTCTTCCTGTACTTCATGCTTCACTAATGTACATGCTGACAAAAAGTAATGGCATGAATGAGTCATGATCAGGAACTAAATAAAATCATAGCAGGGTTTGGATAGGAAGAGACCTCAAGCATCGTAAGAATTTGACCTCCCTTCCCCAGGGATAGTTGCCAGTCATGACATCAAGTAGTAGATCAGGATGCCCAGGATCTCATTCACATTGTCCTTAAACACCACCAGGGATGGGGTATCCACAATCTCTCCGGGCAACTTGTTCCAGCACCTTACCACTCTCTCAGTGAAAAACTTCCTACGATGTCTAATCTAAATCTCCTCTCCTTTAGTTTAAAATTATTCCCTTTTGTCCTATCACTATCTCCTCATATAAAAACTTGATTTCCCTCTTGTTTTTAATCTCTCTTTAAATGTTGAAAGGCTGTAATGGGATGTCCCTACAGCCTTCTCTTCTCCGGACTGTACAAGCCCAGCTCTCTCAGCCTGTCTTTGTAAGGGAGGTGCTCCAGCCCACTTATTATCTTTATGGCCCTCCTCTGGACCTTCTCCAACAGCTCCATATCTTTCCTGTGTTGGAGACCTGTATGGGAACTGTTGAATCACGGCCTGAACCACTGATTGATCACCTGAGGCAAGCCCTGAGTCAGCTGCAGGGGCACAACTGAGTGTGATTGGAAGGGGTGGAGTTTGACTCCACCTCTCCCAGACCCCATTTAAGGGCTGACCACCAGTGGGGAAGGGTCTCTGGTTGGAGATCCCTCCCTGGTGGAGTTATCGGTGAGCCCCAACCATCATCAAGGTGAGCCAATCTCTTTTGCTATTTATTTGTATACCATCTACTTAAAGCCTACCAAAAATATACCATCCTTTCGCACTAACTTCCTTGAAGTGCTTTCCTTGGGGTTATTTGCCCTACAAGACCATAGACTTGGACCCGGTACTTCAGATGGGGCCAAGGTCAGAGTAGAGACAGAGACAATCACCTTCATATCCCTGCTGGTCCTCCCTCTTCTGATGCAGTCCCCTTCTGGCGAAGCAAGGGATATTTCTCTCTGGTAAGACAGGTCTTACAGGAGTCTGGTAGAGATCAGATTTTTTTGGTTGAATATCCGATTGCATCTCAATATATTCCTTTTGAAACTTTGCAGGTAGTGTATTTAAGTAAAAATGATGTTAGAAATATATCCAACCTTGATTATTTTTCTGCAGTCTTGAAACAGGTTCTCAAATTCCTTTATCAAAATGGAAAGCACTGTATATTTTTCCACTATTCACAGGACCGTACTTGGCCAGTGTATCCAAATGGATAGAATTATTTGCTGTAATTTGAATTAGCATTGCACTGTGCCGTCCTGTGTCCTGTTGTCAGCCAAGACAGTGCCACTCACATACTGATGTTTGGTTGTTGCTGAGCGATGGATGTGTGCCCAGGGCCAGGCCAGAACAACTGGTGCAGAAGAGCTACTGCTGTAATGGTGCGGGGCAGGAACTGACCAGAGGACAGGCTGCTGGGCTGCAGATTGGACATGCCTGAGATACACCTTCTGCCAATGTTCTGTTCAATTTTGTTGCTGTGTGGCAGATGGCAGCAGAGGGACAGTGTGTCAAAATGGCCTCTGATGTGGAAGTGTGTATGAAGCAGAGATGTCAGTAAATTTTTTCCGTGTGGAGAAAATGGCACCGACTGACTTCCACTGATGCTTGCTGAAAGTTCCTAGGGACAGAGCAGTGAACGTGAACACTGCGAGGTAGTAGGTGGAGCAGTGGTTACAGCAGGTGACTTCTG
This sequence comes from Callipepla californica brunnescens, assembly GCA_023055505.1. NCBI lineage: Eukaryota > Metazoa > Chordata > Aves > Galliformes > Odontophoridae > Callipepla > Callipepla californica. The sequence continues at coordinate 3,375,682 of JALIRH010000053.1, forward strand.
CTGGTGCAGATGTTAACAAGTGTGGCATGCAGGCTCTTGTTTGTCACTGTTGAAAATGCATAGCTAATGGTGGTGACTTTTTCAAAAGTGTTTTGTAGCTTAGAATTTGCTCTGTCAGATAGCGCTGTGCTCCTTGCTTTTGCTTTAGTTTCCTTGTGTTAGAGGCATTACTTTCAGAGCAAGCTACGTATAGTGTAGCTATTTCTAATTGCTTATTAATAACTGCACACTTGTATGGAAAGTTATGAACTATATCCTTACAGAATGAGTAACAGTGAGCAGTACTGAAGTCTTAGATGCTTTTAAATTGGTGGAAATATCTGTGGATTTTCTTCTTCTTGGACTGGGTAATATGTTTTAAGGAGTGGAATGTAACTGACAGCCTCATCAAGGTTATTTGAGGCACTGTTTATTGGAGACGATGTAATTTATGCTCAACATTACATAAACTTGGTCTGTTCCTAAAATCATGCTCCAGTCTGCTGAGTACATGAATATTAAGGAAAAAATCAAGTAAACTACATTTCTGTTCATACCCTATTATATTCTAGTGAGACGTCAGTTTAAAACGTATGTTAGGGTGGTTTTGGAAATGAGGTTTATCTTACATTGTGACTTACAGAATTTACCTGCACTGATGTTCAAAAAGCAGCTCTACAATCATAGGTCCTGAAGTTATTTCTTTTGTATTCTTAATGACACTTATTTTTCCATTTATACGGACACCTTACAAAAGGAAAAAAAAAAAGCCTATATTATGGAACTCCTTACACAAAAAAACTGCTCTCAAATGCTAGTGGAAGTAATTTTATCTTTGTGTATCTCATGATAATTCTGTAGGAATACCAAGCAAATTATGAAAATGAGATTTAAAAAACAAATAAAAAAGAAAGCAAAAAAACAAAACCAGATAATTCCTGGGCAAATGAAAGAAAAAAGAAGCTTGGTCCCAGAACAGCTCTTCTAATTATCCTAGTATCCCTTTTATACCCTTTTTGTCAGGAAAGACTCCAGAAATGTTTATTTATATCTTGTTCTTCAACAGAGTAAATTAATTAAGCTGTGCTTGAAGTTGGTAGGATTGTGATGAATTTGATCCTCTGAAACTATGGCCAGAATTTCTCTGGCACTATGATCTACGCTGTAGTGCTTTTTACTTTACTCTGAGCTTTGTGTTTCATGTGAACGGGTTTTGTGAGTACTAGTTAAGAATAAAGTAGCAAGCTGGGGAGAGGCTGTTCAGCTGTAATGTGATTATGTCTTGGAACACTAGAATGCTTAGAACTGACTGAAAGCTTAAAACGTTCTTAGCACTCGTTGATGCTGAGCAGTGTATTTAATATAAGTATTGTAGGTTTGTAGTACCTTTCAGTTACACCTTTGTCACATAAAGCTCTATATGATCTAGAAGAGATACATCTAGTAGAGATCTACCTAAATGCTGATGGAAGCTAACAAGGTAGATAGCTTCCTGCTTGGCCACCTGCAGTCCTGTCCTGACTGAAAGCTGCAAACCATCTTAACCACGTCAGAAAAGACAGGCAGATAACTGATGTGGAATTCGTCACCTCGGATGGTTAATTAGTTCTGTAAAGTACCAAGAAAAACAATTTCTGACTTTCTGGGCTGTGACTGATATGTCTGAAACACTTGCAATACAAGGCCATCTCCATGACAATATACCAAAGACTGTTATCAGCGAGGCATGATATCCTGTCCTCTCACAGGATAGCCTGGCTTTGCTCACTAAACAGGCATACCTTTCCTGCGAGAAAGTTTTGGTACAAACTTATTTTTGACAAACTTGTTGTTGCAAACTTGCTTGTTTGCAACCTTGGGCAATGCGTCTGCAAACCTAGCATGTGTGAAAGAATGCCTGAGACAAACCCCAGCTGTCATCATTTGGTGCCTGCTGTCTGCTAGTCAGAGTCTGCCACCTCCAGATGAGTGTGGTCACACTCTCATTCCACCTCTGACACCAGCAGGCTCAGTGCTGAAAATTCTCAAAATGGACCGTTTGATCTTTCTCTGTGTCCATTTCTCTCTCTCCCTCTTTTTGTTTGTTTGTTTTTGGTTGATTGGTTTTGTTTTTTTCCTCTGCTTCTCTTTTCTCTTTTCATTGTTTTTCCTTTGTGAGTTAACTAATTGTAAGACTGATTTTGATTTCTTAGTCATATGGCTTAGATGTTCAACTGGGGCAGATTCAGAGCCCCAATATTTCTGGGATAATTGTTTTATATGGATTATCATTAAAACTGATGATTGTGTGTGAACCTCTGTGTATCATTTTAATCTAACAGATGTTTACAAGTCTGGCCATCCCTTTTTGGGGATGGGCAGGATGTGACAGCTACTGCTAGATACACTTCTGGATTATGTGATTCCAGGAAAATTATTCTGATACCAGCAGGCATTATTTTGTCACTTCTCCTTCGGACCTCTTTTGGACCTGGAGGTCAGAGTGGGATCTGTTTGCCCTTGCTAAATTTATGCTCTCCAGGTGACCTTGATGGAGAGCTGGGACATCCCATCTGCACTTTCCTTCCACATCCTACAGGACTTCTGGTGATGGAAGAGCCTTTTCCCTTGCTGTTGTCCCATGGTGGGCACATCCTTTTCGTTCATAATATCTTGGAATCACAGAACTACAGAATTGTAGGAGTTGGAAGGGGTCTCTAGAGACTGAGTCCAACTGACTTGCATGTCCCCTACAGCAAGTCATAGAGGCAGGTCCTGAATATCTTCTGTATCACTCTGACAATAAAGACATTCTTCCTCGAGACAGTGTAGAACTTCCTCTGTTCCAGTTTCTGCCTGTTGCCCTTTGTTGTGTTGTTGCTCACCAGTGAAAAGATTCTGCCTCTGCTGACTTGCCTCTTGCACTGTAGATATTCACAAATGTTTACGAGATCCCTTCTTAGCCTTCTACAGACTGAAGAGTCACAGCTCTCTCAGTCTTTCTTTGGGAGATACTCCAGGCCCTTAATCATCTGTCACGTTCTGCTTGACTCTTTTTAGGAGGTTCCTGTATTTTCGAACTGGGAAGTCCAAAACTGGACACAGTACTACAGATGTGACCTCACCAGAGCAGAGTGGAGGGTGGGGGGGATCACCTCCCTCATTCTGTCGGCCATGCTCTTTTTAATGCACCCCAGGATGCCATTGGACTTCCTGACCACAGCGGCAGAGCTATTCTCAGGACAGTCAGCCCCTAACCTGTTCTTATGTGTGTGATTATTCCTTCCCAGGTGCAAGACTCTGCACTTGCTCTTGTGGAACCTATTCAAGTTCCTCTCTGCACAACTCTCCTCCCTGTCTAGGTCTCACTGAATGGCAGCACAGCCTCCTGGTGTGTCAGCCACTCCTACTGGCTTTGTACTGTCAACAGACTTGCTGAGGGTGGACTCTATCCCTTCATCCATGGTCACTGATGAACACTGAATAAAACTGGACCCAGAACCAACCCCTGCGGAATAACACTGTTCACAGGCCTTCGTCTACACCTCTGCATTGCTGATCCACAGTACTGTGCATCTCTTCTGGTGTAAAGAAACCTCTTCCTCCTACTTTGTGTGAACAGAAAGATGTGTTTGCCAGGAACTATGGAGCTGGACTGAAGCCTATTTCCCTGGTTTGTTTCTCCTTTTCTTCAGTGGGAACTAAGAATAGTTGTAATACTGGTAAATTATCCATTGCTAACACAGATACTCAGTTGCAAATTTCTTCAGTATTTTGTATCAGGCAAATTTTTACTTGCTTATTGTTGGTTCATATAGGTTCAGGGACCTATAAAGAATGACTGGCAATGGACACTGCTGTTTTGCTGGCTGGGTCATCACAAGCAATATATTACTGTGAGGGAGAAGGCTTGATCACATTTTCTTCTTGCTGTGTCCTCTTGCTTAATGAGCTATATTTAGAATCTACTTTTCTTATCTGCTGACTCATCTGTGCCAAAAAGAAGAATATTAGTCTCTTTTTTTAGACCAAGGAAACAGTTATAATTCTTGTTACACAGGGCACATATCCCTGAGAAATCTGAGTGTGAGGCCTCCCAAGATTTTAGAATTATGACTGAAGAGCCATGAATTTGAGCATAAATTGTTCCTGTGTTTTCTGAAAATCAGATTCATAACGTGCTGATTATCTCAGCAGACCCCTCTGACCCCAGAGATCTAGCCTCAGACGTTGTCCTTCATGCCATTCCTTCTGGCATGGTCCCTCATCTTGTTTAATATGTCAGCTTATGCAAACACATTGGACAGAAAACTACAGATAAGCTAAGGCATGTATAAAAGCAAGCATCCATTAATTCTTGCATCGCAGTCATACCTTCTGAATATGTTTTCTTATGTACTCCTTGCAGTGATATAAGGTAATCTGGCAGGACGCTGCAAACGCTGATCAAACTATCAGATTGGGCTGGTGTTATGGCTTAACCTGGCACGTGGCTCAGTAACGCACATATTCTCACTCCCCCATTCCCAGTTGGATGCAGAAGAGAACTGGAGGAAAAAAAATCAGAACTCGTGTATTGAGATAAAAACTATTTACTAAGACAGAGAAAAGAGAAAGGATAATAGTTTCGACTGTGTGTGTGCATATATATCTATATATTATATATGAACGTATGAATGTAACAAGTAATGCACCAAGCAATTGCTCACCACCTCCCAGACAATGCCCAGCTAGGCCCCTGCAGTGGATGAAAGTGAGAAGAACTCCCGCTCCCTTTAAAACTCATTCTGTATGATGTCATACGGCAGGTATGTCCATGCCACGGCTTGCAGCTGGCATGTAACCTGGCCCAGCTGGAACTTCAAATATTGGTGTGTTATCAACATTATTTTTTTTTTTTTTTCTGGAACCAAAAACATGGCATCATACCAGACACTCTGAAGAAAAATTCATTCCAGCTGCAATTAAGACAGATGGTTTTGGAAATATTCAATAGAATGATTCATCTGGGAGAGATCTACTAAGATTGAGTCCAACTTCTGGACTGCTTCAGGGCTAACCAAAATTTAAGGCACATTAATGAGGGGATGAGGATTAATAATTGCTTTTTGACTCTCTTGGGTAGTATGACACTTAAGCATGCTCATACTTAGATATTTTGACTTTGATTTCTGGTTTTCCTTTGCCTCCTTAAGAATGACAGCCATCCACCTCTTTCCAGTCTGGAGAAAAGGGTGTGGGGTGCCACGTCAAAGGCCTTAGTGAAGTCAAGACAGATGACATCAGTGGCTCTTCCCCTCTCCACTGATGCAGTGACACCATCATCAAAGGCCACATGGTTGGTCCAGCAGGATTTGCCCTTGGTGAAGCAATGCTGGCTCTCCCATAACACCTCCTTGCCTTCCATGCACCTTAGCATGACTTCCAGGAGGAACTGTTCCATGACCTTTCCTGGCACAGAGGCGATGCTGACAGGTTGGTAGTTCCCAGGGTCATCTTTTTTACCCTTTTTGTGTCTCAGCATCTTTCACTATGCATCTCCTTCCAGTTAGGCTGGGAAGGTTTTTAAATGTAAGAAATGAAAGTTAAAAATCTCTTAGCTCTTCCAGTGTAAGAAATTATGTTGTGCACATCTTCACTGTATGGCACGTGAGGTGCTCAGTGCTCACAGGGCCTGGAGAGTGCTGTGCAATGACTACTTTATGGTGTTTTGCACTTTGGGCTCTCTTGGAGGAGGGAGTTATGACTCACTTTGGTCCTTATCTCTGAGACATCTGGAACAACATAAGTGAAATTTGGAAGGAGATCTTGAACAGGTCCACTGACAGAGAGGTGCTTTCCGATGCTCATTCCAAAGACGTGCCATCTTACCTGCTTCATCTACAGGAAGTAATTTAATTCCTATTTCTCAAGTAATTTATAGTGGAATGATAGGAATTCTTATCCACACAAGTGACTACGGAACTTCAAAATTGGCACTGGGACCTGTCAGTGTACTGTCTTGATTGCTGTGATGACAACAATAAGAGAAAAGTTTTAAAAGGAAGTGGAACCTAATTTTCCTCAACAGAGGAGATGAAAAGCGCTGGCTTTGTGGGCATGCAGGTGTTCTACAGTTAGGCTGTCTTTGGGGCATGAGACCCAAAATCAACTGATGCATATTATAATGATAGTAAATGCTTAAGTACTTCAGGTTAGAATGCTGTTCCAAAGTCAATAGAAATAGTAGACACAGCTTAGTTTGAACTATTTTAGGACTGATTTTAGGCTTTTTCTCTCATGCAGCAGTGCTCGTAGTCTGTAGTGTGAATCGTTTTCTTCCCAGCCATTTACAGCATTGTGAACTCCACCGTAAGTTGTGTATGTGTCCTCCATCAAAGTCATTCAGACTGGAAGCCTATTTTTGGTGGTGATTCATCAGCCTTATGTGTTCATGAGTCAGGCTCAACCCTACTGTTCCAGTCAGAAGTGCTTTCAATGGCAGAAACAGAAAAGGTATTAACTTGGAATTTCATATTTCAAAAGCCAAAGGAGCAGATTTTTCTGCTGCGTTGACTGGAAGATAAGAAAGTAATGAAAATCAATGATTCGAGTTACAGCTGCTTCCTGGTTTCAGTGACAAGTGGGCAGATTTCTAAAATTGCATTGCATGCACGCAACCTAAACTTGTGGAAAAAAGCTACAATTTCTTGCAGGCTGCACATGAATATAGCTTGGAATTTACTTGGTTTACATAGCATTTTTGAGTATCTGGACTCGCGTACTATTTAGTTTCTGTGTTTGTCTTTGTTTATTTAAAGAGTTGTATTGTGTTCTCGACTGCTCTGACAAAGAATATCAAGAATGAATCTTCCATAACCACAGTTTAATTCCAAGGATGCTCTTTATTGAGCAATCAGTTCTTTTTCTACATGTACATATTTTTGGGATATTTAAATCACTAGGGTAACTTTCAATTCCACTGTTAGTTTTGAGAATTACAATAATGAAGCCTTTTCCCTCAAGTACTGCAGTGGCATTCTCAGTTTCCTTTCATTGCTACTTTCTGTTCTTGGCAATGGTAACACAGAATTAATTTCTGTCTTGATGTTCTTTGTTGCTTGGTGAAAATCTTTCTCAGCTGCTTGGGTAGGTTTTGTTCTTCAAGATCCTAAGAGATAACCTTCGTAAAGCATGGAAGTGAGATTTTAATTATATCCTTTAATTTGTTCTTGATATCAACTCCCTTTTAACTCCTAAAGAAACATCACATTCTTTGAGTCTTTAGGCTACATCAGGAAAATTGCTGCAGTAAAACATCAAGCTGGGTGAAAGAGTTCAGCTCCATTATGCAGACAACAATTAGTAAAGTGCTGGACACTACTGAGACACCAATTTTTCGTTCACTTGATATTACTTTCTGCAACAATTTTGGGGATGATTATTCAGTTATTGTAACTGCTAAGAGAAGCTGCAGGCTGATTTTGATAAATGTAGTAAAAGGCCATGCTATATTAACAAAACATCTCGAACGTATTTCTATCTAGCCTTTTTATTTCATGGATTAATGTGACCAATGAAAATAAAGATGCTGTATAAAGTATTTGATGTGTCTTATTTCAGTAATATAAATTCAGTCTAAGGACCAAAAAGGCATAAGCCAAAAATTACACTCAAGACATCTCTAAAATGAAGAAACTGCTTTGCTGGTAGCTCAGAATTGACATCCATTGAACTATCGATGATGAAATTCATACACCTGATTTATATCTTTTTATTATTGTTTTTAAATCTGGTTGGGCATGAAAGGCAGTTTTCTGGGGCTTTAAGTAAGACTCCTAATTTGGGTGACAAACTCCCTACACCCCTCTGTTCTTTGCTGACAGATGTTTTAAGCTTCTGTGCCTGTTTGAGGAAGCTGCTACCTCTCCAATCACTCCCAGAAGCAGTCCTGCCTTGCTATGAGGGATGTGGCTACACTGAAGAGTAGTGGGAAGGGAATTTTTGCCACAGAGGTCTGGAGTCTCTCATATTTCTGACTGATTGGCAACTCTATTTCCTTGAAAGCCCTATTGCTGCCTGGACTCCCTGTGTAACCAGAAGAACCCTGAAGTAGGTCCTGCAATCAGCTGGATTTGAAGTTGCTCACAATTGTAAAGTGAAACGTGGCACAGCTCTTTTTCTCCCCACACCTCAATACAAATTCCATACTCAGAGGCTCCACAAACCACTGGCAGCTCACGGGTAATGGTTGGAAAGCCCCTGCTAAGGCACTCTTGTGTTAAACTCGCAAATTGAGGGGGTAATAATACAAAATTAAGCCATTTTAACACCCTACTTTTACAGTCCTCTGTGTCAGTTCACTTTCATGTTAATTTCTGCTTGCACACTGGCCCCCAAGGAGGATCATATTTCTGAGGTGCAACATGTTAGAATTTTTCATGCTCATATTAGAAGATACACATGCTATCAAAAACAGAACGAGTTTCTGTTCCAGACAGAAACAAGATGGTGTGGATAGGTTAAATAGTGGTAAACTCATTTCTGTGTGACTTATTTCTCTCAATTGCTGCTGCAGCCTAAGCTGGACCCTGTTGCCTCTCACAGCACCTCTTTATATACTGCATTTCTTAGCCTCACGGGTTGAGGCAGAACTGACTGAACCCTTCTCTTTATCCTTGTGAGGAAGCTCCAAGAGGCTGACTTGGGAAAGTGCAATTTGGAAGCTGCCAGTGCTAACTCCAGCCTACGCTGACTGAACTGATAGATCTCTTACCTGGGTGTGCAAGTAGAAGAAGAGTCAGCTCATGGGATTCGGAGCGTAATGCTGGAGGTGAAGGATCAAATTGCTTCTGAAAGAAGTACTCCTGTTTGCCACATGGATATAATTTTATAGATGTGGATAACTCTGAACAGCACTGCGTGAGGATGCTCTGATGATGGAAAGGTGCCAACTTAAAAGTGTGTTCGCACTTCTATGAGTGCTACACTGACATAGTAGCATCATTTTAAATTAATTCCGTGGTTACATAGAAAATATCAATTCTGCTGGCTAAAACATAACTATTTATGATATTATCAATTACAATTATGATAATCCTGGATTTGGTAAGCAATCCTGTATACAGAAATACTAAAAATACTATCAATAAAATGTCACCATAACAGAAAACTTTGTTGGTGCACCAAACCATTTACAATCTCAGCCTAGAAACTGACAGTAGTTTGAAGTGGAGAAGCATTTGCACAGGTGACTTGAACATTCTGAGAAAGAGCAGAAAGCATTCAGGTAAAAAACAAAAGCTAAGGGCAAAGGCTGTTAAACAGTAACTGAGGATCTGAACAGGATTGTTAAATAAGGACAGTGAATGTTGTGCTCTGGATCATAATCAATCTTAAACTGATTTAAGGGGATTAAAAATGAATAGTTGAATGTCTCAAGTCCAAAGTTTCATTCACTTTATCTGAAGTGCATATAGATTTGGACTTGATTCCCACACAAATCTGGGTGGGTCCTGTAAAGGCAAAAGGACCAAGGCAAACGAGATGTTACAAAAGGAAGGAAAAATGAATGCTCGCCTGTCTCTGAGGAGCTAGGCTTACAAGGAAAGAATACCAGAGGGGTACAGAAGAATCTCCATCAAGATATACTTCTCAGTGGCAGTCAGCCCTTAAATGAGGTCTAAGAGGCACAGGTGAATCGCCTTCACCTGTGTTCCCAGGGCTGATCGGGTCTTTCCTTGGGGCGCTCAATCAGTGGTTCAGGACATGACTCAGCAGTCCCCATATAGGTCCTTTCTTTGCTGTACACTGAAAGGAGTTCTGTCCCTTTAAGGAAGCTCTTACAGCATGCATATATATGTTGTACATCTTTTGTTCTAAATGTACTTTGCTTGTTTTCCAAATAAACTTAGGTCTGCTACTCATTCTGATTCATTACTGTAAATTTTATCATTTGATGTTCTCAGTAAACAGATGCTTTGGGAAGCAATTGGTGCTTATCTTAGAATAAGGCACTTCAGGATTCCAGGATGCCATCACTAATCTTCTGGGACTTGATTGTGCTACTCTCATTGCAATCTCACAACAGAAGTTATTTTAAAACTCATGTGAGACATATGTGTGCGTACAAAAAACTTACTCTGCAACAAACCCAAAAGTCATCCCCTGAGTTGGTTAGTTTTTAAATATTTAGTGTGTCTTCAAAAATTTCCAATGTGAAACAGTTTCAGTATTTCTTTCAGCTTGATGCAGACTGTGTTGTACATCTTTATCACAGTTGCATCTTCAACAGCATACTAACTCAAGCATTATTTGATTACTAACACAAAACTCTGTTTAGTTCAGTTTACAGTTCTAGAGGCTGTGACCATGTTGTCAATATGGTACATCCATACACTTACAAACATAAAAAGGCCAGAAAAGAAGTTTACTAATTGCACAAATTGCTCTGGCTACCACAATATTGCAAAAATGTGCAAGAGGATAATGTGTTTTGCTTCTGTGGCATTTCTTATTATATTTGTGATAAATGTTGGCAGATTTCCCTGGTCAGGGAGCTGTTCATGGCTGCTGTCTAGCCTGCTGCTATTTTCTATGGATGTTACCATGGGCACTGATGAAAGGAAATTCATATCAAACAGAAAACAATCATGGAAAAAAGACAGGAGGCAGAAAAGGAGAGACAGAGGTAATTGTGTTAGGGGTCAGGATGGCCTTTTAACAGTGAAAGAGATATGAAGCTGCAATGGCCTTGCATGATTCAGAAAGATATACTACAGCTATGGAGGATTGTACAAAACAATAAGGCTTCCACCCCAAGAGCAGGTTTATGGATTTCATAGCACTGATGTAGGAGCTGTGACTGCTAAGCTCAGTGCTAGAGTAAAATAAACATTATTCTACCTACACTGTACAGCATGTGTGTGTGTCCCTAGTTTGTTCCTTTAGGAGCACGTTTATACACATAATTGCATCTATGTGCAGCATGGAGTAGATAATCTTCGAAATACTAAAACAGCCAAGCATCTTTACCAGTCTGAGCATCTGTCTTTGCTGAGATGAGGTCACAGAGTCACCAAATGATAGGGGCTGGACATTCTAGAGATCAACTAGTCCAACCTCCTACTAAAGCAGGTTCCTAGTGTAACTTTGATCCCATGTATCTCTGCTCGTATTCGGGATACATTCAGTGTAAAAATGTCATGGTCGTGAATCTTGGTGATTCCCTTACTCAGGTGATCCTCCACTGGCTGGGTATTTTAAGAAGATGCAGACCATGGGCTAGGATTTCTTTTGTGCTCATTTTTAAGCATGAAGTCTCATAGTCCCTAGTTCTCATTGCAAAGTGTATATGTTTCTCTAGCCAGCATTTTGTATCTTTCATTCAGCCTTCAGTTTTTCCTCATTTCCACTACAAGTCTCTGTAATTTCCTGACTCAAAAACTGACAGCTTTGATAGTGACATGTCAGAACTACTGCTAGTGAGCACCTTCGTTTTGAGTTGAGTTCCTGTGAGGAATGAGAGGAACAAGCTCTTCAGAGAGCACTGGAAGCACCTCCCAGAGAAGGACATGTGTGTGACAAAAAGCTAAGAGGGGACATGCATTGAGTACCTGCTGGGGGATCTAGACGTATGTACACGAGGGAAAGAGATGGTGGGTGGCACTCCTTGATTATCATGCATTTTCATTCTTCAGCCACCTTTTCTTTTCACCACGGAAAACTCTAAATGTCATCTTGATTTTTGTCTTCCTCCCGCGCAGCCTATAAATTTCACCTTGTGAGCCTTTAGCTCATGTCTTTCAGGGAGTGGCTTGATGCAAGCGTTTAGGAAAAATGATTCCTAATCATCTAAAATGTAATCTCATAAGATTCAGCGTTTAGTTTTTCAAGTTTTTTCTGAATGTGACAGAAATCCTTCCCTAGATTATCAGTGCTACTCCCTCCCTAGAAAGGGAAACATAGAAATGTGAAGTTAGAGAACAAATTGTAGGGCTCTTTGAAACTCAAGATAATGTATTTACAAATAAAAGATTCTATACATTTATTTAGTATTCTCCATCCATAACCAAATTGTAAGCAAGCCACACAAGTTTCCTTTTATACTCCAACACAAGTTTCCTTTTACACTCCAGCTCTCCTTTCCAAATTAAGCTTCATTTTGTCTATGGAGGAGAATCCCAGATCTGCTTGTTGTGTCATTTACGTCCTACCCAATTCCTTGTGGCACCCAGTCTTCTACGAAAATCCATGTAAATTCAAGCTGTGATAGCATTTTGTGTTTTACATCCATCTTGAATTTGTCTAACTTAATAAACAAGTCCCAAGGCAATGTTGGATAGGTTTCAGAAGCTTTAATAATGATACAACACTTCTGCTTCAGGCAGTATTGTTTTAATCTGGAAGAAGTTTAATGTTTTAACCGTAAGATATCTCAAAACATCTGCACCCTTCAGTATAGCAACTTTCAGGGTGTTTTGTTGCTGTTTATTTGTTTGGATTTTGTTTTTCCTCTTAAATCTTGATGAGAAGTATTTGTAATACACTGTCCTTTCTATTTAAATTTTTGATGACAGAAAAATTTTAGTGTGGACTATTCAGCATTCAGAGATGCTAATGCACACTGAAGATGAGGAGGTGATCTGAGACAGCCAGCATGGCTTCACCAGGAACAGATCATGTCTGACCAGTCTGGTGGCCTTACATGGCAGAGTGACAGCATCAGTGGACCAAGTAAGGGTAACTGATGCCACGTGCCTGGACTTGTGCAAGGTCTTTGACATGGTCCTGCACCATATTCTTATCTCTAAACTGTAGAGTTAGGGGTTTGAAGAATGGACTGTTCAGTGGATACAGAATTAGCAGGATGGTTGTAGTCAGAGGGCTGTTGCTTTATATCCAGGTGGAGGCCAGTCATGAGCGGTGTCCGCCAGGCATCTGTCACGGGACCAGTGCTCAATGACTTACACTGTGGGATTCAGTGAACCCTTGTCGAGTTTGCTAATGACACGAAGCTGAGTGGTGCAGTCAGTACAGTAGAAAGAAAGGATGCCACCCAAAGGGACCTGGACAGGCTTAAAAAGGGGGCGCACAGAAACCTGATGAGCTTCAGTAAGGTCAAGTCCAAGATGTTGCATCTGGGTTAAGGCACATATTTATACAGAATGGGATGAGAAGTTGAGAGCAGCCCTACAAAGAAGGACTTGGGGGTCCTGGTAGACAAAATGCTGGACATGAGCTGTCAGTGTGTGCTCTTGCAGAATGGAAGTCCAACAGTATCCTGGGCTTCATCAAAAGAGGGGTGGGCAGCAGGGAGTAGGAGGTGATTGTCTCACTCTGCTCAACTCTCGTAAAGTCCCATCTCGAGTACTGTGTCCGTGTCTGGGGCCTCCAGTACAAGAAGGATGTGGAGTTGTTGGAGCAGATCCAGAGGAGGGTCAAGATGATCAGAGGGCTGGAGCACCTCTCCTGTGATGAAAAGTTAGGAGAGCTGGGCTTGTTTATCTTGGAGAAAGGAAGACTCTCTGAAAACCTCATTGTGATCTTCCAGTACTTAAAAGAAGCTTAAAAGCAGGAGGGTGACCAACTTCTTACGCAGGTAGATAGTGATAGAACAAGGTTAGATGTTTGATGATAGAACAAGGTTAGATGTTTGATGTTAGGAATAAATTCTTTACTCAAAAAGTGATGAGGCACTGGAACAAACTGCCCAGAGAAGCTGTGGATGGCCCATTCCTGGAGACATTTAAGGCCAGACTTGATGGGTTTCTGGGTGATCTGATACAATGTTCAGCAACCCTGCCCATAGCAGGGGGCTTAGAAGTATATGATCTTTGAGGTCCCTTCCAACTCAAGCTACTCTACTATTCTGGAGACAACTGTAGTCCTTTCCTGATTAAGCCAATTGAGTCAGTAGTACTTTTATTTTCTATGCCTTTACTCCAGGATGGGGGCTTCACAAAGGCAGAGCAGAGGAGGACAATTCCCTCCCTCTTTCTTCTGGCCACCCTTCTTCTGATGCAGCCCAAGATACTGTTGGGCTTCTGGGCTGCAAGGGCACACACTGACTCATGTCCAGCTTTTTGTCTACCAGGACCCACAAGTCTTTCTCCACAGGGCTGCTCTCAAGTTTTCCCATTCTGCATAAATATCTGGGATTGCCCTAACCTAAGTGCAACACCTTGTACTCGGCCTTGTTGAACCTCATAAGATTCTTCTGACTCACTGTTCAAACCTGTCCAGGTTTCCCTCTATTGTGTCAAGTGTGTCAGCAGCAAACTTGCTGAGGGTATACATTAATATCTTCTTTGTAAAATGCCTCAGTAAAATGTTTTGTTTGTACCTGTATGATTGTGCTTGTATTCCACAAACTAGTGTTTTGTATGTTGAAGGCCAGGAGGGATGCTAACAGTTCTCAGCTCCCGCAGCATACAACGTGCTGTTGTGTCAGCATCAGCTGTACCTGTGTTAACAACTCCCAGCTCTGAAGATGTGTTATCTTAACTTGGGAAATAGAATATATATACTAAAGGATTTATTTTCAAAGCAGGTCTGTAACACATCATTATTTATTGTAAAAAATTTACGTTATTACCTAGTCTCTCATTATTACATTCTCCCTTATTATATCTTGTGCTGTTTTCTTGGTTTCACCACAGCAATGGTCTCTCTAAAGTGACTTGATACTGAATAAATTTCATGCATAAGCTGCTTGAGAATCAGTTGACTGCTCAAACTTTGGTAGTGGAAGAAAAATATCAGCTCTTTGCTTCTATGCAGTAGCAGAAATCGAGACACACAGCACAGAATGCACACTTCATGGGGTTGGGTGGTGGGTATACAGAGTCTTGCAGGGATAGAGTTACTAGGCTTTGCTTTGTCACTTGACGTACTGAGATGATCATTTAACACTGTTTCTATGCTTATTTGTAGGGAGACAAGTACATCTAACTAAAAGACTCATGTCCTTACAATCATGAAAAACAGATGGGCTCTTCAGCCTCTCACTAAGGATGTATCAAGGAACAAAGTGTCTGTTAAAGTTCCAAACTCAGAATATGCTTAGCTTGGTGCCAAATGATGCCCTTGCAGTTCTCATTTATCTGTGAGTCTAGACCAGTCTTAATCTTGTGGGTGTAGCTCTATACTGTGCTCAATGCAGATAGCTTCCCTGGCTTCATGGAATACTAAAAAGCATGAGAGAGGTAGGCTCAGGGGATGTGTGGCACAAGCAGGTTTCTTAGTCTTTTGTGGTGCTGTCTGGCTCAAATTCATCAAACAAAAATGTGTTTAGTGTGGGGAAGCGTGTACCCCCATATCCCACAAGAAATGGAAAGCAGCCTCCAAAGAGATCTAGACCTTTCATGAACTTCCTATGGGTTGGAACTGTTAATCTGAGCATAAGACTCATAAAAAATAGTGGAATACAGTTAACTAAGGAGATTTATAGGATTGTTAGTAGGAATGTTTCTTAATTTAAAATGTCAGTGTGTTTCCCAAAGGGAGACATTATCTCTCATTGAAGCCTTAATTGGAGTGAGCTGATTTTTGATGCTGGGACTAATAATAATAATAAAAAATCTTCAGTCTTGACCATGGAGAGAGCTATTTAGATTTTACAAACTGTAAAGTTGTCAGGTACACTGATTTTTAGCTTTCTCTCTTGAGGCCAAAGTGGGAACTGAAATGTGTAGAGCAGCAATGGGAAGTTGTGGAACGGTAGTTTGCTTGGAGTGTTATTTTTCTTGGAGCCAACTTCAAAATGTCAGTGTTTTTTGTTTGTTTTTCTTTCACATAAACAGTGATACTAAACAGTATATCCTGACAGACTGCAATGTTAATGCTCACAGGCTGGGGTTAAAATGAGATCTTTCTACAGATTAAGTTGTGTTTATTTGCAGAATAATTGTAGGACTTATTCATTTTCTTTGTTTTTAAATAGAATCAAATGTCAGTGTTTGCAGCCAGGCAATGCCAGCAGAAGTGCTCCGTGTGCTTTTAGCTGCTTGTATCTTCTTGGATGGTATAAAAGAATCTTGTTCAATATTTCCTCTACTGTGTTTGCCAAACCTCTTGTTCCTATTTTATGTATTTTCTTGTTCCTATTTGCCATAATAGGAAAGAGCAACAATTTCCATGCATAAAGAGAAACGTGATTCTGGAGTAGCATCTAAAACAGAAGCACAAAGATTTGTACCCGTAGAGATGAAGTAAAATAATCTCAATTCTTCCTGATGCTTCCTGTTGGGATAATACATAGAAGGTAATTAGGCAATTTGAAACAGCGTTGCACAGAGCAGCCTTCCTGTTAGAAAACATGAAGATACTCTGCACTATTTGATCTTGAGCAGTGGGATTTTTGCTGGTGCCCTGGTGGGCATGCTTAAGCTCTGTAGGCTCCAGACACAAGCAGAGGTTGAAAGAGCTCACCAGAATTTGCAGTATCAGGAAAACGGGAAACTAGAAACAATCCTTCCTATTTTATTGATGAGGGAAGCGCAGTGTGTGTTGTCTACCTGGGCTTCACTACCGATTTTGATAATATCCTCCCCAAGATCCATACAGAAAAACTGCTGATGTGTGGGCTGGATGAGCACAGGGACACAGGAACTGCTCTGGATGTCCCAGGAGCTATACCAGATGTATTCCCAACCTCAGTCACCCAGTCATTCTGGGTTTTGTTTTCAGGTGGTATGCATACCTCCCCTCCCTTTTTGTTGCTGTAGTTTTACTTTTTTGTTTTAGATGCAGCTTCTAAGCTCTGTCTCTGAATGACCTCTATAAATGGCTCTCCCACGAGAACAAGCAGCCATAAGGTAATGTGCTAGTCTTTCCTTCCAGTGCAAACAAGTTACTGTTAGTTGACAAAAACCTTCCTATATGTCACTAACCCTCTACCTGATACAGAAGAGCTGTAGTGTCTATGATTACTGTTATATAATACTAATTATGCAGCAAGATATGACTTTTGAAACCTCCATGTGCATGAGAATGCCAGGCGGCTGAAGACTTTTAGTCAAAAAAGCAAAAAAAAAAAAAAATCACTCCTTGGGCCTGCCTGTAACCATGTGGCAGGGTTAAATATGTTTCAGTCCTGCCATCATCAGCTGCCTGCTCAGCCTGAGGGACTGCAGGCCCATGGGAACTGGTGCAAGCAAGGGGCTACAAGAGATGTGAGGCAGCATCGTGGGTGCTGGCATGAGATTTCTATGGCAACGAGGAGCCTGAGCACAGGTCATCTGTGGCTATGGTGCAGAAATAACTCCTCAAGCCTTCTGTAAGTAAACGTGCCCAGAGCTTGATCCTTTGCGCTGGAATCAGTTCGGATTTGTGTGGTTGCTTTTGATCCGTATGACTCATGCTGTGAACATAGAACTTGTAGAAAAGGACAAAAGAATTTACAGTTCCTTTATACTTTTCAGTATTCTAGGAAATAGTTTTGGGGTCTTTTTTTGTCTAAATGAAGTAATACAACACAACGCATAAATAGGATTCTGTTATAAAAAACTTTCATGCTATAATAGCCTACAAGTCATTTCAGAACTTTGCATCAAGTATGCCCTGAACAGCTTTAACATGGGCTTTTGCAATAACCAGGAACCTTTATGATTCTCCCAACAGGAAATGTTTTCTGTACAAACATATTTTCCTGAAAACGGACAATGATTTCTAACAAATAGATCAGATTTATGAGGCTGTTATGAAAATCTTCCATATCTTACCGTTTCTGAAAGCAAAAGTTGTAGCACATTGAAAGTGTTTGACTTAAAAATTCTACAGTTTAAAGAGTATTTTCTAACTCAAATCTCATTTTTCATCACCTGTGATGCCTTTGGAATGCCCTGATCCACAGCATAGTATTAAAAATGCTCTTTTTGTGTGATCTGACTTCTGTGTCTGGAAAAAAAAACCCACAAAAAAACAAACAAAGAAACAAACAAAAAAACAGAAAAATCTCTATGAAGTGATACTGATAGCCAAATCTGTTGGAGTGCATAAAACTAGAGGGAAGAAAAGGCAAAACCTTATCCTTCTCTTCTCTTCTCTTCTCTTCTCTTCTCTTCTCTTCTCTTCTCTTCTCTTCTCTTCTCTTCTCTTCTCTTCTCTTCTCTTCTCTTCTCTTCTCTTCTCTTCTCTTCCCTTCCCTTCCCTTCCCTTCCCTTCCCTTCCCTTCCCTTCCCTTCCCTTCCCTTCCCTTCCCTTCCCTTCCCTTCCCTTCCCTTCCCTTCCCTTCCCTTCCCTTCCCTTCCCTTCCCTTCCCTTCCCTTCCCTTCCCTTCCCTTCCCTTCCCTTCCCTTCCCTTCCCTTCCCTTCCCTTCCCTTCCCTTCCCTTCCCTTCCCTTCCCTTCCCTTCCCTTCCCTTCCCTTCCCTTCCCTTCCCTTCCCTTCCCTTCCCTTCCCTTCCCTTCCCTTCCCTTCCCTTCCCTTCCCTTCCCTTCCCTTCCCTTCCCTTCCCTTCCCTTCCCTTCCCTTCCCTTCCCTTCCCTTCCCTTCCCTTCCCTTCCCTTCCCTTCCCTTCCCTTCCCTTCCCTTCCCTTCCCTTCCCTTCCCTTCCCTTTTTTCCTTTCCGAAGACTCAATGTAGCTGTTAACTAACTTGTGGAAATGTGCTTTTCGTGTCAAACAATTTTATTTGCTAAACTTTTCAGTGAAATCTAAGTAAGCTAAGTAGTATCTATTAGCATCATCTTTTTGGTTTCCCTGGCAACTGAGGCAATCAATTCACAGTTTCACTGCCATGGAAAAGCACCAGCTCTGTTATGGACAGAAGTACAAAAAGCAGGTAGGCTGAAATCTGTTTGTCTGCAGAACAGCTTTATTTCTTTCTCTTGTCCATTCTGTTTTATTAGTTCTAAAACGAATATTTAAGCACAAATCTCTACAAAATCTTGTTTTTCAGTAATACTTGATGCTGATTCCTAAGGATCAGCTCACCCCAGCTGTGAGGACCTGGATCCCATCCTAATGTTCCTATTTTGCATTGTATGCACATCAATATATGTGTGTATGTGTATGTAAATAAGTATATGAATATAAATAATTTTCTTCCAGTGTAATACCTAGGAATTGGCACCATCAAGATTATGCTGAATTTGTTCCAGGGAGCAGAAAAAAGAGACCTGGTTGTTGCTCCTTCCTATGTTCCTTTCCAGTACAAAAGGATGATGTTTGGATTCTCTGTCACTCAGCCTGCCTGAAGGAGAAATTCATAAAGCCAGTTGAAATGGTTAATGTCCATAAGTGATCCTACGGTCTCTGGTTCTGAAAGAAGATGATTTGGCTAGGGAGATCTCACATACCTGTTATCATTTTATTTTTTTCAGGGGCTTCTTTAGAGTCTTATTCAAGCTTCAAGCCAGCTTCACCAGTCCAATTCTGCCTGCATTTCTCTTAATTTGCACTGCATTGTCAGAACCAGCAAGGATTATAGTAGTGATAAAGCGGTAAGATATTTGCAAAGCATTAAAGCAAGAATAGGCCCTTTTTCCTTCACGTGATTTTTCTTCATCTCTTCAAAATCTGACATCTAGATGTACATTACAGCAACCACATCATATGCTGTATTTTTTCACTCACGAGGACATGACTGTGTTAAAAACAGCCACTGAAGCAGAGGCATAGAGGTTATCTTGAAGCTTGTGTCATTTAGATCCTTAAGGAAACAAAAAACCTCTTGAGCAGAGTGCAGAAAGTCCTTCAGGTTCCAATGATTCAGAGAGCATGAGAATTTAGGCAACTATAAATACATGGTATACTTCACTAATTCTGGTGACTGAAGTTGCAGAACTCCAACAGTGTCTACCTTAGTTCCACCAGTCTCTAAGCCTGCGAGCATTGCAAACATGAATTAGATTTCTTGCAGGCTTCTGAGTTCAGCATTGGAAACATATCAGGTTGACAAGTCGGATTTGCTCACTGTCAAGTGCTGGTTATCCTATCTACCCCCCTGAAGTAACAGCACTCTAGAGTGAATCACAGGCTTTTTTGGGACTCTGCTCTCCCCTGAATGCTTCATGATTCAGTTCCTATAGTTGCCACGAAAGAGCTGTGAAAGAAGCTCAGACTCATGGCTGTAAACTTTTATATTTCAAAGTAACAGGGACCTTGAGCTTATTTTAAGCATCTTCATTATTTCACTAAACTAAATGTGGGACTCTAGTGTGGCACATCTTGGCAGAACTGATGTGAGCACATAACCTCATTTGATCTGAGGTGGAGGAGGTGTTGGCTTTTTCAGACATTCTAGAGTAGTTTCTCAATACTATTTGTGAGTGCTGATCCTTTGATTAGAATCCAGGCTTAAGTATAAATACTGTTTGTGTGAACATGCAGGTCTCCCTGTTCTTTCTTTGAATGTAACAAACTGACTTGTATCTAACTGAGCTCAGAAATGGCTGTATGAACAGCCATGACAAATGTGGTGGCCCCACATCAAAAACACATTCAGAAAAGTAGGAAAAAAATTCTGTTTGATAACTGTGCTTGAATTATCTTCCATTTTCATTAGCAATGTTTAAAAATGTGCTTACCATAGTACCTGTGTGTAATTTTTAATTTCATTTCACCTTAAATATTATATGAGTGATGAAATAATGTAAAATTAAGATTTAGTCATCAAGATGGTGATACCAAATGATTTTGTTTACCTATTTTTCAGGTGGAATTCCCACAAGGAAAGTAAAATAGAGTAGTCTCATACCACTTAATACCACTGAGGTAATACCAACTGTGCAATTAGAACTGGAGGAACACTGGCCGATCTCATGTGTGAAATCTTTACCTTGTGAATTATTCTGCAAGACGAGTTATATTTGCTGTAGATAAAGTTCTGTGTGAAAACACTGTGTTTCTAAGAAATATCCATAGCATCACAAGAAGTAATGGGACTGCTGGAAACAGAGGAGTGTTGATACAAGTTCTGATGTCTTGTTCTACTCCACTAACCTTTGTAAGCTGTTCTTTTCTTTTTTTTCCCTCTCTCTCTCTCTCTCTCTCATTATTTTTAGTTTTCCTTTCTCCTTAGAAACTATGCTGAATCTCAATTAGAGTGTGACATCATTTGTGTAGACCACCTCAATGTAGGTTATGTTAAAACAACATCACCCTAAGTGCTCTGAGCAGTCACCCTTATCATGAGAGGCTCTGTTAGCTATCTTATGAAATGCGATGATTGGAAGCAAACAGCATGAAACAGAGAAAGAGTGAGCTGCCTACAATTCTCCCTCCTTTCATAATGCACTTAGATTGGGTTCTAATCTAGCTAAGTGCTTGTCAAAAAGCATTCACAACCAGATTTTTAACACGGAGCTCTGCTGAGGAAAAGATGCCGTTAACAGAGCAAACATTTCTCTTTGCTAAGGTGTCTTCCGAGCTGATGTTTAAAACATTGGTTTTAGAAAGAAAGGGAGAAAAAGAAGCAAGAATGGAAAAACTTACTTCAGGAACTTATTACCTGACAAATGTAGGAGCTACTGTATTTCTCCTGAAAAGAGCCTTAAATGTGTGCTGCTGATGGATGGGTGAAAAAGCTGTCCCCAGCTACCCACACACAATCTTTGATCCTATGTTGCTGCTTCATAGTCATGCCACAGAATGCTTCTGCTCTGACTTCTGTGGCCTTCCTTCTCTTAATCCTGTGCCTGGATGAAGACTGCCAAATACCACCCCGATGTGGACGGGGAAGGAACATCCATCCAATTGGCTCCGATTCCTGCCTCCTTGCTTGCAGGACGGTATCTAGGAGGACCATTGAGAAAACAACAAGGTCAGTCTCTGGCTTCTCAACTTGCACTGGATGTAAAGCTGTCAGAGTGTTGCAAAATGTCCTTTCAAGTGTCCTCAAAGCTCTGTTAATTTATTTGTTTCTGATTTAGAGGCAGGTTAGTAGAGCTGGTAGTTTCTAGATGCTTTCTTAATACTGGTTCTGAGTGAGCTGCAGAGTGTTTTAGATGATGTGACGTTTTCTTCTATTGTTTTCTATTATAAAATAATATCAGAATTAAAATATTTTGTCCAGACATACTTGACAAGTATCTAGAACACTATTTAAACTCCCCATCTTCCCAAGGAATCCTGTATTTGTTGTGGTTGTAAAGACTGGCAATTAGACTGGCTGATCCACATAAACGTGTTTAGATTAGAGGTAAGAAACTTGCTTATTGATAATTCTTGAATAGATTTTCCTGCAGATGCCAAGATGTTTTCTACTTGGAAACATTTTGTGAGGATAATACACATTTATACAAGCAAGAATTGTAAGATACTCCTCAGCAATTGCCTTTTAGAGTGTTTAAATCATTCTCTAAACTCAAGCCAATACGAAAGCATCTCTCAAGAGTATTAGATGTTGTGATGCTCCAAGCAATTGCATAAATGCATCCTTTGAATAATGACATCTGCTGCCATTTGATTATGCACAACTGTACATCTATAGCAACTGAAAGGCAAAGGTGTCTCTGGGGTTTATCTGATGATGCACTGTTATGAGTACATACGAACATGATAAACTGACTGTGCTTTTCCTGTTGGCACTACATCCAGCACCAAGGTATGAAGAATGAAGGCATTTCTACCAGCACAAAATCAGATTGTTTTCTAACAGATATGGGAGATCATACAGACTATTATGTTAGCTTTTAATATTGTCTTCATAGCTAACTTCACTAGGTTTTATAGAAATGGAATAAACTTGGTTCAAAGAGCTCTGACTCCAGTTTGCCACAGGTTTGAGTTACAGTTGACTTTCACATAATTCTAGTATATAATATCTCTGTTCATGCATTTCGTATCAAGTTTATAGCCAGGAAAGCAGTACAAGGAAGAATACAAAATAGTATCTACCACAGGGACTGGCACTCCCTTGTTCCACACAGCGATCAAACCGAATCATATCAGACAAAAGCAGTGTTTTTCAATGAGAGCCTTCCACTGCATCAAAGTGAAGGATAGTAGGACTGATCTCACTTGTTAAGTACTTTAATATCCACTGATTAATGAAGCAAGATAAGCCATCAGCTGCTATAAAACTTTGGAGTGAAATTATTCTTCAAAACATAGGTGCTTCATTTGTCTAGTAGTTCTGAGTAAGTTCTGCTGAGGAATTAGAATCCTTGAAAAAAATATGTGATAAATCAATAACTACAAAATTAAATTCTTCTTTCAACCTCTTTTTCCATTAGTTCAAACAACTAGTAAACATACAGTGTATACTTGAAAAAAATGAGTTTCTGGGGAATTTTATTTTGCTTCTATGAAGCTTGAACTTTATTTCAGAATGGGCCTGCAAACTGCAACTCTCCAGAATAAAATAAGAGAGACTGTTTATTTATTTTTTATAGCTTTTCTAAAAGATGCTGTTAAACTGTCTTAAAGAACATTTCTACTCAATTCCAGAGTAAACAGATCTTGATCTCTCAGTATGGAGCAGATCTTCCTAAAAGAATAGGGGGATTGAAGTAAAATGATTATGTCCCAACACAATGAGATTGGAATTCAAAGTATTACACACTTAAAAATGAGTGGTATGAAAGGAGAGACACAGACAAGTCACGTCTGACCTAAGCCTTTATTTCTTTAGAAATGGGAGGGATTAATTAAAATCTTCCTGTTCATTGTGCAGACTGTTACTGTGTTTGCTCTGTGAGCTAGAAACAGGTGAAATCACATGCTGCTGAATAGTATTTTAACAAGCACAGCTGCAGGGGAATGAAGGTAGAGCAGATGTGAGTAAAGAATCTTGTATATTATTGCTGCTGGGGGGAAATATCAGGTGGAAGGTTAATTCCTATAGTAAACCTTTCATCATGGCTTTTAGAAAGCCATAGTAAACAAGCTAAGTATGAAATAAAATCACAGTTGATTCTAACAGTTTGCATAGGAGCTCCTAATAAACACAAATGTGAAACGTCCATGAAAGCTTCAGAAACTAACAAATTGCCCTGAAAGTGTCGCTGCTATGTAGAGTTGCTTGCCCTCTACAGTAACATTTAAACCCATCAGACTAAAACTGTTTAGCAAATAAAGATATCCAAGAAGATTTTCTAATTGCCTGGATAGGAGGTATGGTATTAAGCATTCAGATATTCCAAGGAAGAGCAGTACTTGGTGGGAGCCACAGTTCTGGTGAGATAGGCAGCAAGCAAATGGGTATCTGCTGTGAGTATGTATTTCAGAGCTAATTAAAGGTTAATTCATGCTGAGGTAGATGGCTTAATTTATTTTTGGATTTTAAAACTGCCCAATTTTTTACTTAGGTCTGAGAATGCTGCTTGCATGGCTTTTCTTTTTTGGTGGTATTGCTGATTTATTTTCCCTGTCTTGATAATAGTTCTGGTAAGAATAAATCTTTATCTATTTGCTAGGCAGGATTTGATTTATCAGTTAGATATGGATGATATGTAAGTTCTGATAATCTTATTAAGATTCTTTTAGCTTAATGCATCCGTACTGCGTGCTACTGGGTTGTATTTCAATACAGTATTTTAATGCATGATAGTTAAGATCTGTTACCTCAGATAAAGTAGGCTCTGAAACAGCTTCAGCTGACTACCATCTGAACTGAACTTTAATGCCTGATTAAAAAAAAATAACTTCACAGTGTGCTGGAAAGTGATCCTTTTCTGAATTTGCATGTTATTTCCTAGTTAGGTGTTAATCTTCCTTGGCTGCTAAATGCTGGTAGTACTACAAGACTTCAAGCTAGGAATCTTGTCCAATTATTTTTAGGAGCAGAGAAGGTACAAGATAGTTAGAATTCATTAGGACATATCTTTTCCTATCAGAAATACTGGAAGACAGGATAGTTCTGGCAATGCAAATCTTGAACTGGGAAACTGACAGGACACTGAAAAAGATTGGAAGATGGCACCTAATTTTTAAAAATGTAATGTTATTCTCTAGGCATTAGTAATAAGATTTTTATGATCCTACTTTTTTGCTTCATCATTTCTGTTTCTCCTTCCTGTCTCTACTTCCATGTTTTCAGAATTGGCTGTTTTCACCAGAATTCTCAGATATATATCAATTTAATGTATTTTTACTGCTTGGATGTACAAAAGTGATTACTTTCGGACAACTCTTTATCTCAGAGCCTGCATGTAATTTATTTTTTTTTTGTATGCCTTCTTTTGTTGTTATTTGTGTTAGATTTTATTAAACGTTATTTTCAGATGAGTCGGTGAATGAGAGAGTCTTGCAACACTGGTCTTTCAAATGGGAGCTGCATGTTCTATCTCATTTTGAATAATTAATTAACAGTAATTTAATGAGGACTAGCTTCCATAAACAGACTTCAGGATTTTCTTATTTATCTTTTACGTGTATCAGCCAGTGTTCTAATGTGTCTGTATGGGAACTGTTGAATCACGGCCTGAACCACGGATGGATCACCTGAGGCAAGCCCTGAGTCAGCTGCAGGGGCACAAGTGAGTGTGATTGGAAGGGGTGGAGTTTGACTCCACCTCTCCCAAGACCCCATTTAAGGGCTGACCACCACCAAGGAAGGATCTCTGGTTGGAGATCCCTCCCTGGTGGAGTTATTGGCGAGCCTCAACCGTCATTAAGGTGAGCCAATCTCTTTTGCTATTTGTTTGTATACCATCTGCTTAAAGCCTACCAAAAATATACCATCCTTTCGCACTATTTCCTTGAAGTGCTTTCCTTGGGGTTATTTGCCCTACATGTGTCTTAGTGGTACCCAACTGTTCTTTGCCTAATTCCAGCCCAATCTATAAGCATCATTAAACTGATGAAAGAGTAATCAATTCTAATTACTAGCAGTAGAAGTCTAGTGAATAAGATATTACTATGCCTGTTCTGTTAATGCCACATGGAGTTTAAATGATTGTGTTTCATGAGAGATCTTGGAGGTGTAAATGATGCCACTGGGATGATACACTTTGGGTTGAAGTAAATTTCTGCATGCGTAGCTCAAGATGCCATTATCATTGTGTTAGTTGTCTGGATTTCAGATGTCTGATTATTGTTCTTTAGGTAGAAGAGATCAAACATTTTCTGCTCAAGTGAAAAACATCTGTCTCTTTTTTTTTCTTATGAAGAAATTGTCCACAGTTTTTACCTTTATGAGATCGTGAGGGAGTGGGATGGAGCCTGATGGTCTTGGATGGTGTGCTGTGTTGGTTTTTTGTCTGTTTGTATAAATTTTATTATGGAAACTGATAATTTTTCAAATAGTCACTCATTTCCTGATTATTGTTATTTTTAACTTATCTAAACACTGATTGATAGATTTGAGTGGGAAATAGGGAAAACAGGATACTGGAGGCTGTGAGCTCCTTATTAAATATTGTTCTTTCTCTCAGTGTGGAGTTTCCAGTATTCTACTCAGAGGTGACTATTCATAACTCAGAGGTGACTGAGTTCTTAGTTGTTAATTTCAGTAAGCATTGGATCTGCTCCGGTGTTTGTACTGAACCCAGGGCAGTTCCTACTGGAAAAAAAAAAAAAAAAAGTTACTTAGCAGCTAGCTGGTGTTTTTGTACCCTTCATGTCCCCCAGTATTCTCCTGATATTAAGAGATTTTGAGACTGATTCTCCTGTGGCTGGGTTTTATGGTATGGCAGATGCAATCCAGCATGTAACTACAGCCAGAAAGAATGGCTTCTCTTACTCATTTACACCAGAATCAGCTGCAGTGAGACAACTAACTCATCAAAAACTTGCTTTGGCTTTTATGTTTGAAAAGCACTTGCTGTTTTGCTTGAAATTTGTGCAAAGATGCTCAGAATAAGATGATAAACTGCAGACTATGGGACAACTGGATAAGTGTCATTCTGGTAGCAACTCTCTAGGGAAAGTTGTAATATGTGTATGGATAATATTTTTTTGCAGACAGGCCCATAACCTGTCTGATGAAGTAGCTTGTCTGAAATTGTCAGATCTAGTATTGTCTTAGTCTGGCTCTACACTAGGAAATGCGTGCTGGTAGAGTTCTACTGTCTACTTACCTGAAGACTGAACTGCTAAAAATCTGCTCTGTGTGTAAATCTACTTCTCCCCAAACAGAAGCATCTAGTTGGGCCTTTTTTTCCCATTTGGTTGATAAATACTTTCTTGCTCTACATGTATTTAACTTCTTACTATAAAGACCTTATCTTTAGACGTGTTTTGAAATATACAGTAGCTCAGATTTTTTCTAATCGGAGCTGTGAGGTGTGTCTTACAGCAGGGCACTGACTAGTATCATTGTAATTTCCTCCCCTGCAAAAAAAGCAGTTAATTTTTGATTATTTCCAGTGTAGGGGCTAGAGTCCCTCTTAAATATAAGTAGCAGAGTTATGACTTAACCTACACTCGCAAAGTGAGAAGGGAACTCCATTTTACCTATGAGGTGCCATGATCTGTAATTGTAGAACATACTTGTGAGTGTCCCAGAAGCTCTGCCATTGACTTCACCCTCCTGAATGGGAGCTTTCCTCTCTTATTGGTACAGTTCACCTTCTCTTCCTCACCTGAATAGTATGTAAAGAGAAATTTGTGACTTGAGCCATGTTGGTCCAGGGGAAGAACAATTTCAAGGAAAAGTGAAAAGAAATTAAAAACCTCAAACCTCGTGTTTTCCTTAATTTGTTTGTTTTCTCACTATCTCGGTCTGAGTAGAATAAAGGCTCTGGCTGCAGGAAGAACTGGGGATTTCTAGGCATGTTACAGCAGCTGAGCTCATAATACTGTTTTAATAGTCTATCTGAGATGACTCAGCCAGCTCAGTCTGTGTAAAGTCATCCATTATTTATTTCTAAGTTCTGTGCAGTGATGGTCTATGGAGATCATTAAGTCTAGATGAAAAATTACTGTGGAAAGGAGGTGCTTTGCTTCTCTTGCAGAATCATTAAAAATATTCAAGTAGAGGTTGTAAACAAAGAGGTTTCCCCTGAAGCAATTGCAATCTGGACAATTAAAGGACTATTCTTCATTTCAAATTTTGTCCTTATTCTCTCTTTCCAAAGCTTAACTAGCCAAACTGTCATGCTTGCTGCTGCAGCTGAAAAGGCCTAAGTTCACGCTCATGTAAATTTTTGCCTTGGGTATTATAGCAGTTTGATTTCCGTAATAATTCTTCCTGCTGCTGCACTAAATCATGTTATTTGGCTATGACTCACTGGATTTCTCTTCACATGTCATTTTGCAATTAGAAATTAAATGAGATCGAAGGGAGTTCTCTTTTATTCCCTGTCTGTGTAGCGTTATGATCTTCACTTTATGAAGGGCTGGTGATTTGTGGGATACCTCTGAACTCAAGTAGTGATTTTGCAATTTCAGCCATCATGTGTTTGAGGCAAGGTTTGGAAATGTGCTTGCTACATGTTTTTTAGTTAGCTGATGCAGTTAGAAAAACTACCCAGTTTTTTTGTTGTTGTTGGTTTTTTTTTTTTTTTTGGCGCTCTTCTCCTTTCTCTTGTAGGTAAGTTTCCTACTCTGATTAAAAAGGAGAGGCAGAAGCACTCTGTTGAAATAACAATACCAAGACTGTATCAGATCCTGGTATTACAGTCAGGTCTTCATAAACATAGCCTAGCGTATGCCATGGGACTGTCTTTTTACAATATTTTTCTGTATCTCTAACAAATATTTGTCCTTTGTCAGTGACATTTGTATTACAGTAGACAAAACCACAAAATTATCTGAAAATGATTCTCAGAGAGTTTCAGGCTGGCCCTAAGGTTAAGTGCCCACAACATTTTCCTGTGGAACAAAAGGAAGATAAATAAATAAATAAATATATATATATATATATACACACACATACATATATCTGTGTGTGTGTATATATGTGTGCATATATATATTTATAAAGGAAGCATTCCTAAATCAGTGAACTGACTTTTTTTTTCTACTGCCTCCAGTATGGTTCGTAGGTAACTCAATCACTATGCACTCTTTTCTTAGTTTTGGGACAAAACACATTTCCCATTTACATAGCATTAAAAAGATACTTTGCATATGCTGCCCATGGATGTTTGTAGAAAAGGAGCTGTCTAGAGGATTCTATGCTACCCTGAGACTTGGAGGTGTCTAAATAATGGTGTGTGACTGATGGAACTGAAATACGTATACACTGGAATGGTAAATTGCTCAAAGACAAGGGTATTGCTCATTTCACAATTCCCCACAATCTACTGCTAAAGGGAGAAGGCTGCACTCCCTCCAGGAATTTCACAGTTCCAGTCAAGCTTTGCTAGGGAGCCTGTTCAGTGTGTAATGCTGGGTTAGGGAGTGCTGTAAGGAATTTCAGCCTAACATGTGTGTTTTGACATCAGACATTTAATGCTGCAGTACTTTTTACACACAGAATAGAGCTCACTGTTTCTCCCTGCCCCCTTTAATTTATACAGGTGAACTAAAAGCAATCCATATTTGTGAGAAGTTGAAAAACAGTCATGAAAACGATGTTCCCAAACCAAAGGGAACTTGGGAAAATTAGGGCAATATGATGAGAGATATTTGCTTTCTAAGTATGCACTTCTTCCTCAAGCCTGCACCGTGACAAAAGCTAATCAAGATGTGCATAATCAAATACTTTGAATGAGTCATCAAATGCCATGAAATGTCACAAGAAAGTGTTAATAGGACACTCACTGAAAACATTCTGCCTGCTGACTTCCACCGCTAGGAATGTCTTTAGACAGAAACATGAAGTGGAGTTATGGAAAACATAATTCCACCCTGTGAGAAATTAGCTTTCCTTCTGTTAAATCTAATGAAATGACTACCCAAAATAGACTGTGCTTTCAAAGAGACTGATTCTTACACTCTGCCATCACTAACCATCTAGGAAGGCTGGAGTAAGATCCCAGAATGGGATCCTGGCAGAGGTTATAGCGTTTCCTAGAGACCTGAGAAAGGCAGACTGAGCAGGTACCTATCAGTATGCTGATAGGCAAACCGTAAGGAAGATGGCTTTGAAGTCTGGCTTTCATCTTGGGAGCTGTTTGCAATGCTGGTGTTTGAGTGTGTGTGTAAACATAACTGAGCCAGAAGACTAAGGCTACTGAGCACTGAGGAAGAAGCCAGAAGGGAGGAAATATGATCTTAATCTGTTGGTCCAGTATATGCAAAAATAACATTTCATGTGGCTTTACTACTCAAGTTCCTCATTCTGTTTTTGGCCTTTTGTGTTACTGCAGTACAAGTACAAAAGACTTCAGTGCTTGTGCAGCAGTGTGTTGGCTGTGCTTTTCAATATTGTCAAGCCATTCACAGTGCTACATATCTGAAAGATGTAGTACCATCGGTGTTGTGGTATAACACCATAGAAAACTGAGACAGGTAGATGGAAAGCAGCAGAAGTTCTTTATTCATTCTTGCCTTTTGACATCTGCCTTCTACTGAGAGTAATGAGTACCAATGAGGACATTTCTAGATGAGTTCCAAGATGGCCGCTGCTAATTTTTGTTTGGTTTTGACATATGCATTTCTGGCATAGTATACTGTAAACTGAAGATTAGTTAAAAATAATAATAATAATTGTTTGAGGAAGTCTGCATCACAGTTGTTTCTCCAGCTGTTCCTGTGGCACGAAAAAATCAGTCAGTAAGAAATATTGAGCTCAGAGTAATGGTGAGGATAATTTTACTGGGACCCAGCTTAGAAGAAAATGGCTGTGCCACCAAGCAGCTGTGGATACCTTGCCAGATGTTTCTGTTCAGGTGTGCTGGTGGACATTTTGGAGGAGCTGGCTTTGCAACCTGTAGAGAGCAGCTGGGTTTCATGTTCTTCAGCTAGAGTATTTATAGGTGTGTTTTGTAAACAGATTGTCTTCTTCTCTCTGTATAGTTATAAGAAAGCAGTAAAGTCCAGAGTGGATTGCTGTCAAGTTTCTCATCTATACTTATTTAGAGATCAGAAAGCATTGCAACTCTCTAGCCATGAACGCCAGAACATTAACTTCAAGTTATGGTTTTCAAATAAATATTTACAGAAAAGTCATCTGATGGCTTTACATTGTGCTGTTGAGAGTAATGTGGTTGCCCCCGCTTCTTAGTTTCCACACTAGTGCCATCTGCTGACTAAATGTGAATATGGAGCCCTTCTGCCGCTGGAAGGATCCTGGATGAGTTTGGCTAATGATTTGGAATTTAAGGATCAGGAGAATGTCCTTCAACAAAAAAGGACATTTTGAAATTTTCTTTAAAGAATAGCATCCCCCAAAGTCTTGCTGGTCTTGAAGCAGAGTTCAGGAGCAGCAGAGCCTGGTGAGAGGTTATAGACCCTTTAACTATGTCCCCGTGTCTTTTCCCAGAGAAAATAAGAGCCTGGCTGGGCAAATGGACTCTGCTGCTCAATTAAATAATCTTGGTGTCTTTCCAGGTCAGGTCCATAGAGAGGCAAAGAGAGGAGTAAAATGTGGGGGGAAAAGAGTGTTGTTCCTGTAGAGGTATCCATCCCTGACAGTAGTAGCATGTGGACTGTGGAGGCTTAAAATTGACTAACTGAATTAAGCACAGGGTGTTAGGCAAATTTGAACTTCTGAGTCTTAGAGAAAATAGGAATTTCTTGACTGATGGCCAGGATTTGAAGAAAAGATACCCAACAGTGTGACACTGTGATGCAAAGTGTGAGTTTAGTACCTGTGATGTTTTTGATTCAGACATGAGAAATTCACCCTGATAGCCTTTGGATAGTGATTAGTGGAAATGCTACAGAAATTCACAGCTAGTCAATTCCTTACCCTTTGCAGAAGGGCCATGGCATGCCTAATCATGGAATCATAGAATGAATCATAGAATGGCCTGGGTTGAAAAGGACCCCAAAGATCATAGAATTTCAACCCCCCTACCATGGGCAGGGTCACCAACTACTAGATCAGGCTGCCCGGAGCCACATCCAGACATGCCTCAAATACCTCTTTGGATGGGAAAGCCACAACCTCTCTGGGCAACCTGTTCCAGTGCATCACCATCCTCTGAGTGAAAAACTTCTTTCTAACATCTAACCTAAATCTCCCGTGTCTTAGTTTAAAACCATTCCCCCTTGTCTTAACACTATCAACCTGAGTAAACAGCTGTTCCCCCTCCTGTTTATATGCTCCCTTCAAGTACTGGAAAGCCACAATGAGGTCTTCCCAGAGCCTTCTCTTCTCCAAGATGAAGAAGGCCAGTTCCCTCAACCTTTCTTCATAGGAGAGGTGCTCTGGTTCTCTGTTAGAGGCCCTCCTCTGAACCTGTTCCAAGAGCTCTGTGTCTATCTTGTGCTGGGGGCCCCAGGCATGGACGCAGTACTCCAAATGGGGCCTCACAAGAGCTGAGTAGAGGAGGACAATCACCCTGCTGGCCACCCCTTTTTTAATGCAGTCCAGGATATAGTTGGCCTTCCAGGCTGCAAGAGCACACTACTGGCTCATGTCCAGCTTCTCATCCACTAGGACCCCCAAGTCCATCTCTGCAGGGCTGCTGGATGAAGAGAACTTCCAGGAGTTCTTCATGATTGATTTAGAGCCTCTGTGGCATGGATTAGCAAAGAAGATAGATCATTTTCTATTTCTATGACTGAAAGGCTTTCAGACTGTCAAAGGCTTTAAACGCATCTCAAGAAAATTAATTGAAGATGGAAAACCGACATAGCAACTGTAGCTTTTTGTGACCACTAGGGAACTTCAGATAAACTTTCGAGGATGAAGACACATGCGGGCACACATGTACACATGCATCACGAAGTGTCCTGAGATGTTTAAGCAACAATGATAATTATCTCCACTGACTATTGTTTCAGTAGTCTCCCATTTCATCTTAAGAGATTTTTTTTTTTAACTTAAGCTCAAAAGTTTTTTTCAGAACTTTTATCTGTCTGAACTGTCATATCTTTTAGGAGTAATCTGCGCTGTATAATGTATGTCTTTATTATGTTGCTTACCTTATGCCTCGAATATTCAAAGGTAGCTCTTCCCAGTGTTTCTCATTTAATTTGTCCTCTTTTTATTTCCCTTAGCTCAATCTACTTTCCAATATAACTAGTCACTTAAGGAGACAACAGTACAATTGTGAAAGTGCATTTCTGTCTCAAGATCCTCAAATGAGGCCTTAATGACAATGTAAAAGGCTTCAGGGGAACATTTTGGACTGGCAGTATAATTAATGCTTTATTAAACAAGTCTGACGGATCATAGAAAATACCCAATCTAGTGTATTTTTTTCAGAATGCTAGTTAAAGTGAGAGACTAATGAAATTATGCTTCAACGAGCATTCTGACATACTCTGTGTTTACAGTGTTCTACAACCTCCTGGTCTCATTCTATGTACCATAGGAAAGTGCTCACTTTGAGCTATTTCCAGTACTTGACTTGAACTCATCAGTTCTCCCTAGAAAGGTAACATTTCCAGTCCAATCTCTCATTGCTTAGATGTCAAAAGCAGTTTGATGCTTGAATATAACTTGGGAGTTTTAACTTTAAGGGGTTAGAACTAGATGATCTTTACGGTCCCTTCCAGCCCAAGCAATTTTTTTTTTTTGTAATGAATATGTGCTCCAGTGGCTGTTATTTTGGTCATTACCTTCCTATATATTTTAATAATTAAGAAAAATGTATTGTTCTGAGAGACAGCTTTGAGTAGTATTTCCTTCCATATCTAGGACCTCATTGCTAGAGAGTCCAAAGGGACTTTATCCTAAGAT
The DNA here is from genome assembly GCA_023055505.1 of Callipepla californica brunnescens. NCBI lineage: Eukaryota > Metazoa > Chordata > Aves > Galliformes > Odontophoridae > Callipepla > Callipepla californica. Next base: position 3,409,246 of record JALIRH010000053.1, read on the forward strand.
TTAAGGGCAAAAGCAGATTTATTGTGATTGAAGAACACCATGGATTCTATTACTAGTTAATTTGTTTTCCACAACTTGGAGGTGGAGCATCAGAACTGCACTGTCTATTGCAGAGGTTAAGGAATTGCTGAACTTAATAAGTTGGCTTTGTTCATGGTAAGAATACAAGTTTGCTGGAAAAAAAAAAAAAAAGTATATCCTTCTCCCCAAACTGTAAGTTTTATCTTAGTTGCAAATGTGTACTGAGCTTACTTCAGTTTCCAGAAAGGATTTCTGGCATGTTCCTTTATACTTATTGGGTTTCTTTTTATATTTTTTGCTTTGTTTCACCTTGCTACTCCCCTCCATTTCCACCACTATATCATTGTTAGTTAGTTAGTTAGTTTGTTGTAATTATTGTTCTTTCTAAGGTCAATGGGATGTAAGTTTCTTAAAGCAATATATAGGAGTCTTATTTAATGACTTCATTCAGTAGCATCAAAAGGCTGGCATTGCTCCAGAGTGAAAGAATGGAAAGCAGATACTGTCTTCTCATTCAGCTGCAAGCAATCATCCTCCTCAAGATACAATGATCTCTCTGCTCTAAATTCTTCTAAAATTCATTAAGCAGTACTCCATTATGTCAGCATGCCCTTGAATTAGTATTGGACAAGGTACCCTGAAGACTGATATTTCTGTGTAGAAAGTGTGCTTTAAAAATAGATGGTATTGTCAAGAGGAAAGTATCTTGTGGTGTACATGCGGATACCTTTACCTGTTATACAACCTTCTTTGAATTCCTTTAATATTTTGTATTAAGTTAGTTCACAGGAACTGAAGGAAGATCTATCTAGCAGTGGCTTTAGAAGATGCATATAGTAGACTGTAAACATGATGGAAACTTCTGTAGGTCAAGAGAACATGCTGTGAAAAGTTTTAATCGCTTTCATTCTGAGTTTGTCTTCATCAGTGAGGATTGTTTTCAAAAACTGCAGGTTTTGAGTTTTAACACTGAAGTGTGAGTAATGATACCTGAAATGCTGAGGACATAACTGTCATTTTTGACACTATGGCCTTTTCAGGCCTTTTTCCTGTAGACAGGAAGCTGTTTTAATGTGTGCTCGAGGCAAATTATTTGCAGAAAGCACCAGACAAATGCAGTGGTGAAATTATAAAGGGAGAGTTTTTGAATATTGCTGTTACAAATAGATTCTGGTAATCGTTCTGTAATATATGTGAATTCAGGGAGATGCGCTTTATACTCCACATCTTAATAGAGTATGAAAGATGTCTCAGTTCCCTCTTGGCTTACATCTTTCTGGACCAATTATAAATTTTTATATCTCTCTTTCAAACTTTTATTTGGGAGCTGTGAACCAAGTGCAGTTACAACAATCTTCCAATTATTTGGGTTTGTGTTAGCTCATTACCAAGGGAAGGAGAGTAGTTACTCTCATCTTTTTCACATACTAGGCCTTCCTGAAGTGGAAGAGTGAATGTGACAATCAAGTGAGAAGGAAAGCAGCTGCCCCGAATTTGAACAGAGACATGCAAATGTACATGTTACTCATAAATATGCACCAGGCGTGCATGCATGGTGGCTACGTATTTTGTGTGTACCATTCCATGGGTTGGGAAAAGTCTAGAGCACTGGAGCTAAAAGTGAGAGGGAGTAGATATGTGATGGTTAAACTTGTGCTGTTATAGTTATGGGGACATCGTTCTATTTTTGCTACATACAGCTTGTTAAAACCTTCAGGATTTGTTTTCCAGAGAGGAAGGGGGGATTTTTAAAGAAGATGATTTCCTAGCCAGAAAGCTGAACACACGGGATGCGTGCCTAAGTCTGTTAGAAAGTAAAGGTGCCTGTACTTTCCACAGCAGGTAGAGAAATGAGAGGAGTGTGCTGTTGCTTAGTGATAAGGCAGAGCCAGGACACATCCTTCCTGCCCTCCTCCACACAGCTAGCAGATCTTACATCTTGAACGGTTATGAGATATAAAAGCAGGCATTCTTGGGGGAAAAAAATGGAAGAAAACTATTTGCATATTGATGTTCTTACTAACTCCATCCCAATTCACTGTATAACATTCAGATTTGAAACTTTGAGTTTTATTTTTTCTCTGTAGTTTTTGCAGACACTCATGATGGACTTGAAGGGCAGTTACTTTAAGTAGAACCATTTCTTTCTTGTTTCTACTCAAAGTGTATAAATGTTGTTGCTGCCATAATGGGGCTGCCACCAAATTACTCTAGGAGATTTTGTTCTTATCACTCTGCTTCATTATAGCATGTAGGTTTTTTCTCCCTGCGTTTTCCGTGGCTTTCAGTTTTCACACTATCTATTTCTCAAATTAGTACAGAGGTTGTGGACACTGTAGTGGTAGGGGCTCGTGAGTCCTTGCATTTGGCTGCAGTTCTAGGATTTTCCCCTCACAGCTTTAGGAAACAAACCAATATGTGTATGTGTATATACAACTGTCAGTGGTTTATGGGCTGGTTTGGCCCAGTTCTGTGATGACTGGGGTGGGAGTACCCACGCACCCATGTCCCAGGAGAGGGGATGGGGGGAAAGGGAAAAGGGAGATGGGCCTAAAAACAAACCAGCAGCAACGATCTGAGGAGGAAAACTAATTTAATAAATAAGATACTGGAATGCAAAATAACACAATATAATACAATATAATTGGAATTGAAGCTAATAAATCAAATAAAATGAGAGAGAAAGAGTGTCTGAAAACTGAAAGCCTTATGATAACACTGAAGGCTGGGGAGCACTTCCTTCTGGGTTGATCTGAATGGAAAGAGCCTGTGTCTTCTGACAAGTGAACAGTTTTTCTTTACCTCTGAGCAGAAAACAGAAAAAAGAAAAGCAATACAAAGTCCTCTGGAGTATGTAGCTGTTCTCTTCTGAGACAGGTATACCAGGAACTACGTATGATCCACAGAACTGGAGCATTAACTCATTAACTCCCAATGCACTACATGAGGTTATGATGTGGAATACCAATAACAAAAATCATAAAACTATGACAAGAACTTACACTCTTGATTTCCAGTTCTGGCAGATCCACTGGTAGCTTTGAGCAGTTGAACCCGTCAGACCATCTGTGTGCACAGTCTCTGGGTCTGCTGGGAGCCTCTCCTAGACTAATCCTTTTACTAAACTGTCTTTGTTATAAGTGAGGATTTAAACCCTCAGTTAGTGATTTTAAAGTCACTTTTCCCAACACTACAGATTTAGTCACGTTTACTAATCAAATGCTTGCTACTGCATACGATTCAACTGCTGCATTTCTTCTCTAACAGATGTTTACATAAACCTTGGTACTGAATTTCTAAGAATGATTTTCAAGCATTCCTATGATCTGCATTATTTTCTTCATCAGAAGGGTCTTCTGAGTATAAACTGTGGTCTTTTGAGTTGCTAAAATTTAGGCAGACTAAGGGTTTCATTGTTTTGGTACATACTAGGTCACTCTAAAAGTAAATTCTCCAATTTATTTCCTTGGAAACTACAACAAATACAAAGAACACACTACGCTTACAATATTTGGTAGAGCAAATTCTCAGATACAAGACACTATTTTTCAGCATAGTCACCACCATTAGCTGTGCATTTTCACTAGTGGAGATCCACTAGTATCACAGATAGGAAAATGTTGCCCGTGAAGTCCACCTTTCATTCAGTTCTTCACTGCACTCATTCAGTGTACTGTGTGCAGTTTTGGACATCCCAATTCTTAACAGACATAAACTATTAATTAGTATGCAAAGTAGGGCTACAGAGATGATTAAGAATCTAGAGGGGAAGATGTATGAGGAGTGGTTGAAGTCTCTTGGTTTGTTCAGCCCAGACAAGAGGACTCTGAAGGGAGACCTCATAGCAGCCTGTAGATTCCTCACGAAAGGGAACAGGGGGGCAGTGCTGTTCTCTTCTCTCTGGCGTCAGCATTAGAACCCGAGGGAACAGCATGGGACATGTGATAGGGGAGGTTCAGGTTTGATAGCAGGAAAAGGTTCTTGTCTGGAACAAGCTCCTCAGGGCAATGGTCATGACACCAAGCTTGCTGGAGACCAAGAAGTAACTGGAAAATGTCCTTAGATATATGGTCTGTTTTTTGGATGATCTTGTGTAGAGTCAGGAGTTGGACTTGATGGTGTTACACATCCCTTCCAGCCTGGGATATTCTATGATTCTATGTTCTTCCTGAAGATATGGAAGTCGGAAGGTGCCAAATCAAAAAAAAAAAAAAAAAAGGTGGGTGAGGTAGGACAGTTCAGCCAAGTTTGGCAATGTGCTCCACAGTCTTCAAACCTGTGTTGGTGACTGGTGTTACCATGTTGCAAAAAACCATTTGTCTTATTCTTTGGCCTGACTGGAAGTTTGAGCCTTCAGCTAAGTCAGCACTGCAATGGAGTGGTCAGACTTCATGGTTTGTATGGGTTCCAGGAAATCCAGAAGGATCATCCCTTTCCTATCCCAATATAGTGCACATGCCTTTACCCACTGTGGGCTGTCTTGAACCTTTTCATCAATGGAAAATTCTCATGTTGACATGAGAATGTCACTGTTGCCACTGCATAAACACCACTCACAACCTTACTGTGTTCACTGTTTCATTTCCATAAAGATTCAGCAACTGCTGATGAATGGCAATGGGTGTATTTTTAATGTAAGGAAGAACTCGATGACTCACTTCTGCTTCAGACACATTTCCACGTCGGACACCGTTTTGTCAGACTGCCCCCCTGCTGCCATCTATTGCACAACAACAAAACTGAACAGAATACTGGCAGGAAGGTTTACTCTGCTGCCATTCCACAAGCATTTCCTGATTTCATGGCCAACATAACAAAAGAGGAGGCACTACTTTCACAGCAGCCTGCATAATTATGTCAAGCCTAGGCTAAATGTCTAGCTAGCTCCTCTAATGCTGCATCACAATTCCCATCACTATGTATTCTAGGAGCCTTTAATTTACTTAGTTACATTACTGGTGGACAGTAAAAGATATCGCTATTTTGCCTCTGTTTTCCAATCCTTGCCTCCTTGTTTCATCTTACTGCTCTTGCTGACTTGCTGAAACTAAATGTTTTTGTCGCGTGTGTGACAAAAGGCATTGGCAGGTGAATCTAACAGTTTCTTCACATGCTTGCAACTTGCCCCCAGAGTCAGATGAGGCTGATTTTCAGGCAACCTGCTTTAAGCTGTATTCCTGGGGAGATGTCAGAGGATGCAGCCAAAGTTTTGAAGGGACACCATGAGACTGTCACAGAATTACAGAACTGTAGGGGTTGGAAGGGACCTCTAGAGATTATTTAGACCATCCCCTGCCGAAGAGGCACCCTAGATCAGGTTGCACAGCTAGGTGTCCAGATGGGATTGTCTTCTGCTTCTCTGTGTAGCATAACCTCTTTATCTTGTGACCCTTGGAGTTTTGCCAGCTTTTTCTACTCTAAGTTGAAGGATTCTTCTGATATTCTTCTCTATTCAGTGAATCCTGAAATAGAATACTGTTGACTATTAATCTCTTCTAATGGGTCCTTAGTGAATAACCTAAAATGGTATAGGATTTTACTTAATTTCTATGCCTAATTTACCTAGTTTCTGAGTCTACAACTAGTCGCTTAATTTCTGAACAAAAATTAAAATTGCTAAATTTTCCCTAATGTTCTGTCTTTAATAAATGTTATTTCTTCTGAATATATATATGCTCTTACTGCTGCCATTTTTCTCTGACTGATTAAGTGATACCATTAAATTAATGTAAAAAATGGATTATAAACTCTGTTAACATTGAGAAGATTTTTTTCTAAACAGCTTCAGGATAGCTAGTTAGTTCAGTGGCAGAAAAGTTTTGTGATGTTAGCTAAAACATAAAAAATGAAAGTTCCTCAACTTTAGTTTGCATTACTGCTTCTAGCCTGGAATTGCTGAATACCTAATGTCACAAAGAAACAAAGTCTGCTAAGGTCTGTTTTCAAAAGAGCTGTACTCCCAGTATTGGAACAAAATGGAAGCTTAAGCTAAAAGGCGGCTAGTATTCTAAATAACATTAGCTAGCTAGTGTCATCAGAGCCTTCTGTTTCATTTCATAGTTTGTTCTTTTGGCATCGTTTTATTTCCAAAAGTTTTTTGAACTCACTGTACTCACAATGTTTTATGAAGAGAAAAACCTTCTGGGCTCAACACTCTCCTTTGCAACTAGTCACTGATAACTTTTGTTATAGGGCTCCAGGTTAAAGGAGTACTTACATTGCCCGTGGGTTTGATTATTCTTCAGTATAAAAATGTTCACTGTTCTCTGAACTGAGAATATCATCTTTTGTTTGTGCATGAGCAGTCATCACTTCATCAGTGCTCCACTTTTGAGCAGTGTAATGGATGTACATAGTACAGTCTGGCAACTGTCTTCAGTCGTTCTACTCGCTAATGCCACAAATATTCATAGATGCTAACTTGAATGACTGCAGACATAATAGATTCATAGATTCACAGATACATTAGGTTGGAAAGGACCTACAAGATCATCTAGTCCAACCATCCTCACACCACCATCCCTACCCACCAAGCTACTAAATCAAATCCCTCAGCACCTCATCTAAACGCTTCTTGAACAGCGCTGGGGACGGTGCCTCAACCACCTCCCTAGGCAGGCCATTCCAGTGCCTGACCACTCTTTCAGAGAAAAAAATTTTCCTCAAATCTAATCTAAATCTTCCTCAGCACAGCTTGTGGCCATTCCCTCTCGTCCTGTCATTAGTTATCTGGGAGAAGAGGCCGACCCTCAGCTTGCTACTGAGAATTCATTAATGCACATCTCAGTTCAGTGGTGACTGAATCCTGCTGAGCTGGAGGGAGAGGCGGAGGTGTTATCTCTATGCTGACAACACTGAAGCACGAACCAATTGTGTGTAGCCCTTAATTGGTTTCATATGGGTGCTGAATACAATGCTTGATGACATTAAAATGCTCTATTTCTGAAAGCCAGCTGCTCTTAAAACAGCTGCAAGAGTCAGTCAGTTTAACCTTTGCTTAGGGAGAAAGACCTTCAAATGTGGACAAATTGTCTAGGACTACAGAAGAATGCAATATGATCAATGGCACTTAACATACACTGTATTTGTCATTAGGTATCTTTGGTCTTCCTGGCTTGATGAAAAGACAAAGAAGTGCTGGAGTCACTGCATCACTGCCAGCCATTTTTAGGAAATCTTACCAAGCGCGCGCGCGCACACACACACACACACACACACACACACACACACACACACACACACACACACACACACATACACTGTATATATCATCTCCTTTTGTTGCTGCTCTCTTTTCACCACAGAATCAGAAAATTAAAATGAGATCTGGGAACTGAGAGAGGTAGATTCAGTGTATGTCATTCACTTCCACATCATTTTTTTTTTCTCTTTTTTATATTGTCATAAATAAGTATTACAGTTTGTTTGACTTGCTGTACTTTGTGCTCAGTATTTCTAGACTGCAAATGATTAACAGGCAAAGAACACGTTCTACAGACACACCATTGACTTCTGTCTTGTTAATTACAACTGGTGATGGATCTATAGAAGTACTTACATTACAGTATAGAATTACATCTAATCTATTTAGAGTAGTAATAGCTTTGATTTCACTGTCCATAGAAGGGCAGTAACAATTATATCTTCGCACAAATATTAACAGTTTTTACAGAAGTAGATGTAAAAATACAGCAGTAGAAGTTGCAATACCTGTGTGCTTTAAAAAGTGTTTTTAACTCTAGGTTGTTTGACAAGAGAATGGGTTTGTACTTCTATCAGGACATCCACAGCCATCTATTCCTCATTGTAGGCTGTATTTTTTGCAGAATATGCCTGGTGGATGTACAGATATACAAAGGAAAGTTGATTAATTGCTAACTCTGGCAACAATAAGCTATTTTTTAAAAACAAAAAACAGTGAAGTGTCTGGTTGAATGGAAATGGAAACATGACCTGCCTGCAGGAAGGAAATTAGAGAGCAGATAACCTTTTCAAATGAAATTGTGTTCCATGGCTTGCTATATAGCAATTAAGTTAGACAAATTCTTTTTCAAACTCCTTTGCAAAGGAGTTTTCCAAGAGAACATTTTCTAGATAGCTAGAGATGCATGACAGAAGATGACTGTTGTATTTACTTTGATAGTAGGATCTCAGTATTTACCAAAAAATATGACAGATCTGAGCTGGAAATGAGTCTGTGGCAGCAGAACTAGTTGATTCTTTGCTGATGATCTCTTTGTTTATGTCACAAATGCTTAAAAAATTAAAAGGCAGAATTCAGTTTCAGGCAAGCTGTTTTACCACTGACTTTTCTGTTCTTTTTCTGTTTTTCTATTGAATGTATGGGAAGGAGAAGCAGTGGCAGGATGAAGTTTGTTTGGCTCACCTTCCTGTGAATGACATCCATGTTTATGAAACTGTTTCTTAAAGTACTGCAGTCTGTTGATAGTTTTCAGTCAGGACTCTGTGTCCTTAAGCAATCCAAAGCACAGCTGTCTACTATTTGAAATATTACAGAAAATTCTTTAAAGCATACTGCTGTGCACAAACAACAACAAAAAAAAAAGCTATTCTACCAGGGCAAATAGTCCTGTTGTGTCTCTATTTGAAAACAATTGAAGGCATTTGTATTTACTAAGGGTACTCAGAATACACATCATTTAAGGTAACAGGAATTTCACTGTCTGCTATCTATGTGGATTCTCCGGAGGTGGAAAGCTCACAGAGGCTGTAATTGTACAGAAGACATTCTTTCCTTTGTTTATAAGTAGCATGGTCATTCTTCTGGTAATGCTGCTTGGATTGATCTGCTTTTTCATGGCTCCCTTCCACATCTCTGCTTCAGAATGCTTTTACCTTCATGTGTTATGGCTACAACCCAATAAGCAAGCAAGCTTTTGTGATTAAATTTTATCAGATCAGTAGAAATGCACGGTGAGGATAGGAACTAAACTTTCAATTGTTCATAATTTACCAGGTTTTTAAAAATGCCTAAAACACACCACACACTATTCCACAAGTGACTCAACTATTCCAGAAGCCAAAGCTGAAAAACAGCTGCTTGAGTTGGTGCCTAAATCCAAGATAAAAAATTTTATTCTCACACCTCATTGAACTTCCTGCAACTTTCCTTTCTTTATGCTACACTTCCCCTTATATTTTACTCTAATTCATAGAATTGTAGGGGTTGGAAGGGACCCCTACCCCAAGAGATTATCTAGTCCAGCCCCATTCTGCAATTGTTCCTTCTGTTCTTTCCTTATGTCTCCTCCTCACTCAGCTAATTTTATTATTAGGGAGAAGCTGTGTTTGGTTGTGTTCGGGCATGGAACACTGTTTCATCTAAACTTTCATGCAGAGATAAGCATCTGCAGGGCCTACATTAATTTGCTTATGTAAGAGCTCCTAAGTACCATCTCCTACAGACTCACTTTCCAACTTCTGGTGCCCAAAGCTCCTGTTCCAGTGCCAATGACACTGCTGTTAAAGCTGGCGGCATTTTTATGTTGAGTTGTAATGAGCTGCAAAGTGAATATTTCTTTCATTTTCTTTTAAAAATGCATCAAATTCCACCTTCACTGTATTACATTCATTGTAGTTCCTTTAAGTAAATCATGCCATGCAAAATAACTGAGGCACCATAAAATCACAAAATGATAGAAGGAACCACAGGTTTAACCTTCCTTTCTCTTTCTTGTACCAGGTAATTGCATAAGCTTGCTTTACTTTCCTAATCATGCCCAGGTTTTGATGAATGGGAGTTCTAAGTTGCACACGCCTTTTTCTAAGTGTCTGTTTTGTTCTTATCCTCCCTGTGTCTCCTCCAAAATGATCTGTTTTCAGGTAGTGTGAAGTACTCTAATTGCTGTAATTCCATTGCTCTACTTTTTGTCTGCTTTAAAAAAAAAAAAAAAAAAAAGGAAAACAAAAAAAGGGAAATCTCCTGTGCACTAGTTACTATCAGGAATGGAGTTACCTGTTTCATAGTGGGTTTCTTTTCTTGTTTGTTTGTTTTGTTTTCTTATTGCTTCAGCTTACAACAATATTCTCAAGCTGTTTTTGCTGTCCTTTGTAGTTTCTGAGACCTTCAGTTCCTCACGAAGTTTTCACTGCTCTGATATCCTAACCGATCTGTTTTACTCAGCTATCACAGAACCAGTAGGACAGAACAGTGTTCCATACAGTACGTTGCAAAGGAAAGCATTCAGACAGTTTTTGAATATCTCCAGATAAGGAGACTCCACAACATCTTTGGGCAGCTTGTTGCAGTGCTCAATCACCCACAAAGTAAAGAAATTCTTTCTCATTCTCAGATGAAACTTCCTATGCTCCAGTCTGTGACTGTTAACCCTTGCCCTCTCACTCGATCCTGCTGAAACTGAAAAGAGCTTGGCTTCATCCTCTTGATACGCCCACCTCTTTGTTGAGGCAGGTATGTTTCTGTGTTCCACTCTTTGCTATAACCCAAAATTTCTGTGACCTTCACTATAGTAAGATATGAGGGACTTGTTTCATACTTCCTATTGATATATTTCTTTTTTTGTATGCGCCAGAAATGTCAATTTTTTTTCTGCTCTCTGTTTCTCAGCTGTTCAGTTCATCTGTATTTTTCTTTTTAAACTGCTGGAATACACATAAAATTGCTCCTATAGAATACTTCTGTAATTGTACAAATCTCTGAACAAAGTGGAAAGAGATTAATTACTTTACCTGTTAACTTGCAAAGTTATCTCATCTCCATTTGGGGAGATGAGAAAAGCTATTATATGATAGCTGACGCATAAAAGCAAGTTGCTATTCTTGTGTTATGTTTCTACCTTCCATCAGAAGGACTTTTTCCCCACTTTTCTTGAGAAGTTTTAATCAAACAGCCGCAGAATGGTTAAAGTTGGCAGGTACCTCTGGGTCCATTTGATCCAACTTGTGCTCAAGCAGGGACACCCAGAGCAGGGCGCCCAGGTTCATGTCCATGTAGCTTCTGGAGATCTCCAAGCAGGATACTGCACATCCTCTCTAGGCAATTCATGCCAGTGCTCACTTGTCAACTTAATAAAGAAGTGCTGTCTGATATTCAGACAGATTATCTGTTCCAGTTTGTGCCCGTTACCATGTCCTGGCACTGGGCATCAATAAAAGGAGCCTGGCTTCATCTTTCCTCTCTCTGCCTGCAGGGATTTATGGACACTGATAAGATTCCTGGAGCCCCTTCTTCTCCAGGCCTAACAGTCCCAACTCTCTCAGCCTCTCCTTCATAGATGAGGTGCTCCTGTCCCTTAATCAGCTTGGTGGCCCTTTGTTGTACTCTTTTCACTAGAGTCATTAGGGTCATTATGGTTATTAGGGTTGGGGTCATTAGGGTTATTTCGGTTATTAAGGTTATGGTTATTAGGATTATTAATTAGGGTTATTAGGCTCATTAGAGTTTGGCTTAACAATGCATTTCCAATGGTGACTCCTATCCCTTTGCCTCTCTTTCAGGTCCTAGTTGTTGAAGTTGGGTTGGGGTTGGGTTGGGTTTGTTGCTGGGTTGGGCTGGGTTGTGGTCAGCGTTGAGGTTGAATTGGGGTTGGCATTTAATAAGAAAATAATAAAAAATAATAAAATAATAATAAAAATTACAATAAAGTATACAATCATAGAAAATAATAAAATAAGAACATAATAAAATATATGATAATGATGATAATAATATTACATAAAATAATAATAAAAGAGAACCCCCTCAGAATGAAGAGGTGCAAACCAAAACCTTTGGTGGCATGCGGCTTAGATGCAAAGATGATCATCTGAATTCCACCCCCGGATAATGTGGAATAAAAGAGCCAAGGAAATCAGATTTTTATCAGATTTGGATTAACAACTTCAGTATTTGAGAGCTGGAAGTGCTTTGGCCAGGGTGGGTCTTAATTAACAACAGATTGGATGCCTGTTAATTGAGCTTCCTTGAAGTGCCCATCCTGGTGGCCATCCCCTCAGCCGATGGCTGTCCACATACTGGTGGCTGTTCCTAAACTGGTGGTTATCCTCTATGGCTCTATGAACTTGGGGGTGCCTTCCTACTCCACCACCCCATGTTTCTATGGTCTCAGAGGTTCCTTCCAATTAGGTGTGAATTTAATCTGCACATCAATCCCGTCCCAATAGAAGAACCACACAAACAGAATGAAAGGCACTTTCATTAACAAAGGTTCCACTAGTTATTCCCAACATGAACAGCACCGGTGCACAGAGAAACTCAGGAGAAGCGCTGGAACTCGTCCTGATCTTTTTGGAAGAGCTGAGCGAGGATGTGGTCCGCTGTGGCGACGAAGTATTCGTTCATGCGAAGGGTCTCCAGCTGATGGGGAAAGACACGTGGCTACCAAATATGGACTTGTGGCTACCAAATATGGACCTGCTTCCTCATAGCTACCAAACATGGACCCATGGTTCCTAGATATGGACCCACAGCTCTCATGTATGGATCTGTGGCTCTCAAGTATAGACCTGTGGCTCCCAAATGTAGAACTGTGGTTCCAAAATATGGATCCTACTCTTCCATGTCTACCAAATATAGACTCATGGCTACCAAATATGGACCCATGACTACAAAATACGAACCTGCTCCCCCACCGTTACCAAAAAGGGACCCATGGCTCCTAGCTATGGGACTGCTGTCCCATGACTTCCAAATATGAACCTGCTCTATCATGGCTCCCAAGTATGAACCCATGGCTCCTAAGTAAAGACCTGCTGCCCCATGGCTACCAAATATTAACCCATGGCTCCCCCATGACTACCAAATCTGGATCCATGGCTACCAAATCTTGCCCCTGAATGCCATCCCCACCTGGGTGCCCGTGCTATAGGCCAGGAGCAGCAGCAGGTCCTCGTCGCAAACGCTCTTAAGGTAATGTTGGGTCCCAACAGGGAAAAATACGACATCTCCGATGGCAACATTGAAATGGATGGCTCTCCCAGATTGTGTGATGAGACCAGCCTGCATTAATGATGGGGGTTATTAATGACCATGAGTTGATGATTGAACGACTGAAGCCCAATTAAAAGCATCTTACCCGCCCACATCCGCTAATTACGTAGCCCAGCTCGTTAGCATTAAAGTGGAAGTGGGGCTGGCCCAGCTCATTAGAGAAGATCCTCAGGGTCGCCAGTGTGAGTGCATCCTCATGCTGGAAAACAGAAAGGATCTAGAAGGTTCTGAAGGTTCTGGAAGGGAACAGTCGGGTCCTAGCAGCTCACACCTTGTGTATAGATCGACTGTAGATGCGCTCTGTTTCGCTCAGATCGCTCTCGTTAGCACGATAACGAGCCCAGTGGAAGCCCCCACCTGGGAAGGGATGTTCCATGGATCCTGGAAGGGAGATAGATGCTCAGCCTGGTTCTGGAAGGGCACTAAGCACTGGTGCTAATTAGGGTTTTAATTGGGGGTCTTTTCCAACCTTAATGACTGTATGGTACTAATTAAGGTCATCATGGGGTGATTGGGGGACTTCTCCTGCCTTAATGAGCCCACAGTTCTAGTTAGAGTCTTGGCTGGGGATCTTCTCCTGCCCTAATGAGCCCATGGTTTTATTAAGGGTCATGGTGAGGTGGTTGTGGGTCTTCTCCAACCTTAATGTCCCTATGGTTCTAATTAGGGTAATAGTGGAGTCTTGGGGATCTTCTCCTGCCCGAATGAGCTGATGGTTCTAATTAGGGTTGTGGTAGGATGGGTTGGGTGTGGGGTTGTGGGTCTTCTCCAACCTTAATGTCCCTATGGTTCTAATTAGGGTGGTGGTTGGGGGAAGTTCGTACCTCCAAGGTCATAGAAGTATCGCCACACGTGGTCATCCGCAGATTGTGCATAGTCTGCACTATGCACCAGCTCACCCAGGTTGGGTGGGAGGTTGACCGCTTGGTCCTCTGCTGCTTTCTGGAACGTTCTGATGAAGCTCAACCCACCATGTGGCTGCAGGATGGAAACACCAAATGTTGCACATTCTAGGACCTAACTTCCCTGTTTAAAATGGTAGGGAGCATGAGATCACACCTTGAGCGCCCGTGCCACAATATCCTCCGGGGTGGAGAAGAATGCATCATCAACATCCAATGTCTTCACCTCATCATGGGTCCCGAAGAAGAGGAGGAAGACACAGTCTTTCTCTCCCACATTCTTGATCCAGTGCACGGTGTTGCGGGGGAAGAAGACAACCTGTCCTGCGGTGACATTGTAGGTGGTGACACCAGCGGTGTCGGTGTCAATTACACCAATCCATGCAGTGCCCTGCAATGAAATTAGTGGATATCTTCTCATTAGGAAAGTCTTTCTATAATATCCATCACAAAAAAAATAGATTTTCAGGGAGGGAGAGAGAAAAGATGGATGGCTGGTGTGTGGAAAAGAGGACTGGGAAAAAGAGGAAAGAAAAAAATAAGCATGGAGGAAACCAGAGTGTACTTGCTGCACATAGCCGTGCTCATTAGCATTGAAGTGCCAATGGGGAACGCGGAGTCCTCTGGCTCTGATCCGCAACGTAGCAAAGGACATTTTGGACTGATGCTTGCGGAGACTCTCCCCAAATTCCATTGCTTCATTGTATTGGTTGGAGTCGGGCATAGAGCCTGCCCATCGGATTTCACCGCCAGGGTACACATGAGCCTGTGACACCAAGATCGTGGTTTGAATGGTGGAGCAAAAGGGAAAAAACAAAAGGACTACTTTCTCTTTCACTTTTTCTTTCAATATCCCATCGATGAGAATGGGATTTTGGCACTCTATAGTCTCAGAACCATGCAATGGGATGGTTTGAATAGTAACTGAAGGTGAGCTGCTCACCTTGGATTTGCTCATGTGGTACAGGAATTGGAATTTGATGTCCAGAGGCAGCTGGGAGGGCACAGTGTTGTCCTGAATGGGGATCTCCTTGAGGACAGTGGCGGTGTTGGTATAAATGAGGGAGAGAGTCAGCACACTGATGGCAGTGGTGATGAGCCCAGCCAGCAGGCACACCACAAAGAGCTTCAGCAGAGATCTGGCACCGCCTCTCGTGTCCTGAGGGTAGGGGAAGAGCATCGTGTTATGGCAGGGTAGGTGGAATGGAGCAAGCAAGGCATGGCAATGCTGAGGGCAAGCTGAGCCAAGTCAAACCAAGACGAGTCAAGAAAAAGCCAAGACGAGACAAGACAAAACAAGCAAAAGAAAGAAGAAAAAAAAGCCAACACAAATCAAGAAAAAAACAAGTCAAATTGAGATAAAACAACCCAAGCAATGCCAAGCCAAGCCAACTCAAGTCAAGTCAAGCCAAACCATGCCAAGCCAAGCCAAGACATGTCAAACCAAGTTGAGTCAAATCAATCCAAGCCAAATCAAGCCAAAACAAGCCAAAAAGACAATCCAATCAAATCCTGCCAAGCTAAGCCAAAACAAGCCAAGCCTAGACAACTGAAGTCAAGTCAAGCCAAGCCAAGCCGAGCCAAGAAACAGCATTCGATCTAACCCATGATATATCTTTATGATATATCTTTAAGATATATCTTTTGCAATTCAGCCACTGTGCTGTTGAGAAACACATTTAGAACGGAACTGCTGGGCCCAGCACAGGGAAATGCCACAGCACATGCAGTTATGCAATTTGTTTGTGTCCTGTCAGGTTAAAGCACTGCACTGTGATCACACTGTGAAAGCAAGACCTCTTTTTGCAGCAACTCTCGTCCCTTCCAGGACCTTGGTGTGCTCTCTGTGTGCATCTCAAAGGCCTGGTTGTCCATCTTGGGGGATGGGAAGCTGAAAGAAAGGGACCTAATTATTGTCATAGTGGGGTGGGCTGGGGGTCTTCTCCAACCTTAATGACCTTATGGTTCTAATTAGGGTCATGTTGGGGTGGGTTGGAAGTGTGATTGGGGGGGTCTTAATTTGGGGTCTTCTCCAAACTTAATGACTCTATAGTACTAAATAGAGTCATGGTGGGATGGGTTGTGGGTGGGGTTGGGGGATCTTGTGGGTATTCTCCAACCTTAATGACACTATGTTTCTAATAGGGTCATATTGGGATAGGCTGGGGGGGTTGGGGTTCTCAGGGGTCTTCTCCATCCTTAATGACCCAATAGTTCTAATTAGAGTTGTTGTGACTCCTCTGGATCCCTCCCATCCCATGCCATCCCATGCCATCCCATGTTATCCCATGATCCCAATGTATCCCCCCATCCTATAATACCTCCCGATCCCCTCCAGGTCCTGGCAGCACCTCACAGTTCCGGATCACTATCACGTCCCCAATGTCACCACCTCCACTCCCATATATATACATGCAGTTCTATGGAGGAAGTAATGTTTTGGTGCAATCATTTCCCAATCCATATGCAAATATCATCCCGGATGTGGGGTTTTGTCAGCAAACAGTTCCAGGAAAGCCCTGGGGAGTGGTGATTCTTTCCCATCACAGATGCCTCATGTCTTTGATGAGCTGCCAGAACCTGGGCTTCTTTATATGCCAGGACCTGTGTCCACTCACACACCAGGACCTGGGCTTCTTTACCTGCCAGGGTGTGTGTCTGTTTAAATGCTAGCTAGGATTTGTGCTTCTTTACTTCCCAGGACCTGGGTTTCTTTACCTCCCAGGACCTGTGTCTATTGATATATCAGGACGTATGTTTCTTTACCTGTTAGGACCTGTGTCTGTTTACATGCCAGGACCTGTGTCTGTTGACATTCTGGGACATGTGCCACTTTACCAGTCAGGACCTGTGTCTGTTCATATGCCAGGATCTGTGTCCACTGACACACCAGGATCTGGGGTTCTTTACCTGCCAGAACCTGTGTCTATTGACACCACAGAAGCCTATTTATTTGCCTGTTAGGACCTGTGCCTGTTCACACACCATCAGCCATGTTTCTTTACCTGCTAGGACCTGTACACCCGCGTATATTACTTAGCTGCTAGGACCTTTGCACCCATGTTTATTTTTTACCTGCTGGGATCCACGCATGCACCCACTTATATTATTTCTCTGCTAGTACCTGTGTGCCTTTATTCCCTTTGCTCCTCCTCCCCCCTCCCCGGCACTGTTCCCATCTCTTCCCCCTCCCTCCCCCTGCCTCTGTGATAACTGGGGATTTCAGGATTTTTTTCTGCCCTGACTGACCCTATAGATAGTTTTAGAGTCATTTGGGGGTCCAAATGTGGGATTTTGGGGGGTGAAAACTGAGTATTTGGAGACTTTCTTCCCCCCTCCCATAATCCTAATCCTGTAATCCTAATCCTGTTCTCCAAATCCCAGTCCCATAATGTTAATCCTAATCTCATAATCCCAATCACTATCTTGTAATCCTAATCCTATGAACCTAATCCTAATCCCAACTCTATAATCCTAATCCTGACCCTGTATTGTAATCACAAAACTATATCCCTAACCCTATTCCTGGCTATAACTGTAATCCTAACCCTATTAACCTAATCCTAATCCCAACTCTACAACTCTACTCCTGATTCTGTGAGCCTAATCCTAATCCCAACCCTGTAATCCTAATTCCAATCCTTTATTCCTAACATGAACCCTATAATCCTAATCTCAATCCTATAACCTTAACCCTAATGCCAACCCTCTAACCTTAATCCTAACCCTAATCCTAATCCCAACCCTATAATCCTAATCCTGGCCCTGCAATCCTAATCTTAATCCCAACCCTATAAACCTAACACTAATTCTGGCCCTTTAATCCTAATCTCAACCCCCAAATCCTAATCCTGACACTGTAATTCTGATCCTTACCCTATAATCCTAATCCCAACTCTATAATCCGAATCCTAATACCAACCCTATAACCCTAATGCTAATCTCAGCCCTGTAATCTTAATCCTGACCCTATAAACCTAATCCCAACTCTATAATCCTAATTTTAATCGCAATCCTATAATTCTCATCCTAATCCCAACCCCCAATCGTAATCCTAATCTCAACTCTAGAGTCCTAATCCTAACCCCAGTCCTTTTTTGGGGATTAGGGTTGGTATTTGGATTATTCTCAAGATTAGGATTACTTTTTGGGATTAGGGTATGAATTAGTATTTTGAGGGGGTGGGGGGGATTAGGGTTGGAAGTGGATTTTTGGGGGGGGGATTAGGGTTGAAATTATGGTTCTTTTTTGGGATTAGGTTTGGGATTAGGATTATTTTGGGGGATAGGGTTGGGATTACAGTTCTTTCTTGTGCTTGATCACCAAGGTTAGCTGCTTTGGAGCCATCCGGGCCAGAACCGTAGTGACTGACTGAGAAATACGGGGGATTTCCCTTCGCTTTCTGTACCAGGGAATCCCCGAGCCGTGAATGGCTGAGTGGCATGGGCGTTGTCAGAACAATGAATTTGCATCCACACATTGCTGCACACCGGTTGCAGTGAGGAAAAAGCACACGCTGTGTACTCACGGTGACAGCAGCAGGTGCGGTAACTCGTGCACCATGCTGCAGATGTACTGTCCCTCCTTGACTGGGAGACCAGTTTACTTATTGTCATTGTCTGAGACCACAGATTTACTGTGGTCTCCACCAGGCAATAAACTCGCCCCACAAAGACTGAGGTGACCCCGACAGTGGCCCTGCCTAAGAATGTTAAGGTCTCTGGCTGCAGGGAGTGCCTGAGCCTGCTGCTGCCTGGGGAAGGTGGCAGGAACTCCACCTATGTGAGGTGTGAGCAGGTGGAAGCTCTACTGAGCATGGTGGCAGAGCTCAAGGAGGAGGCAGAGAGGTTCAGGAGCATCAGGGAGTGTGAGTGGGAGACTGACTGGTGGAATAACCTGGAGCTTGGCATCGCGGGCAAAACCCTTCCCTGCCAACCTCACTTCCCCAGGTGCCTCTAAGTAATAGATTTGAAGCACTGGAAATTGAAGGGGTGTGAGCAAGGAGGCACAGGAAGGTTTGCCTAAGACACTGCCAAGGGCGAGGCAATTGTCTGCATCTCCAGACTGCCTCTGCCTAGAAAGACAGAAGGGTTATTGCTGTAGGTGACTCCCTCCTCAAGGAAAGGGAGGGCCCGTTTGCGGGCTGGATCCAACTTGTAGGGAGATGTGCTTGACCCTGGGGCCTGGGTTAAGGACATAACCAGGAAACTCCCAGATCTTGTTTGCTCTTCTCATAACCACCCATTACTGATAGTTTAGGCAGGAAGCAATGAACTAACTCAAAGAAGCCTGCAAACTGTCAAAAAAGACTTGAAGGCTTTAGGGTGGTTTGTCTAGGGAGTGGGAGTGCAGCTGATGTTTTCTTCTATCCACTCTGGAGCTGCAAGGGACATGGAGTGGGCCACAGAATGCATACATGACTGAAAGACTGACACCACAGGAGCTTTGGGTCTTTCGACCACGGGGCAATTTACTTGGCTGCAGATGGGTGTTGCTCAACTCTAAGAGGGAAATTGATCCTAGCCCAAGAGCTAGTGGGAATCATCAAGAAGGCTTTAAACTAGGTAGGAAAAGGGAAAAGGGATGCAATGAGGCTTGCTAGGACAGAGCAAGTAGTCTAGTACAAAATCTTAGTAATCTAGTATAAAATCCTAGATCTGATAAGGAAAGAGACTTGAGGGCAGTGGGACAGAGGAAACCTTGGGGTTGATGTCACACCAGGAGACTGTGGGTAAAAAACCCTGAACTGTCTTGTAGGACCTATTTGGAACTCCTTAAAGGAGGTAACGTTGCCGACCCCCTATCCGAAGCCTTCTCATATCCCTTTAGGAAGTAGTAGGGGAAAACTTCAGATTTCTTTCAGAGGTTTGAGGGAGGGCCCCTCTAGAAAGGTAATGGGCCAGAAAGCCCAGTTGAAATGCCTTTACAACAATGCAAGCCATATGGGAAATAAGCAGGAGGAACTGGAAACCGTGATGTGCTTGGAAAATTATGATCTGGTTGCTATCATGAAAACACGGTGGGACAAATCTCATGACTGGCATACTGTGATTAATGGTTACAGGCTCTTCAGAAGGGACAGGCAGAGTAGGAGGGGATGAGGAGTTGCCCTCTATGTTAGAGTGGTTAGATTGTGAAGAGCTGTGTCTGTTTAACAGCTATGACCAGGTTGAGAGCTTATGTGCTAAAATCAGGGATCAGTCCAGTAAAGGACATCTAGTGGTTGGGGTCTACCACAGGCCACCTGACCAGGAGGAGCCTGCTGACTAGGCCTTCTAGTTTCAGCTGCAGGAAGAGTCACACTCACAGCGGATAACTGCTGGGATAGTGGCACTGCAGGTGGCAGATGATCCAGGAGATTCCTGGAGTCTATTGAGGATAACTTCCTGGTCCAGGTACTAGACAGACCAACCAGAGGTGAAGCTTTACTGCACTTGGTGCTGCTCACCAATACAAAGGAGAGCATTAGAGAGGTTAAGGTTGGAGGCAGCCTGGGCTGTAGTGATCATGCCCTGGTGGAGTTTGTGATCTGGAGGAATGCAACCCATGTCAGGATTTTGAACTTCAGCAAACTTCTGGCTGCTGGATGGGATCACCTGGAAAACTGTCCTTAAGGATGTGGGAACAGAACAGAGCTGGCAGTGCTTTAAGGACACCTGTCTGCGAGCACAAGAGCTCTCCATCTCCCAAGAGAAGAAATCGAGCAGAGGAGTCAGGCAAAAAGCATGGCTGAGCAAGGACCTGCAGCTTAAACTGAGGGAGAGATGTACAGGAAGTGGAAGAAAGGTTGTGTAGCCTGGGAAGAATAAAGGGATGTTGTCTGCGTGTGTAGACACAAGATAAGAAAAGCCAAGGCACAGATGGAGCTGACCTTGGAAGGGGTGTGAAAAATAACAAGAAAGGGTTCTACAGGTATATAGGTAGGAAGAGACAGACCAAGGAGAGTGTTGCCCCTCTGATAAATGAGAAATGGCTTCCTCAGACATGGAAAAAGCTGATGTGCTCACTAAGTGCTTTGCCTCAGTCTTCCCCCAGAAGCACTCAAAAAATCCCCTGACCCCCCATTTTTTCCCCAAAACTCCAAAAACTTCCCTAGTGTTGGGAATCCTAGAACTGGACACAGGACACCAGGTAGGCCTTACCAGTGATTAAAGAGGAAGGATCACCATCCTCTACCTGCTGGCAGTGCTTTTGTCTAATGCAACCCAGAATACCATTGCCAGTCCTTGCAACTCATGTTCAACTCAACAACCACCAGACCCCTAGGGTCCTTTTCTGCAGAGCTGCTTTCCAGCTGGGTGTCTTCCACCATGTCCTTGTGCCCTGTTCCTCCCAAAGGATTCTGTACTTCTCCTTGTTGAACTTCACGAGATTTTTGTCATCCCACCTCTGCAGCCTATCAAGGTCCCTCTGGATGGTTTCATGACCCTCTGGGAAGTCAGCCACTCCTCTCAGTTTCGTGTCATGTGTGGATTTATGAGAATGAACTCTACCTTGTCATCCAATGTATTTGCTACTTGTTTTATAGTGTTTATATAAGTGCTTGCTGCAGCGTTTATAGGTCTGTTGTTAGCTAGAGTAGAACTTTCTTTTCTCCCATAAAATCCTGGGTGAGACTTGCACTTGTTGCTTTCCTTCTGGCAGTTATGTTCGCAGCACTGATTGTGTTGAGCCGTCTGTCTCCAAGCAGGTACACTCAAACCAAGTAGAAGTCCATGCTATCGCAGGTAATGCTTATCACTGGGAAGAGTCTCACTAGACTTTTCCTCCTCTTTCACGCCTGAAACATATTCTCTCCCATCTGCTGCCGCTTCTCTGCCTCCTCTGAAGAAACACCTTCTCTTGGTCAAATCACGTGCTGCTGTGCAGAACCACACATGCACTGTGCCAACACTGTTGATAAATCATGATTAGTGGTATTGCTTTGTTTGTTTTTGTTATACCTTATTATAGTTCTGCATAAGGCTGAGACTGTGCAGCAGCTTGCTGATGCTGAAAAGGAAGACTCAGTTTTTCCAAGGATTAAATTTACTCTCATGCTTTCTGCAGCAGTCCTGAGGCTCACTGGATTCTTTACTGAGCTAATTTAAGGTAGGTTAAGCTAAATTTAAAATATATATATATATCTCCTTATGCATAGGTAGAGTCAAGATACATGGTCACATATTATGAATTCTCTTCACTTTCTGTTGCACACAGTGTGTGAGATACAAAATACCAAATGCAGCAGTTATACAGAGAACAGTCCCCTGCAATTTATCCCAAAAAGAAAGTTATCATTGAGGACATGTCCTGTTGTGTTCCACCTCCTACATGTTCCCCCCCAAAATAAAATAATAAAATAATCTTCAGTTGGTTGCTCACTAACTTTACTTGTAAATCGTGCTTAGCTTTATCATATTTTACACTAAATGAATGCTAGTACAGGCACTGCTCCACTGACCGTTCATTACAATATTACACACTGTTAATGAAGGGAAAGTGTTTCTTAAATGTAAAAATTCTATTCTCTACAGTATGTCATATAGAGAACTTCTAGGGAATTCTCAACTGTAAGCCCAGTTCAACACTTGTCTGGAAAAGATGCATGTTATATTTGAACACACTGAATATAGATTCAGTGCAAGCGTGCACACATGAAAAATGTTACTAATTGTCCTTACTTACATGCATATTACATGTAATTGTGTCAATAAATTAATTTTGTGCTGAAAATAATCAGAAACAGATGTGACTGTCAAGTGATAAAGACATTTTATAGATACTTTGCTCTTTCTATCTTTCTTAAGAGCATTTTGACATGGAATTGATCTATGCAAACATTTCAAAACGAATGAGTCAAAGTTTAGATGAATTTGCTGTTGTTTTTCATGCAGTACTTCAACAACGAATGCATTAACTGGTGAGGTTCCATCTATTTCAGGTTTCATTCTGCATTTCATACTCCATTCTTCATTTGCTCATTTTTTCTTACAGTAGCTTTTTGGTGTCTGCCTTCAGAAAATATGACACAGCACGCTATATCTCTTTCACTTCCTGAAAGTGGAAGAGATGGCAGTAACAGGATCAGCCAGAGATTCCTTCACTCTTCCTGCCCTGGCTTCCTGCCCCAAGGGTCTGGTGATCTTCATTTTTCTATGGATATTTCCAGCTTGAGACCTGTGCTAGTCACTGCTTTACATTCATGCCTAGAGTTGTTGATTCTGCTGTGATAAACCTTAAAAATGTGGATTGAAAAGTCCCCTGGGTTGAAAAGTCAGGAAAGAGACGGATGAGATTCTGTCTCCCTTCCTAAATATGACATGCTGTTGATATTTCCCAGTCAATGATGAGGTACTGCTAGCCCTGCCCTTCCTATAATGCAGGCAGCAGAAAGCCAAGAGGAGGACGAGGAGCTCCCAAAAGTACATCTGCACTTTCTCTCCTCCATTCTCCCACCAAAGTGTTGTCACTGTGCCTGGAACACCAGCAATGCTGCATCTGCTGTTTTAATTGAGTCAGAAATGGCATGTAAAAAATCATCGGCTGCTGATTCAAAACCATGGGGAAGCACTGCCGGGTTTATTGCTTGCTTTTGCTACGCAGAAGCTCTTGATGCCAGACACTCCATGGGCTCTTTGCCTGTCTCTTGCAATGCATCCATTGATGTTGCATGCTCCTATTTGAATTGGGCTGCAGACAGTGAAGTAAGAATTCAACTGCCAAGAAGAAAAAGCTGTGTTGTCTTTTTATTTATTTATTTTATTTCTTTTTTCCTCTTATTTCTTTATGTCTGGTAAGGAAAGAAGATGCATCAGCAGCTAAAGCCGCCGCTGCTGCCTTGAGGACTTTTGTCCTGTTTCTGTTACTGCCATTACTATCTGTTTTGCTGTTGCCTTGCTGCTTAGACAGCAGCAAGATCCTCCTGCTTTGCTAGGAATTCTAACGTATTTTGTAGGTGGAGAGATGATGGTGATTTGGAACTGACTAAAAGGCAAGATGGGCAGTAGTAGCCTTCTCCTCTTGTCTCTATTTTGTTGCTGTTTTTTCCCCCAGATGTTTTCTTCAGTTGTTTTTGTCACTAGTCTGTCTCACAGACCCCAGCCAAATTCATATTCTCTTAGGATTTATTCCTTCAGACAAAATAATGCAGCTGATAAAGGCTTCCTTATAATTTTGCTTTCCATCTGCATCAATTTCTAAATAATAGTATCAACTCTGATGATAATTAAATAATTTAAATCCGATATCTTCACTCCCCTCTCAGTACATGTTTCTGAAATGTTCCCCTGATGTCCTAAGCAAACTCTACCTCTCCTTGTATTCCTTTTCTCTGTTCAGGCTAATGACAGAGTTTCTGAATCCCTTCCTATTAGAGTATCTCAAGTCAATTAAGAAGTCTATTTTTTAAAAGAGCTCTACAATTATTTGGGGGGGGGGGGGGGGCGGACTTCCGTTTCCGGCTTCCGGGACCGGCGCACGCGTAGTGCTATTCCCAGAGCCGCGCGCAGTGGGGGTGGGGCTGTTCGGCCATGGCGTTGGCGGGGGGGGAGGTCGCGCAACGTGGAGCTCCTGGGGGAGCTACAGCGGCTGCTCGCGCACACGCAGGTGGGAAAGGGGAGGGGGGGAGGAGTGGGGTGGCGGAGGGAGAAGGGGGGAATAGGGTGTGAGTGGGGTGGGGCGGAGTTGGGGACCCCGAAACGGGCGAGGGGGGCAAAAGGGGCAGGGACGGACTATAAGGGGTGGTATGGTGCGATATGGGGCAGTATGGCGCGATATGGGGATGATATGGGGCGATACGGGGAGATAATGGGGAGATATGGGGTGAAATAGGGGCAATATGGGACGATAAGGGGTGAAATGGGGTAATATAGGGGCAATATGGGGTGATAGGGGGCAATATCGGGGCCATAGGGGGTGATATGGGGGAGATATTGGGGCAATATGGGGTGATAGGGAGTGATATTGGGGGATATGGGGTGAAATAGGGGTGATAGAGGGTGATATAAGAGCAATAGGGGGTGATATAGGGGCAATATGGGGTGATATAGGGGCAGTATGGGGTGACATAGGGGTGATAGTGGGTGATGGGGTGATATGGGGGAAGTATGGGGCGAATGGGGTGATACGGAGTCATATGGGGTGATACGGAGTCATATGGGGTGATATTAGGAGATATGGGGTGAAATAGGGGTGATTTGGGGTTAACATTGGGGTGACGCCTTTGTGCCCCCAGGTACGAGACGCATGACATGGATGAGGAGGGCAAAGAGTGAGTGCCCCACAACTGCCCCACAGCTGCCCCTTCAAACTCCCACAGCCCCATCCCTGCCCCGTATCTCCCCCGTATCTCCCTATATCTCCCCATATCACCCCTCATCATATCTCTTATCTCTTCCCCTGCAGACAGCACACACTGAGCTGGCACTGTGTGATCCCACTGCCCCTGTGCCCCCATATCTCCCCATTTTTCCCGCATATCTCCCCATATCTTATCTCTTATCTCCCACAGACAGCACACGCTGAGCCAGCGCTGCGTGATCCCGCTGCCGCAGTGGAAGGCGAACCCAGAGACGGACCCCGAAGCGCTGTTCCAGCGGGAGCAGCTCGTGCTGGCCCTATACCCACAGACCACCTGCTTCTATCGTGCCCTAATCCATGCACCCCCACAGCGGGTATGGCCCCAAACACACCCCAGATAGCCCGAACCCACAGCACAAAGCACGGCCCCAAAAGGGCAGGGACTCAACCCAAAACCCATCTCCAAAAGAGCACGAACTGACCCCATAACCCAGCCCTATAAGGTCAATATCTGACCCCAAAATCTCAGCCCCAAAATCCCATTATTTCCCCCAAACGTCAGCCCCAAATCCCATTAGTTCCCCCCCGACCCCATAACTCCGCTATGAATCCCCAAGCCACAGAATGATTCTTCGCTATTTGAGGAGACGTCAGCCCCAAAGCCCATTAGTTCCCCCCCTGACCCCATAGGTTCCCCTGTTACCCGCTGGCCCCATAAGTGCCCTATGAATCCCCCAGCCGCTGAACGATTCCTCGGTGCTGTTTGAGGACACGTTGTACGCCGACAGATATTCACCACCGCTCAACATCGCACAGCACTACGTCATGGCCTGCAGGGACACCAAGAAGAAGGGACCCCATAGGGGATTTTATGGGGTCCTTATGGGGTCGTTATGGGATTATGGGATGTGGCGTCACTTTAAGATCACTTTGGGGTCATTTTGGGGCCCTTTGCGGCACAGTGCTTCCAAGAAGTGTTGGAAATAAGGGATTTCTGGGGTCATATCAAGGTCACTTCGGGTCATTGAGCGTAGGAGGCGTGGCCACAGGGCGGGGCTTAGCCCGCCTTCGGCTTCCGGTTGTTCTGCAGCGGGCGCACTTCCGCCTCGTTACCCACAGTGCCTCGCTCGCTGCCGGAAATCCACGCTCCCGGAAGTTTCAATCACTTCCGGTCATCGTGCCTCGTTCCAGTGGCGCTGTTCCGCCTCGCTACCCACAACCCTGTGCGCCGCCCCGCCCTTTCCGCCGCCGATCTGTGCTGTGATTGGCCGAGTGGCGCCGTGGGGCGGCATTGATGAGCTAATTTACCTCGATCAGAGCGCCCCCTAGCGGCCCGGCGGCGTAGAGCAGCTCCAGCTGCGTGCCGCCCTGCTGTTAATTGCCGTCCCTTCGTTAGCGCCGCCGCTCATTACCGCCCCCCAACAGCTTGCCCCCCCCCCCCCGCGGATCGGTTGCCGTGGGAACCGTGGGGATCCCTCCCCTTCCCCCCCCGGAATAATGCGAACGTATGGATCCCCCCCTGTAATTTAGACCCCATAGGGACCCTCCCCCCCTTATGCACCCCACCCAAATAAAGACCCCAACCCCATCGGACCCCCCTGCCCCATAGCACCCACCTGTGCCCCATAGCCCTTCTCCCCTGCTCCATAGTCCCCCTACCCCACCCCATAGCCCGGATCTGTGCCCCCCCATAGGACACCCCCACCCCACTGCTCCCCAGTCTCGCCCCATAGCCCACCTCCCCTACCCCAAAACCCCCCTCCCCCACCCCATAACCGCTCTCTCCCCACCTGTGCCCCCCGTATAGGGCCCCCCCCGCACCCTATCCCCACCCGTGCCCCCCATAAGGACCCCGGTCACCGAGCGATGGGACAGGGACAACCTCCATACAGCAGGGGCCGGTTCCCTCACCTTTGCTTATTTTGTGTTCTCCCTGAGTGACGGCTCTCCTCTTTTTCATAGCGACCTGAAACCCGAAAAATCAAGAATGACACAGCCTTGAAGAAGGATGACCTCCTACCCCACCCACACAGCTTGTCGGCAGCATGGCACCCCTCTTCCTTCCTGTCCGTGCTAAACCAGCACACGGGGCCCTAAACCCTCTCCATGTGTGGTCGGTTCTCTCTGATGGGAATCAGGACAGGTTGGGCACGAGAAACACAACCGTGATTCCCTGTCACCCTGGGTTGGGTGAAGACAAACACACAGCCAAAAGTGAACCAGGAGCTAGACATGCAGGATTTCTCCCCGACTGGATGCTGAGCATGGAGACCCAAGAGGGCACATTCCAAAGGAGGAGGTGGGAAGGAAGCCTGCCGCCTGGTCAGCTAAGGGCTGCAGAGGAAATGCACTTACCTCGGGAGCACACGGATGCCCTGAGCAATGGTCTCTGGACTGTAGCCAGCAGAATACTGCTGCCAAAATCCCTGCAAAAAGACACAGACCTGACAGAGGCTTGCCAAGGCAGCTTAATCGTGGCTCTCACTGACAGGAAGCAAATCTGTCTCCCATGCCAAAAGAAGGCTTCTGTCCACCAAAGCCTCTTCCACAAACATCACATCTTTGTTCTGCTCTGATAGAGCCGCACAGCAAAATGCTGAGGCCGTGCACGAATGCCATCTGCGAGGGACTGCAATCTGCTGTATGGGAACCGTTAGAAGTGGCTGTTGGTGGTACAGCAGTAAAGGTCAGACCTCCCAACCAATATCCCATGGCATGCTGCTGCCGTGTGACAGCTGGCAGCAGAGGGGAGTCTGAGAAATGGTGTCTGACATGGAAGTGCTTACGAAGCAAAGGTGTGTCGCTGAGATTGCCCGTGAGGAAGAAGCGAGACCTACAGACGTTCATCAATGCTTGCTGAACAGCTATGGAGACCCAAACAATGCATGTGAGCACAGTGAAGCAGTGGGTGGTGCATTTAAGCAGTGGCGACAGCGATGTGAAAGACAAGCCACTTCTGCACAGCCATACTGTGTGGGAACTGTTTAATCACAGCCTGAGCCGCTGATGGATCGCCAGAGGGAAGCACTGAGTCAGCCGCAGGAGCACAGGTGAAGAGGATTCAGCTGTGTGAGCAGAAGGGCTGGAGTGTGGCTCCACCTCTCCCAGACCCCATTTAAGGGCTGACCACCACTGGGGATGGTTCTCCTGCTGGAGATCCCTCCTGTGTGGAGTTCCAGGTGAGCCTTGACCTTCAGTGACAGGTGAGCCCTTCTTAGTTTGCTGTCTTTCTTTATTCCATCTGGATAAGCCTTGAGTCACTATGCTGTCTGCCTTGGTTGTTTTGTGAGGGTACTATTCTTTTGGGGGTATCTGCCTTCCTGAGGGAAGTAGGTACATATTTCATCGGACAGTTTTTGTTCAGAGCAACAACTGGGAAAGGAATCCTTGGATCATATTTTTCTTTCTGTTTCTCCAAGGAGACTTCTGCCTCGAGCTTTTTTTCCTGGAATAAGCCTATCCCCTTATCATATGATCACTTATATACACAGAAACGTAATGTTCATGGTAAATTTGCTGACCAGCTACATTAACAGTGGGATATTTACATCGCAGGTCATTATTCTTCCTCAAATTCCTAGATCACTTTTGGCTATGTCACTTCTAAGTTGCAACTTTCACACACCTCTCAGTCACTTGTTGCTAATGCAGGGTTCTTCGGGGATGAAAATCTCAGTATCCCATTTTAAACCCCTCTCCAGCTACTGTATGTGTGTAAAGAAACGTCTGTAATACATCTGTAAAGTGCTATCTGAAGACAGTTGCTGCTGTAATATGGATGCAATACTGTCTGATCAAGTTCAAATTACAGGCATGTAAACAGATGGCATCATATTTTATTGAATATGTAAATCAATTCCGATTCGCTCCTCGCCGCCGCGGACCGAGAGGCGCCGCGCAGCTCGGTACCCGCAGTACCTCCCGGCGGCCACAGGAGGGCGCCGCTCGACGCCGTTCCCCCCCAGCGCCGCCTGCAGGAGGCGCGGCGCTGAGCCGGCGTCCCGGGATCCCTGTGCCGCAGCGGAAGGCGAACCCCGAGAGCGCCCCGAGGCGCCGCACCCACGGACCGCCTGCTTCTCCCGCACCGTCAGCCGCGCTCCGCTGCTGCAGGTACGGCCCCGCATCCGCGCCTTTCTGCCCCTGCGATGGGCGCTGCCCCCTCCCCGGCACCTCCCGCTCCTCTCCTTTGCCCCCAATCTCTGCTCCCCCCCCGAATCTTCTGTCTCACCCCAGCCCCGGCTCACTGCCCTCGCTATTTCATCCCCAGGTCCAGCCCCTAACCCTAATGCTTTCACCTCCAACTCCACTCTTGTACCTTCAGTCCTTCATCCCTAACTCTCAGTAGTTCAGCCCCAAACTCCATCCCGAAATCCTCGCTATTCCACACCAAACTGAGCCCCAAACCCGCACAGTTTCATCCCAAAGTACTGTCCCGTGTCCTCGCTATTTCTTCTCAAACTTGCGTTGTAAACCCTCACTCTTTCACCCCGCAATCCGGCTCTGCATCCTTCCTATTCCACCCATAGTACAGTCCCAGACCCTCGCTATTTCTCCCTTGATTCCAGCCACGACTCCTCGCTATTTTGCCCCAGGCTCTAGCACTGAATTCTTGCTCTTTCTCCCAAATTGAGCCCCAAACTATTACTATTTCCCCCCAGAGTCTAGCCCCTAGTCCTTGCTATTCAGCCCTAATTCCTGCCCCAAGCCCTCGCTATTTCCTCCCACACAGTGGTCCCAAACCTTCACTATTTCTCCCATGCTGTAGTCCCAAATCCTCGCTATTACCCGCAAACTCAAGCCCTAAATCCTGGCTAATTCACCCCGAGCTCCGGTCCTGGATCCTGGCTATTTCACCCCATTCTTTAATCCTGAGTTCTCGCTTTTCACCTGTCAATTCAGTCCCAAACCCTCACTCTCTCCCCTTAAACTCCTGCCCTAAACCCTCACTATTTCACCCCAAACTCTAGCTACTATCTTTGTTATTGCATGACAGAATCCTGCCCCAAACCCTCACTATTTCCCTCCCATGCAGTAGTTCCTAATCCTCACTATAAACCTCAAATTCTGGCCCTAAATCCTTCAGAACTGGGTGAAATTGCAAGGGTAAATTCTGTCTCTCTGACCCCAAGCAAGCTCCGGTCCTGGATCCTGGCTCTTTCACCTCATTCTTTAATTCCAAATTCTCACTCTTCACTCATAAATTCAGTCCCAAACCCTCACTCTCTCACCCTACACTCCTGCCCTAAACCCTCACTATTTCATTCCAAACTCCAGCAACTTTCCTTCTTATTACACCCCAAAATCCTATCTCAAATCCTAACTATATCCCTCCCATGCAGTAGTTTCTAATCCTCACCATTACCCTCAGTACTTGGCCCTAAATCCTTGCAATTTCACCACCATTCTGCAGGCTCAAATCCTGGCTATTTCACCCCATGCTCCACTCCTGAATCCTGGCTATTTTACCCCATTCTTTTGTGCCAAATTCTTGCTCCTCACCCATAAATTCAGTCCCAAACCCTCACTATGCCACCCTTCACACCTACCCTAAACCCTCACTATTTCACCCCCAAACTCTAACTACTTTCCTTGATATTCCAACCCAAAATCCTGCCCCAAACCCTCACTATTTCCCTCCCATGCAGTAGTTCCTAATCCTCACCATTACCCTCAGTCCCTGGCCCTAAATCCTTGTAATTTCACCCCATTCTGAAGGGTAAAATCCTGCCTATTTCACCCCAAGCTCCACTCCTGGATCCTGGCTATGTCACCCCAAGCTCCAGTCTTGAATCCTGGCTATTTCACCCCATTTTTTAGTCCTGAATTCTTGCTCTTCGCCCATGAATTCAGTCCCAAACCTTCCCTCTCTCACCCTACACTCCTGCCCCAAACCCTCACTATTTCCCTCCCATGCAGTAGTCCCAAATCCTCACCATTACCCTCAAACTCTGGCCCTAAACCCTTGCAATCTCAGCCCATTCTGAAGGGTCAAATCCTGGCTCTCTGACCCCAAGCAAGCTCCAGTCCTGCATCCTGGCTATTTCACCCCTTTATTTAGTCCCAAATTCTCGCTCTTCACCCATAAATTCAGTCCCAAACCCTCACTCTCTCCCCTTACACTCCTGCCCTAAACTCTCACTGTTTCACTGCAAATTCTAGCTGTTATCCTTGTTATTGCACCCCAAAATCTTACCCCAGATCCTCACTGTTTCCCTCACATGCAGTAGTTTTTAATCCTCACTATTACCTTCTGTCCCTGGCTCTAAATCCTTGCAATTTCACCCTATTCTGAAGGGTCATATCCTGGCTGTTTCACCCCAAGCTCCAATCCTGGATCCTGGCTATTTCACCCCATTCTTTAATCCCAAATTCTTGCTCTTCACCGATAAATTCAGTCCCAAACCCTCACACTTTCACCCTACACTCCTGCCCTTTATCCTCACTATTCATCCTTGGTAAATCCTCGCTATTTCATTCCAAACTGCTGACCAAAACCCTCAGTATCTTGTCTCAAAAATCAGCTCCCAGATCCTTGCTGCCTCAGCCCAATCTCCAGCTCCAAATCCTCACACTTTCACAATTAATTCCAGTCCTAAATCACCGCTATTACACATCCATGAATTCAGGCCAAACGCCTCAGCATTTCACCTCAAACTCCAGCCCAAAATCGTCGCTCTTTCACCCCAGACTCTAGCCCCTTTCCTTGCTATTCCATCCCAGATTCCTGCCCCAAACCCTCAGTATTTCCCTCCCATGCAGTAGTTCCTAATCCTCACCATTACCCTCGAATTCTGGCACTAAATTCTCACAACTTCACCGCATTCTGAATGTTCAAATACTGGCTATTTCACCCCAAGCTCCACTCCTGAATCTTGCCTGTTTCACCCCATTCTTTAGTTGCAATCCCTCGCTCTTCACCTATCAATTCAGTCCCAAACCCTCCCTCTCTCCCCTTATCTCCTGCCCTAAATCCTCCCTATTTCCCCCCAGACTGCAGCTGCAAACCCTCACTATGTCCTCCCCAAACAGGAGTCCAAGGTCTTCCTTATTGTCCTCACACTCAAGAACTGATTCCTTGCATTTCCAGCCTGGGCTCAAGTGCCCGATCTAGCTAATTTGCTCAGAACTCCATCCCAGCTTCTCAGTGTTCCACACCAGGCTACAGCCTTCAATGTTCATTATTTCACTCTAAACTACTGGCTCACGTCTTCCCTCTTTCACCCCAAATTCAATCCATACCCTACCCTCTTTCACCCCAGACTGCAGTCCTGAACTCCGGTCCCTGTGAGGTTGGTATCAAATTTGATGATAGAGATGTATTCCTTTCTAAATGATAGTTCAGAGTAAACAATGGATCAGAAGGGAAGGAGTTAAAATTACACTCAGCTTTTGAATGTTCGAGTTTCCATATCTGACACATGGGGAAAACGTGAAGTTCTGATTATTCATGGAAACAGTGCTGGAATGCTCTGTGCCTGGAGGGTTTTCATTCCCAAGGTTTCTTTCTGTGTCTGTGCTCTGTTTTTAAGAAGATGGAATTTTAAATGGAATTAAAACAGTCCTGGAGTCTGATGGTTCCGTGGGGCTTTGGTGTTTGAAGCTGTGAGGATTCTTGCAGAAATGGACCTTGGGGGTTTAAAGCCAATTGGAAATCACTGAAGCGTTGTTTCTCTGAGTGCTATTCAAAAAATATTGTTGAATAATCTTCCTATGGCAGACCTACCATAAACATGATGTCCTTCTTTGTTTATTTAAATTGTTTATTGAAGAGTTCATTATCAAGTGAAACAGAGCTCTGGAACGTGCAGCAGTTCAGAGCTATGAATGAAGCATCAGGTGATGTACAGTAACACACAGCTATATCATTTAAGTTCATTTGTAATAATTGATAAATATATTTACCTTCCAGGCCTCCAAATCCAGAAGACATCGTCAAGTAATGTTTGAATCTTCCGAATCAGGCTCGGATTATGGGAAATCTCCAAGACAAAGTAAAAGAAGCAGCAGGAGAACACAGCCATCAAGAAGAAGAGGATCTCTGGAAATCAGAGGTGCTTTTCCATTGCATTTAGGAAGAAGTTCTTTCCTGTGAAGGTGGTGAGACACTGGAGCAGGGTGCCCAGGGCGGCTGTGGGTGTGCCCTGGAAGCACTCCAGGCCGGGCTGGACGGGGCTGTGAGCAATGGGGGCTGGGGCTGGGTGATCTTAAAGGTCCCTGCAAAGCAAAACCATTTTGTGATTCTGTGATTCATTTCTGGATCTCAAGAAACTGAAGTGGTATAGTTTGCAGCATTTAGGTACATCCTGAGTATTTGCACATCTCTGCTTGTGCATCTTTAATTTTTTATTTTCCCCTTTGGACTTGGAAAATGCTGCTTAGCTCTCTGTGCCAGTCCTGAAGGCATGGGGAGTGGCTTTTGTTTTCTGAAGGAAGTCAGCTTTCTAATGTCCGACTTCTAACTGATAACAGTTGCTCAGCCATTTCAGTCTTCCATTTGACTTACTGCTCATTAAAGGTTAACAAAAACTGAGCACTGAAGTTTTGAATTAACTGTTTTGAAGGCTATGATTTCAAAGTTCCAAAGTCTGTCTTCCTGTACTTTGCTTCTGAGAGAATTCCGCCCTCTTCAGAGGTGGGCATTGGGCCACGTCGCCTTTGCCTCACTTCAGAACAGGAGAGGTAGTAGAATAAGGAGAAGAGATTTGAATAATCTCTAACTGAGCTGGCGATGAATACTGTTAGCTCCTTGTTGTTGAGGGTTTTCCTGGTGAGCCGTATAGAGATACTGGGAAAACAGATCTCTCCAGGCAAAGGCTATGGAGAAAGTCAATACAGACTTGAGCAGTCTTCTAACTGCTCAATCTGAGACACAGAAGTGAAAAAGCAATCAAAAAAACAACAACAACAACAACCCAATGCTGATGTTTTCTCCTAAAAATCTCTCTGCAGGTGAGATGCGGGCAGGAAAGGAGACTGTTACCCACTGCGTTGGGATGCCTGTGATCACAGAGGACAGCTCAGACACAGAAGGTGTGACTGAGATTCCCACAGGCCGTGGCCTGTTCTGCTCACTGCTTTGTACTGTGCTGCATTTTTGTTTAATTGAAATTGATACCTCAGGTCACCTTGCTTTCTTGCAAAGTCCAGGTTCGTTTTCTGCCTGTAAATTGCTGCATCAGAACTGAAGCTTTGCTCTGACAGTTTGTTGCAAGCACACGATGGCAGAATCCTGGGAGGTGTTGTCTGGGTGCAGAGTGATTTCCACTGGCAGTTCATTGATAGTTGAGACTGATGGACTGCTTACATAGAGGCAGTCAGACCTGAGGGCTGGACCAGAGATAATCGGTCTAAGCCTGAAAGAATAGGATTTGATTTGATTATTTAAAGGGGAACAGAGGGTTAAGTGCAACTTCTATAAAAGTCTAATAAAGTAGATGAGTGTGAGGAGTACATATTTTGGAGTTAACTACAATCAAAAGCTGCATTTATCAGGAGGTTATTTTTATATGAGGGAGAATAATAACAAAATATGCTCATAGCAAAGTGGTGCATCCTCTGATTGCCCGACGGAGCTGTAGACAATTTTAATTCTTTCAACTTCGACACAGTTAGGTTGAAGGCACAGCGCTGTATTTAATACTGTATTTGATTTCATTTGCTCCTCCTTTAAGCTGTCGGGATGTTTTGTCTCTAAATAGATGGCCTTCTTCAGTTCTTTGAATAGCGTTACCGGTTAGTTCTGAAGCGTTAAAAATACCCATAAACAATCTTGTGCGTAATCTGGTAAGTATTCCATATGTCAAACTCACAACGAAATGCAAAAGATGTTTATGAGGAGCAGAGTGCCCTCAAAGCTGAATAAGTTTGAAAGTGCAGTACTTTGTTCATCAGTGGGATTGCATTTTGAATGACAGTGTGCCGTGGAATCTAGAAAGGTTATTTCCATGTTTAAAGTCAGGCAGAGGGGGATTAGAAAGGAATCTCAGGAGCTCACCCAATTCATTTCCTTCTTCTGGGCAGAATCAATTTCAACTTTAATTATTCCCAGGAGGGAAGATGGATTGAAACGTTTGTCAGAAAAATCTCTTTATTTCCTTTCAGAAGTCCCTCTCTCCAAGAGGAGGCGGCGCCGTCAGGATCCAGGTGGAGAACACCACTGTGAGCTGTGAGAGAATGCCAACGTCAGCTGTATCACCGAGTGCTTGTTTGGATTCCCGCGGGTGGACAGCAGGAATTGCTGGGAGCAGAGCTGCAGGTGACAGCACAGTGCTGGCAGCGACTGCTGGAGCTGAGCAGTCCCGTGGTACAGCACCTGGGGCCTCTGCTCACCTGGCTGATGGTTCTGTGAGGGATGAAGTTGCTGTGCACTGTTTGAGATGGGAGAGAGAGAGAAGATTGTTGCATCTTGTATTTAGTTTGTATATGCAAGTAACACTTGGAACTCATGTTGACTTGCAGTGACTTTTTAGCTGATGCTCTTGAAAGAGCTCACAAAATACCTGCCTGTATTTGCACAACAAACTGTTTCTCACAGTTAACCCGCTATGTTTTGTAGCATGCAAATTCAGCAATATTCACCACGGATCTGTAGGTGTGGGAAACGAACTTGGCGATGAACCTTTCACTGCATTCAGTCCGCAGCACATCTGGCTTTGTGGTATATGTGAATAACACACAGTGTGTGACTCGATGCTTGCAGGTGGCAGAGAGCTGTACCGGGACAGGACTGGAATTCAAAACGATCTTTGTCAATTGGAGCAGTGCTGTGGAAGGAGTGAAATAAACACGAAGCTTAGCACTAAGAACAGGTACAGAGTGAGGAAACAACTGCCAGGCAACAGTACTACAGCAAAAGCAGACAGACTGAGAGTCATGAGCTGGAGTGTCTTCTGTGAACAACAACACAGAATGATCCTGCTGCATTTCTGTCACCACTCAGCCCTGCAAGGCCCGAGGCTGAAATACTCTCTGGCAGTTTGAGGTGTTGTTTTCTGCAAGAAAAAATACCAAATAAAAATACAACAGATTTTATTTATTTATTTATTTGATGGAAGAAGGGCCCAAATGCAGTGAATTAGTTCAGCTCCTCACTATTTTGTCCCATGCTGTAGTCCCACATCCTCACTGTTACCCTCGATCTTGGGCCCTGAATCCTGGAGGGAAATTGCAAGACTCGAGTGCCAAATCCTGATTCATCCAAAACTCAGTCCCAGCTTCTCGCTATTCCGCAGCCCCAATCCCCCGCTATTTCACCCCAAACTGCGGACCAAACCCCTCAGCATCTTGTCTCAAAAATCAGCTCCCAAATCCTCGCTATTCCACCCCGAATTCCAGCCCCAAGCCCTCGCTGCCTCACCCCAATCTGCAGCCCTTAATCCTCACACTATCACAACTGACTCTCAGCATTTCACCCCAAGCTCCAGTCCAAAATCCTCACTGTTTCACCCCATACTTCAGTCCCAAATTCTTGCTCTTCACCCATGAATTCAGTCCCAAACCCTCACTATGTCACCTAAATCCTCACTATTTCTCCCCAAACTCTAGCCCCTTTCCTTGCTATTCCATCCCAGATTCCTACCCCAAACCCTCACTGTTTCCCTCCCATGCAGTAGTTCCTAATCCCCACCATTACCCTCAAACTCTGGCCCTAAATCCTTGCAATCTCAGCCCATTCTGAAGGGTCAAATCCTGGCCATTTCACCCCAAGCTGCAGTCCAAAATGCTGCCTGTTTCACTCCATACTTTAGTCCCAAATTCTTGCTCTTCGCCTATAAAAATTCAGTCCCAACCCTGTCCTCTTCACCCCAAACTGCAGTCCCGAATCCTCGCTCATTGGTCACAAACTGCGGTCCCTGCGATGGAGTGATTACAGAGAGTCTCTGTCCATAGTTGTCCTCGGTTTAATTAAGGAATGAGCGTTGGTTTGTTTTCCCCTCGTGTGGTGCTTGTGACTCGGCGCTGTTCCGCTGCCGTGGGAAGGAAGAGAGGACGGAACGCGCGGGCGTGGGGTGCGGGCGCTCTGAGCGCTGCGGGAGAAGCGGTTTCCGCGGTGTGTGCCGCCCCCCGCGCGGCCGATGCTCGGAACTGCAGCAGCCGCGGTTCGGTCCTCCGGGCGGCACTGCGCATGCGCGCCGAAACCCGGAAGCGGCTTACGTAAACTGCGGCCGCTCTGCACAGCGACGCCGCCCATCTCGATGGTGCTCGGGCCTCCGAACAATAGTGCACATGCGCGAGAGAACGTTATAAGACGATTAGGGCGCATGCGTTTACTACGGACCCTTACTGCGCATGCGTTAACTGCGGACCTACACTGCGCATGCGTTAACTAAGCACGCTTAGTGCGCATGCGTTCACTACGGACGCTTAGTGCGCATGCGTTAAGTGCGGACCTATACTGCGCATGCGTTCACTACGGACCTTTACTGCGCATGCGTTAACTAAGCACGCTTAGTGCGCATGCGTTAACTACGGACCCTTACTGCGCATGCGTTAACTGGAGACCCTTACTGCGCATGCGTTAATTACGGACCCTTACTGCGCATGCGTTAACTACGGACCCTTACTGCGCATGCGTTCACTACGGACCCTTACTGCGCATGCGTTAACTGCGGACCCTTACTGCGCATGCGTTAACTGCGGACCCTTACTGCGCATGCGTTTACTGCGGACCCTTACTGCGCATGCGTTAGCTTTTGCTGCTAAATGCGCATGCGTGAACTACGGACGCTTAGTGCGCATGCCCAGCTTTGCGATTCGCATTGCGCATGCGTACTCTGCTGTTCCCACACATGCGTATTACCGAGATAAGCTCAGCGCATACGCTGCCTTGGTACGCAATGCGCACGCGTCCGCCACAGTGCCCGCGCATGCGCAGTGTGTTCGTGCGCTCTGGGCAGTATCTGCTCTCTAAAATGTAATTAAACGCTGTAATTAAGCGCTGTAGTTACAGAGCGAGTCTGTTCCCTGCCCTATCGCACTGCCCCATAGCTCCCCTTCTCTCTCTGCCCTATAGCTCCGCTCCTTGCCGCATAGTGCCGCCCCATAGCGCGGCTCCCTGCCCCGTAGAGCTTAATTCCTGTCCCATAGCGCTGCCCCATAGCCCCACATCTCCGCGTCCCACAGCGCTCCTCCAAACACCACATCCCACCCCGCAGCGCCGTCACTTTTGGGGTCCCCGCTCTTTTTTAGGGTTTATTTGGAGGGTTTTTTTGTTTTGCTTTGTTTTTTTCCTCCTCGACCTCGCCGATCCTTCGAGGCGTTCTGCCATCTGAACCCTCACGAGCTGACGACCCCGCTCCGCTTCTCCTGGGGTCGCTGTGGGGTCGCTGTGTCTCTTTGGGGTCGCTATGTGTTTCTATGGTGGTGCAGTACCTCTATATGGCCACAAGGAGGCGCTATGGAGTTGCAATGCAAAAATACAGCCACTGGGTGTCGCTGTGTCTATGTGTCTGTATGGGGTCGCTATGTATCTCTGTGGAGGTGCAGTACTCATATACAACCACTGGGTGTCGCTGTGTCTATGTGTCTCTATGGGGCCACTGTGTCTCTATGTATCTCTATGTGTCTCTATGTGTCTCTATGTATCTGCGCGCCTGTGCCCTTTACAGGGCGGCTTAATTAATTGCGGCTTAATTACTTCATTATTGGCGCCGCAATTAATTAATTCACCGCCGCTGCGTTAATTAACGGCGGCTGATTGCGGGGGCGGAGCGGGGAGGGCTTCAAAAGCGCAGCCCCATAGAGCTGCTGCCCTCCCTATAGTGTTGCCCCACAGCGCTGCTCCATAGCCCCACATCTCCACGTCCCACAGCGCTCCTCCTCGCCCCACATCCCGCCCCACAGCGCCGTTGCTTTTGGGGTCCCCACTCTTTTTTGAGAGATTTTTGGGGGATTTTTTTGGGTGTTTTTTTGGGGGGGCGGGGGGATTTTTTTTGTTTTTCTCTCTGTTTCTTTTTTTTGGAGGGGTTTGGGGTTTCTTGGGATTTTTTGGAATTTTTGTTTTTTTTTGTTTGTTTGTTTTCTTTTGGGGGAGGGTTCTCGTGTTTTTGGGGGTCTTTTTTTTGGTGTCTTTTTCTTTGTTTTTTGTTTTTGTTTTTTTGGGGTTTGAGGGGGGGTTTGGGGTGTTTTGGGTTTTTTGGGGGATTTTAGTTTTTTTTTGTAGGAGGGGTATTTTAAGTGTTGGTTTTTTTTTTATTTTTTTTTTTTAAGTTTTTTTGACGGGGTTCAGGTTTGAAGTTTTTGGGGTATTTTCGATTTTTTGGGGGGTTTTGTTTGTGGGATTTTTGGGGGCTCTTTTTTGTTTTTCTTTTAGGGATTTTTGCGGTTTTTTTTAAATTTCTTTTTCGCTTTTTTTGGGGGGGTTCTTTGGGGCTTAAATGTTTTTTTTGTGCGTGTATTTTTTTATTAGTTTATTCTTAGAGTTTTCTTGGGATTTCTTTTTTACGTTTTTTCAGTTTTTTTGTTTTTTTGTTTTTAGCTATTTGGAGTTTTTTGGGGTTCTTCTATGGTTATTTGGGATATTTTTTTTTAGGGTTTGTTTTTCAGGATGTTTTGTTTTTTGTGGGGGGGGTGGGCTTTTCTTGGAGATTTTTTTTGGGGGGGGTGTTTTGTTTTTTTTAGGGATCTTTTGGGGTTTTTTGGGGGGGCCTGAGGAAGGGGTTATTTTTTTTTTAAGATTTTTTTTTAAGGGTTTTTTTTTTTGCCTTTATGGTTTTTTTTTTTTTTTTTTTTTTTTTTTTTTAGTTTTAGGGTCCCCCAAAACCCCACTGCTGACTCCCGGCTCTGTCACCCCTAAAAGCTGCAGTATTTTACGACTCTCATTTGGGGTTGGCTCTTTTTGGGGTCAATTCTGGGGTCTTTGTCGGGGCTCTTTTTGGGGTTGCTCTTGGGATCCTTTTTCAGTCGATTGCTTTTTGGGGTTCTCTTTTGGGGTTCTCTTTTGGGGTTCTCTTTTGGGGTTCTCTTTTGGGGTTCTCTTTTGGGGTTCTCTTTTGGGGTTCTCTTTTGGGGTTCTCTTTTGGGGTTGCTTTTTGTGTCTTTTTTGGTTCGCTTTTGGGATCCTTTTCAGGTCTCATTTGGGCTGCAGCTCTTTTTTGGGGTCGCTCTTTTTTTGGGGTCGTCTCTTTCTTTTTGGAGTCACTCCTGGGATCTTTTTTCAGGTCTGTTTTTCGGTCCCCTTTGGGGTCTCTCACTCTTTTTGGGGTAACTTTTGGGATCTTTTGGGGGTCACTGCTCTTTTTGGGGTCGTCTCTTTCCTTTTGGGGTTGTCTCTTTTAGGATCTTTTTCAGGTCTCATTTAGGGTTAATTTTGGGATCTTTTTGGGGTCTGTTTTGGGTTCTGTCACTCTCTTTGGGGTCTGTCACTCGTTTTGGGGTTGCTTTTGGGGTCACATTCAATATGTTTTTGGGGTTCCTTGAAGGGCTTCAGTGTCTGGGCACTGTTACACAGTGTCCTGAAGCAGTGCTGGAGCACCTGAGCTGAGCACAGAGTCACCGCAGGAGCGCAGGTGAAGGCACTGCACGGTGTGACCAGAAGGGGCAGAGTCTGAGCCCACCTCTCCCAGACCCCATGGGATTTTTGGGGGGGATTTTTTGAGGATTTTTTTTCACTCCAAACTTCTGCGAAAACTCCTTGCAATTCCACACCAATGTCTGGCCCCAGCTCCTCGCTCTTCCTCGCCAAACTTTTTTGGGGGGATTTTTTGGGAATTTTTATGGGATTTTTTTTTGTTTTTTGGGGGAATTTTTGGGCAGGATTTTTTTGGGGGTGGTCTCTATGGAGTTCACATTTGGGGTCTCTTTCACGGTCTTTTTTGGGTTCACATATTTTTTTCTTCTTTTCTGCTTCCCGTGGCTGTGTCCTGGACGCCACGCCGTCTCAGCTCTTACACAGAGCGGCCTGCTGACTGCAACAGATAATTCCCTCCACACTCCGTGCTGCTTCCATCGAGACCGGCGGACCTGTGCATGTTTGGGATCAGGTAGGACTAAGAATGCAATATTGATTTGTTCTCAGTTGCTGTGTGCTGCACAGACATTTGCTCCGTGCAAATCCTCGCTGTTCCTCCCCAATCTCTGTCCCTAACTCCTCACTGTTTCACCATAATATCTTCGCTATCTCACCACGAATTCCAGAATGATTTCCTAACATCTCACTCTGAACTCTAGCCTGAACTCCTCCCTCTTCTTCCCCAGACTTCATCCCTAAATCCTTGCTATTCCACCCCAAACTCCGGCCCTAAATCCTCGCTATTATGTCAGAAAATCTGGCCCTAAATCCAATTAGATCCTACATCTATTAATCTATTCCCTCTATTATATTTCTATTAGTCTGTTCCCTCTTCTATCTCTTAATCTGTATCCTCCGTTCTATTTCTCTATTAATTTGTTCCCTCCTCTCTCTATCTCTCTCTTAATCTGTCCCCTCTATTAAACTTTTACCAATACTCCTTTCAATTCCACCCCAGCCTCTGTCTTTCAAACCTTGCTATTGCAACTCATACTCCCTCCTTAACTACTCGCTATCTCAGCCCATCTTCTGGCTTCCAATATTTGCTATTCCACCCTAATCTCTGTCCATAACTCCTCGTTGTTCCTCTACAATCTCTGTCCCAACTCTTCACATTTCCACCCCACACTCTGGCCCTAAATCCTCAATGTTACACCCCAAACTCTGGCCCTAAATCCTCACTCTCCCACCCCAAACTCCAGCTTTAAATTCACGCTCTCTCACACCAAACTCTGCCCGTGAATGCTGACTCTCTCGCTCCAAACTCCTACAAAAACTCCTCGCAGTTCCACACCAATCTCTGGCCCTAAATCCTTCCTCTTCCTTGCCAACCTCTGGCCACAGCTCCTCGCTCTTTCTTGCCAAACTATTTTTGGGGGGAAAGTTCTGGGGGGGAATTTTTGGGGGGAATTTTTTTTCACTCCAAACTCCTGCAAAAATTTCTCGCAATTCCACACCATTCTCTGGCCCCAACTCCTCGCTCTTCCTTGCCAAACTTTAGATCCAGATCCTCGCTCTCTCATGCCAAACTCCAGCTTTAAATCCTCTCTCTCTCACCCCAAACTCCAAACCCATATCATCGCTATTCCAGCCCCAGCTCTGGACCCAGCTCCTCACTAATCCTCTCAAATTCTGGCCCCTGATCCTTGCTGTCTTGCCCATTTGTCCAGCCCCTGATTCTCACTGTCTCACACAGTTCTCCAGCCCGTGATCCTCGCTGTCTAGTGGACTTCTCTCTCTTATTTATCTCACCCAAATCTCTGGCCCTGATTCCTCATTCTTTCCCACCAACCTCTGATACAAATCCTCACACACTCACCCCAGACTGTGGCCCTTACTCCTCATTCTCACCCTTTAAACTCTGCTCACTCTTCCTCATCTTCTAATTAAAAAACCCACACCTAAATCCTCGCTATTCCAGCCCTAACTCTTAACCAACTCCTTAGTATTCCTCCCCAGATTCTGGCCCTATATCCTCACTTTCTCACCCTATTTTCCAGCACTCGATCGTCACTTGCACGCCCTTTTTTCCAACCCCAATCGGCAGCGCTCCTGTGCGTGCAGTACATGCAGTACCTCCCATGGCCACAGGAGGGTGCCAGGAAATGCCTCCGGCCTGTTGCCTGCCCACCGTTGCCCTGATGCTGCTCAGTGTTCAATCCTCACTATTTCTAAATATCCTCCAGCCTCAAACGCTTGCAATTTCTCCCCAAATTCTAGCCCCAAGCCTTCACTGCCTCAATCTGCAGCCACAAATCCTCACACTTTCTCGATGGACTCCCATCCCAACCCCTCAGCATTTTCACCCCCAAGCTCCAGCCTTGAATTCTTGCTCATTCACCTCAAGCTCCAGTCCCTCTTGGTACCCTTGAGACACCTCTATTCCTCCCCATCATCGCTCATCCCAGATGATCTCAGTATGCGTTGGATCTCTGTATGAAGGAAGGCTCACCCTCTAGTTTACTTGGTCAGTGGTTCACGCTGTAAAGGGGTGCAGTGGATGGGAACTGTTGAATTGTGGCCTGAAGCACTGATGGATCACCCGAGGTGAGCACAGACTCAGCTGCAGGAGCACAGGTGAAGGCAATGCACCTGTGGCTGCAAGGGGTGGAGTCAGGCTCCACCTCTCCCAGACCCCACTTAAGGACTGACCTCCGCTGGGGAAGGATTTTTTGTTGGAGATCCCTCCCTTGTGGAGGTCCAGGCATGCCTTGACCATCAGTGGCAGGTGAGCCTTTCCTTATTTACTGGTTGTCTTTATCCCACTTGGACAAACCTTATAAAAATATACTGCCCACCTTCATTGTTTTGTGTGGGTACTATTCTTTTGGGGTATTTACTGTACACACCCTAAACTTCAGCTCTTAATCCTTGCTTTTTCACCCCACAGCCTAGCCCCTAGTCCTTGCTATTCCACTCCAAATTCTTGCCCCAAACCTTTCCTATTTCTTTCCAATCAGTAGTCCCAAATCTTCATTTTTACCCTTAAACTCTGGCCCCAAATGCTCACTATTTCCTTCCAAACTAAACTCTAAAATCCAGGCTCATTCAGCCAAAACTCCATCCCAACTTATTGCTGTTTCACCCCGAACTTCAGCCTCACAATTTTGAGGCCCAAATCCTCACAATTTTACCCTATATTGCAGCCTTGCTATTTTTCCCCGAATTTCAGTCCCATGTCTGGCTGTCTCACACTAACGTCGAGCCCCCTATCCTCACAATTTCGTCCTAAATTCTAGCCCCTAACCCTTGCTGTTTCTGTGGTAAAGTCCAACCCAAAACCCTCTTGATTTAGCACTAAACTCCATCCCCAAATTGGAGCTGTTTCTCCTCCAATTCCAGCCCTAAATCCTCACTATTTCATTGCAAACTTCACTCCCATATCCTCACTATTTCACCTCAAACTTGAGTCCCCAAATCCCTGTTATTTCATTCCATAATTTAGTCCAAAATTCTTGATCTTTACTGAAAAAAGACCCTGCCCCAAATACCTGCTGCTTCACCCCAATCTCCAGCCCCCAATCCTCCAGCCTTCAATCCTCATTGTTTCAACCCTGAAATCTTGCTCATTCACCCCAAACTCCAGCCTTACATCCTCACTGTTTCACCTTTGATTCCAGCCTCGAGTC
The DNA here is from genome assembly GCA_023055505.1 of Callipepla californica brunnescens. Classification (NCBI taxonomy): domain Eukaryota; kingdom Metazoa; phylum Chordata; class Aves; order Galliformes; family Odontophoridae; genus Callipepla; species Callipepla californica. The sequence goes on from JALIRH010000053.1 coordinate 3,453,556, forward strand.
CTCACTATTTTGCCCCAAACTTCAGCTCTAAATCCTCGCTTTTTCACCCCAAACTCTAGCTCCTATTCCTTGATATTTCCTCCAGAACAGTAGTCCCTAATCCTCACTATTACCCACAAACTCAGTCCCTTAATCCTTACAATTTCCCCCCAGGCTCAAGTGCTAAATCCTGGCTAATTCACCCCAAGCTCCAGTCCTGAATCTTTGCTCTTTCACCCCAAGGTCCTGTCCCAAATCCTTGGTATTTTTGCCCAAGCTTCAGTCCTGTGTCTTCTCTAATTCACCCTAAGCTCCTTTCCTGAATCCTCACTATTTCACCCCAGATGGAAGTGCCAACTTCTGGCTAATTCACCCCAAACTCCAGCCTCTAACCCTTTCTATTTCACCCTGAACTGCAGAACAAAACCCTCAGCATTTCTTCGCAAAAATCAAATCCCCAGTCCTCAGTACTTCTCCCCATCCTTCAGCCCCAAATCCTCACCGTCTCTCCCAAAGTCCATCTGTAATTCCTCTCTATTTCTCTTCAAATCCTATCCCAAAATCCTCGCTATTTCACTTCAAAGTCTAGCCCCAGTCCTTGCTATTCCACCTCACATTTCTGCCCCAAACCCTCACAATTTACCTCTCATACGTTAGTCCCTTCTCAGTATTACCCTCAATCTCAGGCCCTAAATCCTTTCTATTTCACCACAATCACGAGTACGGAATCCTGGCTTTCACCCCAAGCTCCAGTCCCAGCATCCCTGTTTTTTCACTCTATAATTTAGTACCAAATTCTTGCTATTTACCCCCCCACTTCCCCCCTCCTGAAAATAAAACTGAGCCCTGAATCCTCACCACCTCACCCCGATCTCGAGAGCCAAATTCTTACTCTTTACCCCCAAATTCAACCCCAAACCCACACTGTCTCACCCTAAACTCTCCTGCCCTAAACCCTCGCTGTTTCCCTTTGATCTCCAGCTGCATACCCTCACTATTTGCTCTCAAATATGAGTCAAAAGTTTTCCTCACCCAATTCCTTGCATTTCCAGCCCAGGCTCACGTGCCAGATCTAGTTCATTCATTCCAGACTCGATGCCAACTTCTCTCCATTCCACACCAGGCTACAGCCTTACATTTTTATTCTTTCACCCTAAACTGCTGTCCCATATTATCGCTCTTTCACCCCAAATTCGAGTCCCAAACCTACCCTCATTCACCCCAAACTCCAGTCCCAAATCCTCGCTGTTCAACCCCATATTCCATCCCTAAATCCTCACTATCTCACCCCAAACTCTGGCTTTAAATCCTTGCTATCTCCCCCTGAACTCTAGCTTTGCTATCTCACCTCTAACTCTAGCTTTAAATCCTCACTATCTCACCCCAAACTCAGGCCCCAAATCCTCATTGCTCCACATCACACTTTTGCCCTTAATTAAGCTTTTGGGCTCCTGTTGATCTCGGCCTGCTGACAGATCGGCATTTCCCAGGGTTGCCTTTTTTGCCCTGGTTGGAAATGGGTGGGACTTTGGCCTTAGGTTCTGCTGACCGTGGACTTGCCCTGGATGCCACGACGTCTCAGGTCTGACTAAGAGCGGCCTGCTGACTGCAGCGGCTGATTCCCTCCACATGTGGTATTTTTGGGGGGATTGTTTTGTTTTTTGGGGGGGGGATTTTGGGTGTTAATTGTTTCTCCTTTCTGCTTCCCGTGGCCATGCGCTGGATGCCACGCTGTCTCAGCTCTTACACAGAGCGGTCTGCTGACTGTGATGGATAATTCCCTCTGCACTCCGTGCTGCATCCATCGGGACCGGTGGACCTGTGCATGTTTGTGGTCAGGTAGGACTAAGAGTGCTCCATGGATTTGGTCTCAGTTGCTGGACACTGCACAGACAATTGCTCCATCCGAATCCTCATTGTTCTTCACAAATCTCTGTCCTTAACTCCTCGCTGTTCCACCCTAATATCCTCACTATCTCACCACAAATTCCAGAATGATCTCCTCACATCTCACTCTGAACTCCAGCCCCAACTCCTCCCTCTTCTTCCCCAAACTTCATCCCTAAATCCTCGATATTCCACCCCAAACTCTGTCCCTAAGTCCTATTAGATCCTACATCTATTCATCTCTTCCCTCGATTCCATTTCCCTATGGATCTCTTCCCTCGATTCCATTTCTCTATGGGTCTCTTCCCTCGATTCCATTTCTTTATTAATATATTACCTCTTCTCTATATAATTCTTTTTCCTCTATTCTGTATCACTATTAATATGTTCCCTCGATTTTATTTCTATATTTTTTATTCCTTCTATTCTATTTCTTTAAATTTCTGTTCTCGCTATTCTATTTCTCTATTTCTGTTCCCTCTTCTTTCTATTTCTCTATTTTTCTGTTCCCTCATATATCTATTTCCCTATTTTTCTATTCCCGATATTCGACTTCTCTACTTATCTGTTCTGTCTGCTTTCTATTTCTCTATTTATCTCTTCCCGCTATTCTATTTCTCTATTTTTCTCTTCTCTCGATTCTATTTCTCTATTAATCTGTACCTTCTTTCTATCGCATTATTAATCTGTTCCCTCTTCTCTCTATAAATCTATTAATTTATTCCCTCTCTTACTTCTCTCTTTGTCTGTTCCCTCGGTACTATTCCTCCCATTGTCTCTTCCCTCTTCTCTCCATTCCTCTCGTTACTTCTTCCCTCTTCTCCCTATTAATTTATTCCCTCAATTTTATTCCTATATTAATCTATACCCTCTTCTCTCTATTAATCTTTTCTATTCTTATTTTTCTATATTAATCTGTATCCTCCATGCTATTTCTCTCTTAACCTATTCCCTCTAATCTATTTCCCTATTTATCTCTACCTGCTATTTTATTTCTCTCTTTATCTGTTCCCTCGATTCTATTTCTCTATTAAACAGTCCCCTCATCTCACTATTAATCTCTTCCCTTGATTCTATTTCCCTATGCAACTGTTCCCATCGATTCTATTTCTCTCTACATCTACTCCCTCTGTTATACGTGTGAAGAGAGCAATACACACCGATCGTTGCCAGTAGTAAGGAATTTATTGAGTAAGCAATAAATGAGCGAAACAGCACTGGGCAGCTGGGAGTCTGCGCTCCACCAGATAATTGGAACCAGAAAACACTGTCTGAAACAATTGAAAGGAAAAGGTCATGTTTTAGGCCAGGATGCGGTGATATGGCTTGATGAACAAGATGAGAAAAGGAAAAGGAGTGATTGTGATAGAAAATGAGTTCTGTACTTTCTATACTCGTTAATCAAACCGACTCAAGACAGATGGGTCAGTGTTTTTCAGCTTGTATTTTTCTTAGAACTGTGTAGATTGTAGAAGTCTTAAAATAGATGTAGAAATGTTTTTGTAGATTGGAGCCACGGCATCTCATTCTAAAACCTGGACAATGAACAACAGATAGCAGTGACCTTCTAAGGAACTGCAAAAGGAAAAGAAGTGGGAATCTCCTCTTAAGTGTGCGTAATTGGAGCTGAAGAGGACCGCAGTCTTCATCTCTTCTCTGCGAGGAGACAGAGAACGACTCCCAAATAGCAGCCAGCGCAGCCCAGTAAGAAAAGAGAAACCATGAATGCTGAGATAAGAGCCAATAAAAAGAGGGGTCGGGAGGTCCCCTGGTGCGCGCCTCTGGTGGAGAGCAGACTCCTGGCCGCCCAGCGCTGTTCCACTCCTTCATTGCTTGCTCAATAAATTCCTTACTGTTGGCAACGATCGGTGTGTATCATTCTTCACACCTAAAACACCTCTTCTTGCTATTTATCTGTTCCCTCGATTCTATTTCTCTAGTTATCTGTTCCCTCGATTCTTTTTCTCTAGTTATCAGTTACGTCTTCTCACTATGAATTTATTCCCTCAATTTTATTTCTCCCTTGATCAGTTCCCTCCATTCTATTCCTCTCGTTATCTGTTCCCTCTTCTCTCTATTATTTTTTTCCCTCTATTCTATTTCTCTATATGTGTTTCCTGAATTTTATCCCTCCATTAATCTATACCCTGGATTCTATTTCTCTATTTATCTTTTCCCTCGATTCATTCCTCTATTTATCTGTTCCCTCAATTCCATTCCTCTATTTCCCTGTGCCCTCAATTCCATTTCTCTATTAATCAGTTCCCTCTTCTTTCTATAAAATTATTACTTTATTTCCTCTTATATCTATTTCTTTATTAATCAGTTCCCTCAATTCTATTTCTCAGATTATCTGTTCCCTCTTCTTTCTATTTCCCTATTTATCCGTTCCCTCGATTCAATTTCTCTCTATCTGTTCTCTCGATGCTATTTCTCTATTCCTCTATTCATTTATTCCCATTAATTCTGATTATCTAATCATCTATTCCCTAATCTATATTTATATCATTCTTTTCTCCTTATAAATCTATTAATTTACCCCCTCTTCTATTTCTCTCTTTATCTTGTCCCGCTGTTCTGTTTCCCTATTTATCCGTTCCCTCTTCTTTCTATGTCCCTATTTCTCTGTTCCCGCTCTTCTATGTCCCTATTTCTCTGTTTCCCCTATACTATTTCCCTGTTTACCTGTTCCCTTTTCTTTCTCTTTCCATATTATTTTTTCTCTCTATTCTATTTCTCTCTTTATCTGTTCTCTCACTTCTATTTCTCTATTCATCTGTTCCCATAGATTCTGATTATCTATTCATCGATTCTGATAATCTAATCTTCTGTTCCCGCTTATCTATTTCTCTATTAATCTGTCCCCACTAATCTATTCCTCTATTTATCTGTTCCCTCAATACTATTTCACTATCCTTCTGTTTACTCTATTCCATTCCTCTATTAATCTGTGCCCAATATTTTATTTGTCTATTAATCTTTTTCCTCTTCTCTATACTAATCAAATAATCTGTTCCAACTTTTCTCTATAAATTTATTAATTTACTCCCTCTTCTGTCTATTTCTGTATTTATCTGTTCCCGGTAGTTAATTTCTCTATTTATCTGTTCCCCTGATTCTATTTCTCCATTTATTCTGTTCCCTCTAATAGATTTCTCTCTTTATCTGTTGCCTCTATTCATTTTCTCTAGTTAATCTGCTTCCTCTTCTCACTATTAATTTATTCCCTCCATCCTATTTCACTGTAAATCTGTTCCCGCTATTCTATTTCCATATTTATATGTTCTCTTCTCTTTATCTCTTCCCGCTCTTCTGTTTCTCTCTTTATCTCTTCCCTCTTCTTTCTATGCCCCTATTTATCTGTTCCCTCGATTCTATTTCTCTATTTATCTGTTCCCTCTTCTGACTATTAATCTGTTCCCTTGATTTTACTTCCCTATACATCTTTTCCCTCGATTCTCTTTCCCTATACAACTGTTCCCATAAATTCTTTTTCTCTATACATCTGTTCCCATCGAACATGTTCTTTCTACTTCTGTATAGAACATAGTTCCCATGTTCTTTCTACTTCTGTATTTACCTGTTCCCGCTATTCTTTTGCACTTTTTATCTGTCCTCTCTTTAGACTTTTTCTCTTTTTATCTGTTCCCTCTTCATTCTCTTTCCATATTAATCTTTTCCCTCGATTCTATTTCTCTCCTTATCTGTTCCCGTGATTCCATTACTTCGTTTATTCCGTTCCTTCTAATCGATTTCTCTATTCATCTGCTCCTGCTAATCAATGTATCTATTAATCTGTTCCTGCTAATCTATTTCTCTATTTATTTCTTCCCGCTACATTCTCTCTCTACTTATCCGTTCCCACTATTCTATTTCTCTACTTATCATTTGCCTCAATACTATCTCTCTATTTATCTGTTCCCTCAATACTATTTCTCTATTTATCTGCTCTCTCAATTCCATTCCTCTATTAAACTATTCCCTTGATTCCATTCCCCTATTAAACGGTTTGCATTATTCTATTTATCTTATAATGCATTCCCTCTACTCTCTATAGATCTAATAATCTGTTCCAACTTCTCTCTATATATCTATTAAATTCTTTTAAATTCTTTCTACTTCTGTATTTACCTGTTCCCGCTATTCTTTTGCACTTTTTATCTGTCCTCTCTTTAGACTTTTTCTCTTTTTATCTGTTCCCTCTTCATTCTCTTTCCATATTAATCTTTTCCCTCGATTCTATTTCTCTCCTTATCTGTTCCCGTGATTCCATTACTTCGTTTATTCCGTTCCCTCTAATCGATTTCTCTATGTATCTGTTCCCTTCTTCTCACTATTAATTTATTCCCTTCATTCTATTTCTCATTTAATCTGTTCCCTCAATTTTTTTCTATATTTATCAGTTCCCCCAAACCTATTTCTCTCTTTGTGTTTTCTCGATTCTATTTCTCTGTTCATCTGTTCCTTCTAATCTATATCTCAGTTGATCTGTTCCCTCTTCTCCCTATCGATTTATTCCCTCAATTTTATTTCTCTATTAATCTGTTCCCTCTTCTCCCTATCGATTTATTCCCTCAATTTTATTTCTCTATTAATCTATACCCTCTTCTCTCTATTAATCCTTTCATTCTGTTCTTACTTTTCTCTATTAATCTGTATCCTCTATGTTATATCTCTCTTAACCTATTCCCTCTGATCTATTTCCCTATTTATCTCTACCCGCTCTTCCATTTCTCTGTTTATCTGTTCCCTCTTCTCTCTGTAATTCCAATCCCTCTAGGCTTTTTCTCTGCAGCCGTTGGGGTTTTCTGTTTGGAGAGACTTCCCGAGCTGATCACTGTTCGCTGCTGCCCCTCTCGGGGTTGACTCCCTCGCTGCTTCTCCGGTGCTGACCCCTCGCTGCTTCTCCAGGACAACCGCTCACTGCCCTTAACAGTGTCCCCCTTCCCCATCTCCCTGCTCAATATTGATAATAAACTGCTCGGACCAACATCTGAACCGTTGTTTCTTAATCTCACGCCAGATATGCATGTAATCTGAAGAGCCTCATCTGCCTCCTTTGTATTGGAGCGTGACTGGGGTCTCTGTGGGGTTCACGTTTGGGGTCTCTATGGAGGTGCAGTACCCATATACCACCACAGGGTGTCGCTGTGTCTGAGTGTCTCTTTAGGGTCACTGTGTCTCTATGTATCTCTATGTGTCTCTATGTATCTCTGCGCATGTGCCCTTTATAGGGCAGCTTAATTAATTAATTGTGGCTTAATTAATTCATTAATGGCGGCTGATTGAGGGGACCGATAGGGGAGGGCTTCAAAAGCACGGCTTCAGAGTGCTGCTGCCCTCCCTATAGTACTACCTCACAGCGCTGCCCCCATTTTGGGGGGATTTTTGGGGGGGAATTTTTTGGGGTGAATTTTGGAGATATTTTTGGAGATATTTTTTGAGAAATTTTGGGGGGATTTTTCGGGACTTTTTGGGGTGATTTTGTGTGTTCCTGATTTCTTGTTTCTGCTTCCTGTGGCCGTGCGTTGGCCGCCATGCCGTCTCAGCTCTTGCACGGAGCGGCCTGCAGACCACAATGGAGAATTCCCTCCGCACTCCGTGCTGCATCCATCGGGACCGGCGGAGCTGTGCATGTTCGGGGTCAGGTAGGACTAAGAGTGCTCCATGGATTTGGTCTCAGCTGCTGGACGCTGCACAGACAATTGCTCCGTCCAAATCCTTACTGTTCCTCCCCAATCTCTGTCCCTAACTCCTCGCTGTCCCACCCCAATATCCCGCTGTTCTATTGCTCTATTCATCCATTCCCTCATATTTCTATTTCTCTCTTTATCTGTTCCCTCAATTGTATTTCCGTACACATCTGTTCCCATCGATTCTGATTATCTAATCATCTGTTTCTGCTAATCTATATATCCATTCATCTTTTCCCAGTATTATATTTTATCTCTTCCCTCTAATCTATTTCTCTATTAATCTGTCCCCACTAATCTATTTCTCTATTTATCTCTTCCCTCAATACTATTTCAATATTTATCTGTTTATTCATTTCCTCTATTCATCTGTGCCCAATATTTTATTTATCTATTAATCTGTTCCCTCTTCTCTATTAATGAAATAATCTGTTCCAACTTCTCTATATAATTCTATTAATTTACTCTCTTCTTTCTATGTCCCTATGCATCTGGTCCCTCTTCTATGATGTCCCTATACATCTGTTCCCGCTATCCCATGTCCTTGTACATCTGTTCCCGCTATTCTGTTTGTCTATTAACCTGTTTCCTCTTTATTCTCTTTCTCTATTTACCTCTTCCCTCTTTATTCTACTGCTCTATTTACCTGTTCCCTCCCTATTCTATTTCTCTATTTATCTTTTCCCTCTTCTTTCTCTTTCCATATTAATCTTTTCCCTCGATTCTATAAATCTATAAATGTACTCCCTCTTCTATCTATTTCTGTATTTATCTGTTCCCGCTAGTTAATTTCTCTATTTATCTGATCCCGCCATTCTATTTATGTATCTCTTCCCGCAATTCTATTTCTCAGTTTATTCTGTTCCCCCTAATCAATTTCTCTCTTGATCTGTTCTTTCTAATTGATTTCTCTATTAATCTGTTTTCCTCTTCTCACTATTAATTTATTCCCTCTCTTCTATTTCACTGTTAATCTGTTCCCACTATTCTATTTCCATATTTATATGTTTCCCCTATACTTTTTCTCTCTTTATCTGTTCCCATCGATTCCATTTCTCTATTTATCTCTTCCTGCTTCTTTCTCTATCTCTACTTATCTGTTCCTGCTATTCTGTTTCTCTACTCATCCTTTTCCTCAATACTATTTCTCTATTTATCCGTTCCCTCGATTCCATTCCTCCATTCATCTGTTCCCAATATTCTATTTATCTAATAATCTGTTCCCTCTTCTCTCTATAGATCTAATAATCTGTTCCAACATTTCTCTATAAATCTATTAAATTATTCCCACTTCATTCTACTTCTCTATTTATCTGTTCCCTCGATTCAGTTTCTCTATTTATCTCGACCCGCTATTCTATTTTCCTATATAACGGTTCCCTCAGTACTGTTTCTCTATTTATCTGTGCCCTCAATTCAATTCCTCTTCTCATCTGTTTCCTTTTCTCTCTAAAAATTTATTACTTTATTCCCTCCTATATCTATTTCTCTGTTTATCTCTGCCCTCGATTCTATTTCTCTGTTAAACAATTCCCTCTTCTTTCTATTTTTCTTTTTACGTGTTCTCTCCATTCTACTTTTCTCTTTTTGTTCCCTCCATTCTGCTCCTCTCGTTATCTGTTATGTATTCGCTATGGGGTCGCTATGTATCGCTTTGGAGGTGCAGTATTTCTATACGGCCACAAGGCGGCGCTATGGCGTTGCAGTACCCATATCCACCACTGTGTGTCGCTGTCTCTATGTGTCTCTATGGAGTCGCTATGTATCGCTACGGAGGTGCAGTACCCGTATATCACCACAGGGTGTCGCTGTGTCACTGTCTATGCATCTCTATGTGTCACTATGTATCTCTGTGCATGTGCCCTTTACAGGGCGGCTTAATAAATTAATTGCGGCTTAATTAATTCATTAGTGGCGGCTGATTGCGGGGGCGGAGCGGGGAGGGCTTCAAAAGCGCAGCCCCATAGCGCCGCTGCCCTCCTTATAGTATTGCCCCACTGCGCTGCAACAGTATGGGGGATTTTTTGGGGAATTCTTTGTAGCTTTTGGGGGATTTTTAGGGGGATTTTTTTTGGAGATTTTTTTGTGGGAATTTTTTTTGGGAGGGGGATTTTTTTGGAGGAGAATTTGTTTCTTTTTTTTTCGGATTATTTATTTATTTATTTATTTATTGATATTTTTGGGGGATAGTTTTGGTGGATTTTTCTGGCATTTTGGGGGGAGTTTTTTGGGGTTTTTTTGGAGGCATTTTTTTGGGTTCACGTATTTTTTTTCTTCTCTCCTGCTTCCCGTGGCCGTGCGCTGGCCGCCATGCCGTCTCAGCTCTTGCACAAAGCGGCCTGCTGAGCGCAACGGAGAATTCCCTCCGCACTCCGTGCTGCATCCATCGGGACCGGCGGAGCTGTGCATGTTCGGGGTCAGGTAGGACTAAGAGTGCTCCATGGATTTGGTCTCAGCTGCTGGACGCTGCACAGACAATTGCTCCGTCCAAATCCTCGCTGTTCCTCCCCAATCTCTGGCCCTACTCCTCGCTGTCCCACCCCAACCTCCGTCCCTCAGTCCTATTCGATCCTACATCTATTCATCTCTTCCCTCCATTCTATTTCTCTATTAAACTATTCCCTCGAATCTATTTCTCTCTTAATCCGTTCTCTCCATTCGATTTCTCTTTTAATCGGTTCTCTCCCATATATTTCTTAAAAGTGTCCCTCTTCTCTCTATTTCTCTATTAATCCATTCCCTCATCTCTCTTTCTCTCTATTAATCTGTTCCCTCTCTTCTATTTCTCTCTTTCTCTAATTCCATCTTCAGTCTATTAAACTTTTAATCTGTTCCCGCGATTCTATTTCTCTCGTAATCTCTTCCCTCTTCTCTCTATTAATCTGTTCCCTCTATACTGTTTCTCTTTTTATTTGTCCCCTCTATTCTATTTCTCTATTCTGTTTATCTCTTACTCTTCTCCCTGTATTCTATTTCTCTCATAATCTGTTTCCCTCTTCTCTATATTTCTCTCTTAATCTGTTCCCTCCGTTCTATTTCTCTCTTCATCTGTTCCCTCTGTTCTGTTTCTCTTTTAATCTGTTCCCTCTATTCTATATCTCCCTTCATCTGTTCCCTCTTCACTCTCTGTCTCTCCTAATCGGTTCCCTCCATTCTTTTTCTCTCATTACATGTTTCCTCCATTCCCATTTGTCTCTTAATCTCTTCCCTCTGTTATATTTCTCTGCTTATCCGTGCTCTCCATTCCATTCCTCTATTTATCCGTTCCCCCGATTCCATTCTTCCATTTCTCTGTTCCAACTTCTCTCTATAAATCTATTAAATTATTCCCACTTCTTTCTGCTTCTCTATTTATCTGTTCCCGCTATTTAATTTCTCTATTTCTCTGTTCACTCTTTTCACTCTTAATCAGCTCTATCTATACTATTTCTCTATTTATCAGTTCCCTCGATTCAGTTTCTCTATTTATCTCGACCCGCTATTCTATTTTCCTATGTAACAGTTCCCTCATTACTGTTTCTCTATTTATCTGTGCCCTCAATTCCATTCCTCTTCTAATCTGCTTCCTCTTCTCTCTATAAAAATTATTTATTCCCTCTTATATCTATTTCTCTTTTTATTTGTTCCTTCGATTCTATTCCTCTATTAATCAGTTCCCTCTATTCTATTTCTCTATTTATCTTTTCCCTCAGTTCTATTTCTCTATTTGACTCTTCCATTTATTCTAGCTCTCTTTTTATCTGTTCCCTCTCCTCCCTATCATTCTATTCCTTCGATTCTATTTCTCTATTAATCTATTCACTCTTTTTGCTCTACATCTGTTCCCGCAATACTATTTCTCTTTTTATTCTGTTCCCTCTTCTTCATATTTCTCTATTTCTCTTTCCTCGATTCTATTTCTCTATTTATCTCTTCCTTCAATTCTATTTCTGTTTATCTCTTCCCTCTGATTTATTTCTCTATATATCTTTTTAATCTCCTCCCTATTTATCTGTTCTCTCGATTCAGTTTTTGTATTAATATATTACTTCCTCTCTTCAATTCTTTTACCTCTGTTCTATTTCTCTATTTTTCTGTTCCCGCTATCTTATTTCTTTAATTTTCTATTCCCACTATACTATTTCTCCATTTTTCTTTTCCCTCTATTCTACTTTTCTATTTACCTGTTCCCTTCTCTTTCTGTTTCTCTATTTATCTGCTCCCACTATTTTATTTCTCTATTTTTTCAGTTCCCTCTTCTATCTATTTCTCTATTTATCCGTTCCCTCTTCTATTTTTCAATTTATCCGTTCCCCCTATTCTGTTTCTCAATTTATCTATTCCCTCTGTTCAATTTCACTATTAATATATTGACTCTTCTCTCTATTAATTTTTCTCTCTATTCTATTTCTCTACTCATCTGTTCCCTCCATTCTATTCCTCTCGTTATCTGTTCCCTCTTCTATCCTTTTATCCCTTCCCGATATTCTATTTCCCTATTTATCTTTACCATCTTCTCCCCATAAATCTATTCCCTCTATTCAATTTCTCTATTAATATATTCCCTCTTCTCTCTAATAATTTATTCTCTTGGTTCTATTTCTCTTTTAATCTGTTCCCGCGATTCTATTTCTCTATTTATCTGTTCCCTCTTCTCCCCATTACTCACTTCCCACTACTCCGTGTCTCTCTTTATTTGCCTCTTTTGTTTGGTTCTCATCTCCGTGGGGAGACGGCCATCTCAGGAGACGCTTGCCTGGCACACAGCACGGGATTTGTGATGGGGTTTGTCACGTAGACCGGAGGAATCTGGAAGATAAATAGAGGGATCCCCCAGCCACAGAGTTGGGGTTTTCTCTTTGGAGAGCCTTCCCGAGCTGATCCCTGTTGGCTGCTGCCCCTCTCGGGGTTGACTCCCTCGCTGCTTCTCCGGTGCTGACGCCTCGCTGCTTCTCCAGGACAACCGCTCACTGCCCTTCACAGTGTCCCCCTTCCCCATCTCCCTGCTCAATATTGGTAATAAACTGCTCGGACTGACATCTGAACCGTTGTTTCTTAATTTCACGCCGGGTATGCACGTAATCTGAAGAGCCTCGTCTGCCTCCTTTGTATTGGAGCGTGACTGGGATCTCTGTGGGGTTCACATTTGGGGTCGCTCTTGGGTCGCTATATATCTCTATGGAGGTGCAGTACCCACATCTCACCACTGGGTGTCGCTGTGTCGCTATGTCTGAATGGGGTCACTATGCCTCTATGGGAACCCATAGGGACCCATAGAGACACAGAGACCCCATATTAATTAATTAACTCATTATTGTCGCCTCAATTAATTCACTCACCACCGTTGCGTTAATTAACGGGGGCTGATTGCTGGGGAGGAGTGGGGAGGGTTTCAAAAGCGCGGCCCCATAGCGCTGCTGCCCTCCCTATAGTATTGCCCCACTGCGCTGCCACATTTGGGGGGGATTTTTGAGGGATTTTTTTGGGATTTTTGTGGGGGATTTTTGGGGATTTTTTGAAAGATTTTTTGGGTGATTTTTTGAGGGATTTTTTTGTTTTTTTGGTGGATTTTTTGGTGGATTTTTTTTTGGATTTTTTGAGGGATTTTGGGGGGATTTTTTTGTTTTTTTTGGGGGGGATTTTTGGGGGATTTTTTGGGGAAATTTTTTTGGGGGATTTTTTTGGGGCATTTTTTGGTGATTTTTTGGTGAATTTTTAGGGATTTTTTTGGGGATTTTTTAGGGTTTTTTTTTTTTGAGGGATTTTTTGGGATTTTTTTAAGGTTTTTTGGGGGGATTTTTTTGGGATTTTTTGGGGGGGGTTTGGTGATTTTTGGGGGGATTTTTGGGGGGAATTTTTGGGGGGAATTTTTGGGGGGAATTTTTGGGGGGAATTTTTGGGGATTTTTTGAAGGCATTTTTTGGGTGATTTTGTGTGTTCCTGATTTCTCCTCTTGCACATAGCGGCCTGCTGAGTGCAACAGAGAATTTCCTCCGCACTCCGTGCTGCATCCATCGGGACCGGCGGAGCTGTGCATGTTCAGGGTCAGGTAGGACTAAGAGTGCTCCATGGATTTGGTCTCAGCTGCTGGACGCTGCACAGACAATTGCTCCGTCCAAATCCTCGCTGTTCCTCCCCAATCTCTGGCCCTAACTCCTCGCTGTCCCACCCCAACCTCCGGCCCTCAGTCCTATTCGATCCTACATCTATTCATCTCTTCCCTCCATTCTATTTCTCTATGGATCTCTTCCCTCCATTCTATTCCTCCCTTCGTCTCTTCTTGCTTCTCTCCATTTCTCTCTTTACCTCTTCCCTCTTCTCCCTATTAATTTATTCCCTCAGTTTTATTTCTCTATTAATCTATACCCTCTTCTCTCTATTAATCCTTTCATTCTATTCTTATTTTTCTCTATTAATCTGTATCCTCTATGCTATTTCTCTCTTCACCTATTCCCTCTGATCTATTTCCCTAATTATCTCTACCCGCTCTTCCGTTTCTCTCTTTATCTGTTCCCGCTAATCCCTTTCTCCGTTCATCTGTTCCCAATGTAGTATTTCTCTATTCATCTCTTCCCTCTTTTCTCTATCAGACAAATAATCTGCTCCAACTTCTCTCTATAAATCTATTAAATTATTCCCTCTTCTATCTATTTCTGCCTTAATCAGTTCCCTCGATTCTATTTCTCTGTTCATCTCTCCTCTCTTCTTTCTGTTCCTTTACCTGTGGCGTGGCTTTATGATTTCTGGCATTGCTATTCCACACCATAACATCCCGTAGTGCACGGGTGAAAGAATTAGTGCTCCAGCTCCATGGATCACTGATAACTCCGGGTGTACCTGTCTCAGAAGAGAAGAACAACTCCATTCCCCAGAGGACTCGCCTTCAGCGTTAGCGTCAGGCCTTCGCTTTATCCGACACTCTCTCTTGCTCATCTCATTTCCTTCGTTAGCCTCAATTCCAATGAGATCAGATTCTCTTGTGTTACTTTGCTTTCCGAGATCTTCTTTAGTCCATCAGCTTTCCTCCTCGGATCGTCGCCGCTGTCTTGTTCCTAGGCCCGTCTCCCTTTCCCCCTTCCCCTTTCCTGGGTCCCCCACAGCGATGCTTGCGGAACCGGGCCGATCCAGCGCGGTAAACCGTTGCCGTTGTTGGCACCCAACGTGACCATCGGTGCGGGGCACCCCCGGACCCATCCTTACGCTGCCGCTGAAGGCGAGACGGCAGCGAGCACCCAGTGCTGAGTGATCCCGAAGGAAAGAGAGCGTCCCGTGAACGCAGACAGTTTTCATCTGTTCCCTCTGAGTGGAAACACGGAACAATGCGAAGCATCGCACGGTGCTCTGGGGAATGGAGTTCTTCTTCTCTTCTGAGACTGGTACACCCGGAACTATCAGTGATCCACGGAGCTGCAGCATTAACTCTTTCGCTCTGAGTGCACTACGGGATGTTATGGTGTGGAATACCAAGGCCAGAAATCGCAAAGCCATGACACCTCTTCATTCTGTTTCTCTATTTATCTGTTCCCTCCAATCTATTTCTCTACTAGACTCTTCCCTCTAATTATTTCTCTATTAATCTGTCCCCACTAATCTCTTTCTCTATTTTTCTGTTCCCTCAATACTATTTCACTCTTTATCTGTTTACTCTATTCCATTCCTCTCTTCATCTGTGCCCAATATTTTATTTATCTATTAATCTGTTCCCTCTTCTCTCTATTAATCAAATAATCTGTTCCAACTTCTCTCTATAAATCCATTAAATTATTCCCTCTTCTTTCTATTTCTCTATTAATCACTTCCCTCTTCTCACTATTAATCCATTCCCTCAATGATATTTCCCTATCAATCTGTTCCCTCTTCTATTTCCCTATTAGTCTGTTCCCTCTTCTTCCTCTTTCCGTATTTATTTGTTCCGCCTGCTTTCCATGTCCCTCTACCTTTCTTCCCTCGATTCTATTTCCCCGTCCATCTGTTCCCATCGGTTCTGTTTCTCTCTGCATCCGCTCCCTCTCTTATAGGTGTGCAGAGAGCGATACACACCGTTCGTTGCCGGCAGTGAGGAACTAATTGAGCAAGCAATAAACGAGCGGAGCAGCGCTGGGCGGCCGGGAGTCTGCGCTCCACCGGATAACGGGAACCAGAAAACACTGTCGGAAACAACTGGAAGGAAAAGGTCACCTTTTAGCCCAGGATGCGGTGATACGGTTTGATGAACGAGGTGATCAAAGGAAAAGGGGGGATTGTGATAGGAAACGAGTTCTGTGCTTTCTATTCCCGTTCATCAAACCGACTCAAGAGAGGTGGGTCAGTGTTTTTCAGTGCTTATTTTTCTTAGAACTGTGTGGTCGGTAGAAGTCTGAAAGTGGATGGAGAGATGGTTTTGTAAATCGGAGCCACAGCGCTTAGTTCTGACACCTGGGCAATGAACATAACATAGCAGCGACCTTCTGAGGAACCGCCGAAGGAAAAGAAGTGGAAATCTCCTCTTGAGCGCACGCAATCGGAGCTGAAGAGGACCGCAGCCTTCATCTCTTCTCTGTGTGGAGGCAGAGAACGACTCCCAAATAGCAGCCGGCGCAGCCCAGGAAGGAAAGAGAAACACGAATATAGAGATAAGAGCCGATAAGAAGAGGGGTCGGCTCCTCTGGTGGAGCGCAGACTCCCGGCCGCCCGGCGCTGCTCCGCTCCTTTATTGCTTGCTCAATAAATTCCTTACTATTGGCAGCGATCGGTGTGTATCGTTCTTCACGCCTATAACCCCTGTTCTCACTATCGATCTGCTCCCTCGGTTCCATTTCTCTGTTTATCTGCTCCCTCTTCTCAGTATTCATCTGTTCCCTTGATTTTAATCCCCGTACATCTTTTCCCTCGATTCTGTTTCCCTATACAACTGTTCTCATTGATTCTTTTATGCTGTGCATCCGTTCCCATCGGTTCTATCTCTCTATTCATCTCTTCCCGCTAATCAATAGATCTATTCATCTGTTCCCGCTAATCTATTTCTCCATTTATCTCTTCCCGCAACGTTCTCCATCTCTACTTATCCGTTCCCGCTACTCTATTTCTCTACTTATCCTTTGCCTCAGTGCTCTCTCTCTATTTATCTGTTCCCTCAATCCTATTTCTCTATTTATCCGCTCCCTCGATGCCATCCGTCTGTTCATCTGTTCCCAATATCCCATTTATCTAATAATCCGTTCCAACTTCTCTCTATAAATCTATTAAATTATTCTTTCTTCCTCTCTATTTATCTGCTCCAGCTGCTCTATTGCTCTCTTTACTTATTCCTTCTTTATTCTCTTTCTCTATTTACCAGTTCCCTCTTTATTCTATTACTCTATTTATCTCTTCCCTCTTATTTTTTTCCTATCAGTCTCTTCCCTCTACTTGACATTTCTCTCTTTATCTGTTCCATCGATTCTATTTCTTTCTTTATCCGTTCTCTCTGTTCCATTTCTCTCTCAGTGCCCTGGATTCTATTTCTCTGTTCAACAGTTCCCTCTCCTTTCTATGTCTCTGTTTTCCTGTTCCCTCCATTCTGTGTTTTCTCTTTGTGTTCCCTCCATTCTGTTCCTCTCGTTATCTGTTCCCTCTTCTATCCGTTTCTCTCTTACCCATATTCTATTTCTCTATTTATCTTTTCCATCTCCTCCCTATAAATCCATTCCCCCTATTCCATTTCTCTGTTCATATATTCCCTCTTCTCTCTATCAATCTCTTCCATCAATGCTATTCCTCTATTTATTTGTTCCCTCATATTTCTATTTCTCTATTTATTTTTTTCTGTCTCCTATTTCTGTTTATTTCTTCCCTGGATTTTCTTTCTCCATTTTTGTATTCCCGATATTCTCCTTCTTTATTTATCTGCTCTGCCTGCTTTCTATTTCTCTATTTACCCGTTCCCACTGTTATATTTCTCGACGAACGCTTTCCCTCGTTTCTACTCCTCCCTTCATCTCTTCTCCCTAGTAATTTCTTCCCTCAATTTTCATTCTCTCTTAATCTTTCCCCTTTATTCTATTTCTCCCTTAATCATTTCCCTCCATTCTATTTGTCTCTGTAACTGTTCCCTCCGTTCTGTTTCTCTTCATCCGATCCCTCTTCTCACTATTTATTATTTCCCTCCGTTCTGTTTCTCTGTTCACCTGTTCCATCTGATCTATTTCTCCGTTAATCAGTTCCCACTGTTCTGTTTCTCTTTTAATCCGTTCCCTCCATTCCGTTCCTCTATTCATCTGTTCCCAATATTCCGTTGATCTCATAATCTGTTCCCTCTTCTCTCTATAGATCTCATCTTCTGTTCCACCTTATCTCTATATCTCTCTTAAATTATTTCCTCTTCTTTCTGATTCTCATTTCATCAGTTCCCTCGATTCGATTTCCATTTTATTTAGTTCCCTTCGTTCTATTTGCATATTAATCAGCCCCCTCGATTCAATTTCTCTATTTATTTCAACCCGCTATTCTGTTTTCCTATAGAAAAGTTTCCTCAATACTGTTTCTCTATTTATCCGTGCCCTCAATTCCATTCCTCTTCTAATCTGCTTCCTCTTCTCTCCATGAATTTATTACTTTATTCCCTCTTATATCTATTTCTCTATTAATCTGTCCCCACTAATCTATTTCTCTATTCATCTGTTCCCTCAATACTATTTCACTCTTTATCAGTTTACTCCATTCCTTTCCTCTATTCATCTGTGCCCAATATCTCTTTTGGGGTCGTCGTTCTTGGGGTCTATTTTGGGGTCTCTATGGGGTCGCTATGTATCGCTTTGGAGGTGCAGTATTTCTATACGGCCACAAGGCGGCGCTATGGCGTTGCAGTACCCATATCCACCACTGTGTGTCGCTGTCTCTATGTGTCTCTATGGAGTCGCTATGTATCGCTACGGAGGTGCAGTACCCGTATATCACCACAGGGTGTCGCTGTGTCACTGTCTATGCATCTCTATGTGTCACTATGTATCTCTGTGCATGTGCCCTTTACAGGGCGGCTTAATAAATTAATTGCGGCTTAATTAATTCATTAGTGGCGGCTGATTGCGGGGGCGGAGCGGGGAGGGCTTCAAAAGCGCGGCCCCATAGCGCCGCTGCCCTCCCTATAGTATTGCCCCACAGCACTGCAACAGTTTGGGGGATTTTTTGGGGAATTCTTTGTAGCTTTTTGGGGGATTTTTAGGGGGATTTTTTTGGAGATTTTTTTGTGGTTTTTTTTTTTTTTTTTTTTTTTTTGTGAGGGACATTTTTTGGAGGAGAATTTGTTTCTTTTTTTTCGGATTTTTTTTCGGATTTTTTTTCTTTTTTTTTTTTTTTTTTTTTTTTTGGATATTTTGGGGGGATAGTTTTGGTGGAATTTTTTTGGATTTTTGGGGGAGTTTTTTGGGGTTTTTTTGGAGGCATTTTTTGGGTTCACGTATTTTTTTTCTTCTCTCCTGCTTCCCGTGGCCGTGCGCTGGCCGCCACGCCGTCTCAGCTCTTCCACAGTGCAGCCTGCTGACCGCAATGGAGAATTCCCTCCGCACTCCGTGCTGCATCCATCGGGACCGGCGGAGCTGTGCATGTTCGGGGTCAGGTAGGACTAAGAGTGCTCCATGGATTTGGTCTCAGCTGCTGGACGCTGCACAGACAGTTCCTCCGTCCAAATCCTCGCTGTTCCTTCCAAATCTCTAGCCCTAACTCCTCGCTGTTCCACCCTAATATCCTGCTAATCTGTTTCACTCTTTATCTGTTCCCTCGATTGTATTTCTTTATTCATCTATTCGCATCGATTCTGATTATCTAATCATCTCTTCCTGCTAATCTATGTATCTATTCATCTATTCCTGCTATTATATTTCTCTATTGATCTGTCCCCACTAATCTATTTCTCTATTTATCTCTTCCCTCGATACTATTTCACTATCTGTTTACTCTATTCCATTCCTCTATTAATCTGTGCCCATTCTTTTATTTATCTATTAATGTGTTCCCTCTTCTCTCTATTAATCAAATAATCTGTTCCAACTTCTCTCTATAAATCTATTGTTCTACACCTTCTTCTATTTTTCTCTTTATCTGTCCTCTCTTCTTACTATTTCAATATAACTGTGTTCACTCTTCTTTCTATTTCTCTCTTTCTCTATTCCCCCAATCGATTTCTCTTCTTTCCTTCTCTATTCCCCCAATCTATTTCTCTTCTCTCCTTCTCTATTCCCCCTAATCGATTTCTCTTCTCTCTTTCTCTATTACCCCTAATCGATTTCTCTCTTATTAGTCTGCTCCCTCTTCTCACTATTAATCTGTTCCCTCGACTCTCTGTCCCTATACGCCCGTTACCTCTTCCCTCTTCTCTCTCTGGTTACCTCTTCCCTCTTCTTTCTCTTTCCAAATTAATCTTTTCCCTCAATTCTGTTTCTCTCTTTATTTGTGCTCTCTTCTTTCTATTTCTCTCTTTATCTGTTCCCTGGATTCTATTTCTTTATTCATCTGTCCCCATCTATTTTGATTATCTATTTGTCTATTCCCATCGATTTTGATTATCTAATCATCTGTTCCAGCTAATCTATTTCTCTAGTAATCTCGTCCCTTTAATCTATTTCTCTTTTCTTGTTTTCTTATCTATTTCTCTATTTATCTGTTCCCTCAATACTCTTTCACTATTTATCTGTTTACTCTATTTCATTCCTCTCTTAATCTGTGCCCAATATTTTATATATCTATTAATCTGTTCCCTCTTCTCTCTATTAATCAAATAATCTTTTCCAACTTCTCACTATAAATTTATTGTTTTACTCCCTCTTCTATGTCCCCGTTTATCCATTCCCTCAACTCTATGTCCCTACACACCTGTTCCCTCTTTATTCTAGTACTCTATTTTCCTTTTCCCTCTTTATTCTGTTTCTATTAACATGTTCCCTCTTTCTACTATTTCTCTATTCATCAGTTTCCTCTTCTTAATCTTTCCATAATAATCTTTTCCATCGTTTCTATTTCTCTCTTTATCTGTCCTTTCTTCTTACTATTTCACTATAATTCTATACCCTCTTCTTTCTATTTCTACTTTTATCTGTTCCCGCGATTCTATTTCTCTCTTTATGTTTTCCCCAATCGATTTCTCTACTAGCCTGTTCCCTCATCTCACTGTTAATCTGTTCCCTCTGTTCTTTTCCTCTAGATATCAGTTCCCGCTATTCTATGCCCCTGTACACCTCTTCCCGCTGTTCTATTGCTCTATACAACTCTTCCCTCTTTATTCTATTGCTCTATTTTCCTGTTCCCTCTTTATTCTTTTTCTCCATTTGGCTGTTCCCTCTGTATTCCGTTCTCCATTTTCCTGTTCCCTCTTTATTCTGTCTCTCTATTTACCTGTTCACTCTTTTTTATTATTCCATAACAATCTTTTCTCAATTCTATTTCTCTTTATCTCTTCTCTTCTTACTATTTCACTATAAATCTGTTCACTTTTCTTTCTATTTCACTCTTAATCTGTTCCCTCGAACTATTTCTCAATTAATCTGTCCCCACTAATCTATTTCTCTATTCATCTGTTCCCTCAATACTATTTCACTATTTATCTGTTTACTCTATTCCATTCATCTATTCATCTGTGCCCAATATTTTATCTATTAATCTGTTCCCTCTTCTTTCTATTAATCAAATAATCTGTTCCACCTTCTCTATAGAATTCTATTAATTTACTCTTACCTCTTCTTTCTATGTCCCTATACATGCGTTCCCGCTTCTTTCTATGATGTCCCTGTACATCGCTTCCAGCTATTCTATGTCCCTATACAACTGTTCCCTCTTTATTCTATTGCTCTATTTACCTTTTCCCTCTTTATTCTGTTTCTGTATTTATCTGTTCCCTCTTATTTTCTCTCCATATTATTTTTTCCCTAGATTCTATTTCTCTCTTTATCTGTTCCCTCAATACAATTTCACTATTTATCTGTATACTTTATCCCATTCCTCTATTTATTTATCTGTGCCCAATATCTCTTTTGCGGTCGTTGCTATGTATCGCTCTGGACGTGCAGTATTTCTATACGGCCACAAGGCGGCGCTATGGCGTTGCAGTACCCATATCCCACCACTGGGAATCGCTGTGTCTATAGAGGTCTATGGGATCGCTATGTATCTCTATGGAGATGCAATACCCATATCCCAGCACTGGGAGTCGCTGTGTCCCCGTGTCTCTGTGGGGTCACTGTGTTTCACTATTTATCTGTTTACTCTTATTCCATTCCTCTATTCATCTGTGCCCAATATTTTATCTCTCTATTAATCTGATCCCTCTTCTCTCTATTATTGAAATAATCTGTTCCAACTTCTCTCTATAAATCTATTAATTTACTCCCTCTTCTGATTCTCTCTTTATCTCTTCCCGCTCTTCTTTTTCTCTCTTTATCTGTTTCCTCTTTATTCCGTGTCCCTATTTATCTCTTCCCTCTTCTTTCTCTTTCCAAAATAATCTTTTCCCTCTATTTCTCTCTTTATCTGTCCTCTTTTCTTACTATTTCACTATAATTGTTCCCTCTTCTTTCTACTTCTCCGTTTATCTGTTCCCTCAATTCGATTTCTCTCTTTATCTGTTCCCCCTAATCGATTTCTTTTTGTGTTCCCCAGAATTGATTTCTCTATTACTCTGTTCCCTCGTCTCACTATTATATTATTCCCTCTGTTCTATTTCACTGTTCATCTGTTCCCGCTATTCTATGTCCCTGTACATCTCTTCCCTCTACTCTATGTCCCTATACAAGTGTTCCCTCTTCATTCTGTCGCTCTATTTATCTGTTCCCTCTTCTTTATCTTTCCATAATAATCTTTTCCCTCGATTCTATTTCTCTCTGTACCTGATCTCTCTTCTTTCTCTTTCTCTCCTTATCTGTTCCCTCCATTCCATTTCTTTATTCATCTGTTCCCATTGATTCTGTTTGTCTATTCATCTATTCCCATCGATTCTGATTATCTAATCATCTGTTCCCTCAACACTATTTCACTATTTATCTGTTTACACTATCCCATTCCTCTATTAATCTGTGTCCAATATTTTATTTATCTTTTAATCTGATCCCCCTTCTTTCTATTAATCAAATAATCTGTTTCAACTTCTCTCTATAAATCTATTAATTTACTCCCTCTTCTATCTATTTCTCTCTTTATCTCTTCTTGCTCTTCTATTTCTCTCTTTAATTCTCCCCTCTTCTTTCTCTTCCCCTATTTCCCTGTTCCCTCTTTATTCTGTTTCTCCATTTATTTACCTGTTCACTCTTCTTTCTCTTTCTCTATTTATCTGTTCCCTCTTCTTTCTCTTTCCAAATTAATCTTTTCCCTCGATTCTATTTCTCTATTCATCCATTGATTTTGATTAACCATTCGTCTATTCCCATCGATTCGGATTATCTAATCATCTGTTCCTGCTAATCTATTACACTATTAATCTCTTCCCTCTAATCTATTTCTCTATTTATCTGTTCCCTCAATACTATTTCACTATTTATCTGTTTACTCCATTCCATTCCTCTATTCATCTGTACCCAATATTTTATCTATCTTTTAATCTGTTCCCTCTTCTGTGTATTAATCAAATAACCTCTTCCAACTTCGCCCTATAAATCTATTAATTTACTCTTCCCTTTTATTTCTGTGTCCCCATTTACCTGCTCCCTCTTTATTCTATTTCTATATTTATCTGTTCGCTCTTTTTTATCTATCCATAATAATCTTTTTCCTTGATTCTGTTTCTCTCTTTATCTGTTCTTTCTTCTTACTGTTTCACTATAATTCTTTGCTCTCTTCTTTCTTATTCTCTGTTTATCTGTTCCCTCGATTCTATTTCTTTATTCATCTGTTCCCATCGATTTTGATTATCAATTTGTTTATTCCCATCGATTCTAATTATATAATCATCTGTTCCAGCTAATCTATTTCTCTATTAATCTCTTCCCTCTCATCTATTTCTCCATTATTCTGTTCAGTCTTATCTATTTCACTATTTATCTGTTCCCTCAATATTATTTCACTATTTATCTGTTTACTCTATTCCATTCCTCTATTCATCTGTGCCCAATATTTTATTTATCTATTAATCTGTTCCCTTTTCTCTGTTAATCAATTAATCTGTTCCAACTGCTCTATATAATTCTATTAATTTACTCTTCTCTCTTCTATGTCCCTATACTTCTGTTCCCTCTTTATTATATTGCTCCATTTAACAATTCCCTCTTTATTCTGTTTTTGTTTTCCTGTTCCCTCTTTATTCTGTTTCTCCATATACCTCTTCCCTCTTTATTCTGTTGTTCTCTTTACCAGTTCCCTCTTTATTCTCTTTCTCAATTTACATGTTCAGTCTTTTTTCTTTTTCTATATTTACCAGTTCCCTCTTTATTCTATTTCTCTATTTATCTGTTCTCTCTTCTTACTCTTTCACTATAAATCTGTTCCCTTTTCCTTCTATTTCGCTCTTTATGTGTTCCCGCGATTCTATTTCTCAGTTCATTCTGTTCCCTCTAACTGATTTCTCTATTTAACTGTTCTCTCTTCTATTTCTATTTTATTTGTTCCCTCAAATCGATTTCTCTTTTTCTCTGTTCCCCCTTCTCACTATTAGTTTAGTCCCTGTTTTGTTTCACTCTTAATGTGTTTCCTCGATCTACTTCTCTTCCTCAGTTCTCTCCAATCTATTTCTCTACTAATCATTTCACTTGAATCTATTTACTATTAATCTGTCCCAACTAATCTATTTCTCTATTTGTCTGTTCCCTCAATACTATTTCACTATTTATCTGTTAATTCTATCCCATTCCTCTTTTAATCTGTGCCCAAGATTTTATCTATCTATTAATTTGTTCCCTCTTCTCTCTATTAATTAATAATCTGTTCCAACTTCGCTAGGTAAATCTATTAATTTACTTTTCCCTTCTCTTTCTATGTCCTTATACATCTGTTCCCTCTTCTATCTATGATATCCCTATACATCTGTTCACGTGATTCTATTTCTCTATTAATCTCTTCCCTCTTTATTCTATTTCCCCACTTACCTGTTCCCTTTTTATTCTTTTTCCTATTTACCAGTTCCCTCTTTATCGTTCCATAACAATCCTTTCCCTTAATTCTATTTCTCTCTTTATCTGTTCCCACTTCTTTCATTTTCAATCTTTATCTGTTCTCTCGATACTATTTCTCCAATCATTCTGTTCCATCTAGTCAATTTCTCTGTTTATCTGCTCTCTCTTCTTTCAGTTTCTCTTTTATCTATTCCCTCTATTCGATTTCTCTGTTAATCAGTTCCCCCTAATCGATTGCTCAATTGTTCTGTTCCCTCTTATCACTATTAATTTATTCATTCTATTCTATTTCACTTCTTATCTGTTCCCTCGTTTCTATTTCTTTGTTCCCTCTAATCTATTTCTCTATTTATCTGTTCCCTCAATACGATTTCACTATTTATCTGTTTACTCCATTCCATTCCTCTATTCATCTATGCCCAATATTTTCTCTCTCTATTAATCTGTTCCCTCTTCCCTCTATTAATGAAATAATCTGTTCCAACTTCTCTGTATAAACCTATTGATTTACTCCTTCTATTTTTCCATTTATCTCTTACTGCATTTCTGTTTCTCACTTTATCTGTTCCCTCTTCTTTCAATGTCCCTATACATCTGTTCCATCTTCTATGTTACTAATTATCTGTTCCCCTTTTTCTATGTCCCTATACACCTGTTCCCTCCTTATTCTGTTTTCTATTTACATGTTTCCTCTGTATTCTATTTCTGTATTTATCCATTCCCTCTTCTTTCTCTTTCCATAATAATCTTTTCCCTCGATTCTATTTCTCTCTTTCTGTCCTCTCTTCTTACTATTTCTTCGTTTAACTGTTCCTGCGATTCTGTTTCTCTCTTTATCTATTCCCCCAATCGATTTCCCTATTTATCTGTTCCCTCTTCTCACTGTTAATCTGTTCCCTTTGTTCTTTTCCTCTCTTTATCATTCCTGCTATTCTATTTCCCTATACACCCGTTCCCTCTTTATTGTATTGCTCTATTTTCCTCTTCCCTCTTTATTCTGTTGTTCTGTTTACCAGTTCCCTCTTGATTCTCTATTTACATATTCACTCTTTATTCTTTTTCTGTATTTACCAGTACCCTCTTTATACTATTTCTCTATTTATCTGTTCCCTCTTCTCTCTATTAATCAAATAATCTGTTCCAACTTCTCAAGAAATCAATTTACTCCCTCCTCTATCTATTTCTCCCTTTATCTCTTCCCGCTCTGTTATTCCTCTCATTTACTCTTCCCTCTTCTTTATGTTTCTCCATTTACCTGTTCCCTCTTCTTTCTCTCGCTCTATTTACCTGTTCCACAGCTCTACTTTGTCTTTCCAAATTAATCTTTTCCCTCAATTCTATTTCTCTCTTTATCTGTGCTCTCTTCTTTCTATTTTCTCTGTATTTGTTCCCTTGATTCTATTTTTGTATTCAACTGTTCCCATAGATTTTTATTATCTATTCGTCTCTTCCCATCCATTCTGATTATCTGATCCTCTGTTCCCTCTTATCTATTTCACTATTTTTTTTTACTCTATTCCATTCCTCTATTCATCTGTGCCCAATATTTTATTTATCTATTAATCTGTTCCCTCTTCTCTTTATTAAACAAATCATCTGTTCCCTCTTCTGTTTATATCTATTAATTTGTTCCCTCTTTATTCCGTGCCCATATTTACCTCTTCCCTCTTCTTTCTCTTTCCAAAATAATCTTTTCCCTCGATTCTATTGCTCTCTTCATTTGTACTCTCTTCCTTCTATTTCTCTCTTTATCTGTCCTCTCTTCTTACTATTTCACAATAATTCTGTTCCCTCTTCTATTTCTCCATTTATCTGTTCCCTCCATTCTATTTCTCTTTTTATCTGTTCCCCATGTTATAAGTGTGAAGAACGATACGCACCGATCGTTGCCAATAGTAAGTGATTTATTAAGTAAGCAATAAACGAGCGAAACAGCGCTGGGCGGCCTGGAGTCTCCGCTCCACTAAAGGCTCGCTCCAGGGCCTTCCGACCCCCTCTTTTTATTGTCTCTTATCTCTGTTTTCTTGGTAATCTTCTCTTTCTGGTCTGCGCCGGCTGGTATTTGGGAGTCATCCTCTGTCTCCTCGCAGAGATGAATGCTGCCGTATTCTTCAACTCCAATTATGTAGGTTTAAGAGAAGGCTCCTGCTTATTATTTTTCTTGTTTTCAATTCTTTAGAAGGTCACTACTATCTGTGCAACTATCAGAACTAACAAGACGCGGCGGCTCCATTTTACATAAACATCCATATATCTATTTTTAAGTCTTCTACAAGCTACATAGTTCTAAGAGAAGGAAAAGATAAACACACTGAAGGATACTGAGACATCTGTCTTGCGACTGGTTTGATTAACAAGTATAGAAAGTACAGAACTCAATTTCTATCACACCCATAATATATTTCTGTATTAGTCTGTTCCCTCGTCTCACTATTATATTATTCCCTCTGTGCTATTTCACTGCTAAGCTGCTCCCAATATTCTATGTCCCTGTACAAGTGTTCCCTCTTTATTCTATTGCTCTATTTACCTGTTCCCTCTTCTTTTTCTTTCCATATTAATCTTTTCCCTCGATTCTATTTCTGTCTTTATCTGTTCTCTCTTCTTACTATTTCTCTGCTTCTCTTTTCCCTCTTTATTCTTTGCTCTATTTTCCACTTCCCTCTTTATTCTTTTTCTCTATTTGCCTGTTCCCTCTTTATTGCTTCTATATTTTTCTGATCCTGCTTCTTTCTCTTTCCATATTAGTTATTTCCCTTGATTCTGTTTCTCTTTATCTGTTCCTTCTCTTTACTATTTCACCATAAATGGCCCCCTCCATCGTATTCCCATATCAACCCACCCCCTCGGTCCTATTTGTATATCAACTCGCCCCCTCGATTCGATTTGCATATCAACACGCCCCTCGGTCCTATTTGCATATTAATCTGTTCCCTTTATCCTATAATTTCTCTATTAATCTGTCCCCACTTTTCTATTGCTCTATTTGCTGTTCCCTCAATACGATTTCACTCTTTATCTGTTTACTCTATTCCATTCCTCTATTCATCAGTGCCCAATATCTCTTTTGGGGTCGTCGTTTTTTGGGTCTCTATGGGGTCGCTACGTATCGCTCTGGAGGTGCAGTATTTCTATACGGCCACAAGGCGGCGCTATGGCGTTGCAGTACCCATATCCACCACTGTGTGTCGCTGTCTCTATGTGTCTCTATGGGGTCGCTCTGTATCTCTATGGCGTTGCAGTACCCATATCCCACGGCTGTGTGTCTCCGTATCTCTATGGCGACGCTGTGTTTCACTATTTGTTTATTCCATTCCTCTATTCATCTGTTCCCTCTTCTCTCTATTAATGAAATAATCTGTTCCAACTTCTCTCTATAAACCTATTAATTTACTCCCTCTTCTATCTATTTCTCCATTTATCTCTTACCGCTTTTCTATTTCTCACTTTATCTGTTCCCTCTTCTTTCTATGTCCCTATACATCTGTTCCATCTTCTTTCTATGTTACTAATTATCTGTTCCCCTTTTTCTATGTCCCTATACACCTGTTCCCTCTTATTCTACTGCTCAATTTACCGGTTCCCTCCTTATTCTCATTTCTATTTACATGTTTCCTCTTTATTCTATTTCTGTATTTATCCATTCCCTCTTCTTCCTCCTTCCATAATAATCTTTTCCCTCGATTCTACATCTCTTTAACTGTACTCTCTTCTTACTATTTCTCCATTTAACTGTTCCCTCTCTATTCTGTTCTCCGTTTTCCTCTTCCCTCTTTATTCTCTTTCTCTATTTACCTGTTCTCTCTTTATTCTTCTTCTATATTTACCAGTTCCCTCTTTATACTATTTCTCTATTTATCTGTTCTCTCTCCTCTCTATTTCTCTTTTTATCTGTTCCCCCTAATCTATTTCTCGATTAGTCTGTTCCCTCTTCTCACTATTAATTTATTCCCTTCTGTTCTATTTTTCTGTTAATCTGTTCCCTCTGTTCTGTTTCACTCTTAATCTGTTCCCACGATCTATTTCTCTCTCTGTTCCCTGTAATCTATTTCTCAGTTAATCTGTCCCCACTAATCTATTTCTCTATTCATCTGTTCCCTCAATACTATTTCACTATTTATTTGTTTACGCTATTCCATTCCTCTATTCATCTGTGTCTGTTATTTTATTTATCTATTAAGCTCTTCCCTCTTCTCTTTATTAAACACATCATCTGTTCCAACTTCATAACTCCACTAATCTACTCCCTCTTTGTTCTGTGTCCCTACTTACCTGTTCCATCTTTATTCTGTTTTCTTTTTACCCGTTCTCTCTTTGTTCTACTACTCTGTTCACCTTTTCTCTCTTCTTTCACATTCCAAATTAATCTTTCCCCTCGATTCTATTTCTCCCTTTAACCGTACTCTCTTCTTTCTATTTCTCTCTTTATCTGTTCCTTAATTCTATTTTTTTATTCATCTGTTCCCATCGATATTGATTATCTATTCGTCTATTCCCATTGATTCTGATTATCTAATCATCTGTTCCATCTAATCTATTTCTATATTAATCTCTTCCCTCTAATCTATTTCTCCATTATTCTGTTCAGTCTTATCTATTTCTCTATTCCCTCAACACTATTTCGCCATTTATCTGCTTACTCTACTCCATTCCTCTGTTCATCTGTGCCCAATATTTTATCTATTAATCTGTTCCCTCTTCTCTCTATTAATCAAATAATCTGTTCCATCTATTAATTTACTCTTCCCTCTCCTTTTTTTTTGGACCCTATACATCTGTTTCCTCTTCTTCCTATGATGTCCCTATACATCTGTTTCCGCTATCCTATTTCTCTGTTAACCTGTTCCCTCTTTTTTCTATTTCTCCTTTTAAGTTTTCTCTATTTATCTTTTCTCTCTTTTTTCTCCATGTACCTGTTCTTTCTTTACTCTGTTTCTCCATTTACCTGTTCTCTTTTAAGTCTATTTTCTGTTTACCAGTTCCCTCTTTATTTTATTGCTCTATTTACCAGTTCCCTCTTCTCTATCTTTCCATAATAATCATTTCCCTCGATTCTATTTCTCTCTTCATCTGTCCTCTCTTCTTTCTATTTTTCTCTTTATATTGTTCCCACTTCTTTCAATTTCAGTCTTTATCTGTTCTCACAATACTATTTCTCCAATCATTCTGGTCCCTCTAGTCAATTTCTCTCTTTATCTGTTCTCTCTTCTTTCTATTTCTCTTTTATTCCCTTTATTCAATTTCTCTTTTTATCTGTTTTTCCTAATCGATTGTTCGATTGGTCTGTTCCCTCTTCTCACTATTAATTTATTCCCTCCGTTCTGTTTCACTGTTAATCTGTTCCCTCGTTTCAATTTCTTTCTCTCTTTACCCACTGATCTGTTTCTCTATTAATCTGTTCCCACTAATCTATTTCTCTATTTATCTGTTCCTTCAATACAGTTTCACTATTTACCTGTTTATTCTTTGCCTCTATTCATCTGTGCCCAATATTTTATTTATCTATTAATCTCTTCCCTCTTCTCTCTATTAATCAAATAATCTGTTCCAACTTCTCGCTATAAATCTATTAATTTACTCCCTCTTCTATGTCCTCGATTATCTGTTCCCTTCACTCTGTCTCTGTTTATCCGTTCCCTCGACTCTTTGTCCTTATACATCTGTTCCGTCTATATTCTATTACTCTGTTTTCCTGTTCCCTTTTTATTCTGTTTTCTATTTACCTGTTCCCTCTTTATTCTATTGCTCTATTTTCCTTTTCCCTCTTTATTCCGTTTCTATTTGCCTGCTCCCTCTTTATTCTGTTTCTCTATTTACCTGTTCCCTCTTCTTTCTCATTCCAAATTAATCTGTTCCCTCGATTCTATTTCTTTCTTTATCTGTCCTCTCTTCTTACTATTTCCTTGTTTAACTGTTCCTGTGATTCTATTTCTCTCTTTATCTATTCCCACTAATCGATTTCTCTATTTATCTGTTCCCCCTAATCAGTTTCTCTATTAGTCTGTTCCCTCTTCTCACTGTTATTCTGTTCCCTTTGTTCTATTTCACTGTTAATCTGTTCCCTCTGTTCTTTTCCTCTCTTTATCAGTTCCTGCTATTCTATGTCCCTGTACACCTGTTCCCTCTTTATTCTATTGCTTTACTTTTCTCTTCCCTCTTTTTTCTGTTTCTCCATTTACCTTTTCTCTCTTTATTCTGTTTCTTCATTTACCTGTTCCCTCTCTATTCTGTTCTCCATTTACCAGTTCCCTCTTTATCCTCTTTCCCTATTTACCTGTTCACTCTTAGTTCTTTTTCTATATTTACCAGTTCCCTCTTTATACTATATCTCTATTTATCTGTTCCCTCTTCTTTTTCTTTCCATTATAAACTTTTCCCTCGATTCTATGTCTCTTTATCTGTTCTCTCATCTTACTCTTTCAATGTGAATCTGTTCCCTTTTCCTTCTATTTCGCTCTTTATCTGTTCCCGTGATTCTATTTCTCGGTTCATTCTGTTCCCTCTAATTGATTTCTCTTTTTATCTGTTCCCCCTAATCATTTTCTCTACTAGTCTGTTTCCTCTTCTCACTATTAATTTATTTCCTCTGCTTTGTTTCACTCTTAATCTGTTCCCTGGATCTATTTCTCTTTATCTGTTCCCTGCAATCTATTTCACAATTAATTTGTCCCTACTAATCTATTTATCTATTTATCTGTTCCCTCAATATGATTTCAGTATATCTGTTTACTCTATTCCATTCCTCTATTAATCTGTACCCAATATTTTATCTATCTTTTAATCTGTTCTTCTCTCTATTCATCAAATAACCTGTTCCAACTTGACCCTACAAAACTTTTAATTTACTCTTCCCTTTTATTTCTGTGTCCCCATTTACCCGCTCCCTCTTCTTTCTATGATGTCCCTATACATCTGTTCCCTCTTTTTTCTATGTCCCTATACAACTCTTCCCTCTTTCTTCTCTTGCTCTATTTACCTGTTCCCTCTTTATTGTTTCTAGATTTTTCTGATCCTGCTTCTTTCTCTTTCCATATTAATCTTTTCCCTTGATTCTGTTTCTCTTTATCTGTTCTTTCTTTTTACTATTTCACCATAAGTGGCCCCTCCCTCCTATTTGCATATGGACCCGCCCCTCGGCCCTATTTGCATATGGACCCGCCCCCTCTTTCCTATTTGCATATGGACAAGCCCCCCCCCCCCCGCCCTATTTGCATATGGACCCGCCCCCTCTTTCCTATTTGCATATGGACACGCCCCCCCCGGCCCTATTTGCATATGGACCCGCCTCCTCGGCCCTAATTGCATATGAACCCGCCCCTCAGCCCTATTTGCATATCGACCCGCCCCCACAGCCCTATTTGCATATGAACCCGCCCCCTCAGCCCTATTTGCATATCGACCCGCCCCCTCAGCCCTATTTGCATATGGACCCGCCCCCTCCCTTCTATTTGCATATGGACCCGCCCCTCAGCCCTATTTGCATATGGACCCGCCTCCTCCATCCTATTTGCATATGGACCCGCCCCGTCAGCCCTATTTGCATATGGACCCGCCCCCTCGGCCCTATCATCGGTTCCCTTGACTCTGTGTCCCTGTTTATCCCTTCACTCGACTTTTTGTCCTTATACATCTCTCCTGTCTTTATTCTGTTTTCTATTTACCTGTCCCCTCTTTATTCTATTGCTCTATTTTCCTTTCCCCACTTAATTTCATTTCTATTCGCCTGCTCCCTCTTTATTCTGTTTCTCTATTTACCTGTTTCCTCTTCTTTCTCATTCCCAATTAATTTTTCCCCTCGATTCTATTTCTCTCTTTATCCGTACTCTCTTCTTTCTATTTCTCTCTTTATCTGTTCCCTTGATTCTATTTCTTTATTCACGTGTTCCCATCTATTTTGATTATCTATTCATCTATTCCCATCGATTCTGATTATCTAATCATCTGTCCCCTCTAATCTATTTCTCTATAATTCTGTTCAGTCTTATCTATTTTTTTACTTATCTGTTCCATCAACACTATTTCACTGCTTCTCTGTTTACTCTATTCCATTCCTCTATTCATCTGTGTCCAATATTTTATTTCTCTATACATCAGTTCCTTCTTCTTCCTATGATGTCCCTATACATCTCTTCCTGCTTCTATGTCCCTGTACAACTGTTCCCTTTTTTATCTGTTGCTGTTTACGTTTTCCCTCTTTATTCTGTTTTTCTGTTTACCTGTTCCCTCTTCTTTCCCTTTCCATAATAATCTTTTGCCACGATTCCATTTCTCTCTTTATCTGTACTCTCTTCTTTCTATTTCTCTCCTTGTCTTTTCCTTTGATTCTATTTCTTTATTCATCTGTTCCCATTGGTTCTGATTACCTATTCTTGTATTCCCATCGATTCTGATTATCTAATAAGCTGTTCCCTCTAATCTATTTATCTGTTCACGCTATTATATTTTTCTATTTTTCTGTTCCCTCCAATCTATTTCTCTACTAATCTTTATCTCTCCTCTCTTCTTACTATTTCTTCGTTTAACTGTTCCTGCGATTCTATTTCTCTATTTATCTGTTCCCCCTACTCAATTTCTCTATTAGTCTGTTCCCTTTTCTCACTGTTATTCTGTTCCCTTTGTTCTATTTCACTGTTAATCTATTCCCTCTGTTCTTCTCTTTATCGGTTCCTGCTATTCTATGGCCCTATACACCTGTTCCCTCTTTATTCTGTGTCTCCGTTTACCGTTTTTTCTCTTTATTCTGTTCCTCCATATACCTCTTCCCTCTTTATTCTGTTGTTCTGTTTACCAGTTCCCTCTTTATTCTCTTTCTCTATTTACATGTTCACTCTTTATTCTTTTTCTGTATTTACCAGTACCCTCTTTATCCTATTTCTCTGCTTATCTGTTCCCTCTTCTTTTTCTTTCCATTACAAACTTCTCCCTCGATTCTATGTCTCTTTATCTCTTCTCTCATCTTACTCTTTCACTATAAATCTGTTCCCTTTTCCTTCTATTTCGCTCTTTATCTGTTCCTGCTTCTTTCAATTTGTGTTTTTACCTGTTCCTGCGATTCTATTTCTCAGTTCATTCTGTTCCCTCAACTCGATTTCTCTTTTTCCCTGTTCCCCCTTCTCACTATTAATTTAGTCCCTCTGTTTTGTTCCACTCTTAATCTGTTCCCTCGATCTATTTCTCTTTCTCTGTTCTCTCCAATCCATTTCTCTACTAATCATTTCTCTTTAAACTATTTAGTATTAATCATCTGTCCCCACTAATCTATTTCTCTATTTCTCTGTTCCCTAAATACGATTTCACTATTTATCTGTTTACTCTACTCCATTCCTCCATTAATCTGTGCCCAGTGTCTCTTTTGGGGTCATTGTTCTTGGGGTCTATTTTGGGGTCGTTATGTATCGCTCTGGAGGTGCAGTATTTCAATACGGCCACAAGGCGGCGCTATGGCGTTGCAGTACCCATATCCCACCACTGGGTGTCGCTGTGTTTCCGTATCTCTATGGTTTCACTGTGTTTCACTATTTCTCTGTTTACTCTATTCCATTCCTCTTTTAATCTGTGCCCAATATTTGTTTATCTGTTAATCTGTTCCCTCTTCTCTCTATTAATCAAATAATCTGTTCCAACTTCGCCCTATAAATCTATTTATTTACTCACTCTTCTATGTCCCCGTTTATCCATTCCCTCGACTCTTTGTTCTTATACATTTGTTCCCTCTTTATACTTATTCTCTATTTTCCTTTTGCCTCTTTATTTCGTTTCTATTTACCTGTTCCCTCTTTATAATATTTCCCCATTTATCTGTTCCCTTTTTTTCTCTTCCCATGTTAATCTTTTCCCTCAATTCTATTTCTCTCTTTATCTGTTCCCTCGATACTATTTCTCCATTTATTCTGTTCCCTCTCATCAATTTATCTATTTTTTGTTCCCTCTTCTCACTCTTAATTTATTCCCTCCATTTTAATTCTCATATAATCTGTGACCTCGATTCCATTTCTCTTTTCATCTGTTCCCATCGATTCTATTTCTGTCTTTATCTGTCCCCACTAATCTATTTCTTTATTTATCTGTTTACTCTATTCCATTCCTCTATTTATCTGTGCCCAATATCTCTTTTGGGGTTGTCACTATGGGGTCGCTATGTATCACTCTGGAGGTGCAGTATTTCTATACGGCCACAAGGCGGCGCTATGGCGTTGCAGTATTCATATGCCACCCACCACTGTGTGTCGCTGTGTGTATGTATCTCTATGGGGTCGCTATGTATCTCTAAGGAGATGCAGTACCCATATCCCACCACTGGGAGTCGCTGTGTCCCTGTGTCTTTGTGGGCTCAGTGTTTCACTATTTATCTCTTTACTCTATTCCATTCCTCTATTCATCTGTGCCCAATATTTTATTTACCTATTAATCTGTTCCCTCTTCTCTCTATTAATCAAATAATCCTTTCCAACTTCTCTCTATAAATCTATTGTTTTGTTCCCTCTTCTTTCTATGTCCCCGTGTATCCGTTCCCTCAGCTCTATGTCCCTATACACCTCTTCCCTCTTTATTCTATTTTCCTGTTCCCTCTTTATTCCGTTTCTCCATTTACTTTTTATCTCTTTATTCTGTTTCTTCATTTACCTGTTCCCTCTCTATTCTGTTCTCCATTTTCCTGTTCACTCTTTATACTTTTCCTATATTTACCAGTTCCCTCTTTATACTATTTCTCTAATTATCTGTTCTCTCTCCTTTCTATTTCTCTTTTATATGTTCCCTCTAATATATTTCTCTTTTTATCTCTTACCCCTAATCGTTTTCTCTGTTAGTCTGTTCCCTCTTCTCACTATTTATTCCCGCAGTTCTATTTTTCTGATAATCTGTTCCCTTTGTTCTGTTTCACTCTTAATCTGTTCCATCGATCTATTTCTCTTTCTCTGTTCCCTCCAATCTATTTCTCAATTAATCTGTCCCCACTAATCTATTTCTCTTTTTATCTCTCTTCCTCTTCTTCCTCTTTCCACATTAATCAGTTTCCTCGCATCTATTTCTCTATACAGCCATTCCCATTTCTTTCTCTACTTATCCATTCCCTAGTTTCTATTCCTCTATTCATCTGTTCCCAATGTTCTATTTATACATGAATCTGTTCCCTCTTCTCTCTGTAGATTTAATCATCTGTTCCAACTTCTCTCTATATGTCCACTAAATTATTCCCTCTTCTTTCTACTTCCCCTCATTCTATTTTTTTGTTTATCACTTCCTTGATCAGATTTGCATATCATCCCGCCCCCTCTGTCCTATTTGTATATCAACACGCTAATCTATGTATCTGTTCAACTTTTCCTGCTATTATATTTTTCTATTTTCTGTTCCCTCTAATCTATTTCTCTACTAATCTCTCCCCACTAATCTATTTCTCTATTTCTCTGTTTACCTGTTCTCTCCATTCTATTTTTCTCTTTGTGTTCCTTCCATTCTCTTCCTCTCGTTATCTGTTTCCTCTTCTCACTACTAATTTATTCCCTCGATTCTATTTCTCTATATATCTGTTTCCCGAATTCTATTCCTCCATTCATCTCTACCCTCTATTCTATTTCTCTTTTTATCCGTGTCCTCGATTCCATTTCTCTATTCATCTCTTCCCAATATCCTATCTATCTATTTTTCTTTTTACTGTTCCCCCTAATCGTTTTCTGTGCTAGTCTGTTCCCTCTTCTCACTATTTAGTCCCTCAGTTCTATTTTTCTGTTAATCTGTTCCCTCTGTTCTGTTTCACTTTTAATCTGTTCCCTGGATCTGTTTCTCCTTCTCTGTTTCCTCCAATCTATTTCTCAATTAATCTTTCCCCACTAATCCATTTCTCTCTTTATCTGTTCCCGCTTCTTTCAATTTCAGTCTTTATCTGTTCTCGCGATACTATTTCTCTGATCATTCTGTTCCCTCTAGTCAATTTCTCTGTTATCTGTTCTCACTTCTTTATATTTCTCTTTCATCTATTCCCTCTCTTCTATTTCTCTGTTTATCTATCTGTTCCCTCTAATCGATTGGTCTGTTCCCTCTTTTCACTATTAATTTATTCATTCTGTTCTATTTCACTTTCAGTCTGTTCCCTCGTTTCTATTTCATTTTCTCTGTTCCCACTAATCTATTTCTCTATTTATCTGTTCCCTCAATACGATTTCCCTATTTATCTGTGTACTCTATTCCATTCCTCTATTAATCAGTGCCCATTATTTTATTTATCTACTAATCTCTTCCCTCTTCTCTTTAGTAAACACACAACCTGTTCCAACTTATCTCTATAAACCTATTAATTTACCCCTCTTTGTTCTGTGTCCCTATTTGCCTGCTCCCTCTTCTTTCTCATTCCCAATTATTCTTTTCCCTCGATTCTATTTCTCTCTTTAACTGCTCTCTTTTTACTATTTCTCTTTGTCCATACTCTATTCTTCCTATTTCTCTTTGTCTGTTCCCGTGATTCTATTTCTTTATTCATCTGTTCCCATCGATATTGATTACCTATTCGTCTATTCCCATCGATTCAGATTATCTAATCATCTCCTCCCTCTAATCTATTTCTCTATTAACTGTCCCCACTAATCTATTTCTCTATTTATCTGCTCCCTCAACACTATTTCACTATTTATCTGTTTACTCTATTCCTTTCCTCTATTCATCTGTGTCCAATATTTTATTTATCTATTAATCTGTTCACTCTTCTCTCTATTAATCAAATAATCTGTTCCATCTATTAATTAACTCCTTTTCTATCTAATCGATTTCTCTATTAGTCTGTTCCCTCTTGTCACTAATAATTTATCCCCTGTTCTATTTCACTGTTAATCTGTTCCCTCGATACTATCTCTCACTTCATCTGTGCTCTCTTCTTTCTATTTCTCTCTTTATTTGTACTCTTTTTTCTATTTCTCTATTCATCTGTTCCCATCGATTTTGATTATCAATTTGTCTATTCCCATCGATTCTGATTATATAATCATGTTTCCGCTAATCTATTTCTCTATTAATCTCTTCCCTCTTATCTATTTCTCTATTTATCTGTTCCCTCAATACTCTTTCAATATTTATCTGTTTATTCCATTCCTCTATTCATCTATGCCCAATAGTTTGTTTGTCTATTAATCTTTTCCCTCTTCTCTCTATTAATCAAATAATCTGTTCCAACTGCTCTATATAATTCTATTGATTTCCTCTTCTTTCTATGTCCCTATACTTCTGTTCCCTCTTCTAACTGTTCCCTCTTTATTATATTCCTCTATTTAACAGTTCCCTCTTTATTCTGTTTCTGTATTTATCTATTCCCTCTTATTTTTCTTTCCATATTGATCTTTTCCCTCGATTCTATTTCTCTCTTCTTACTATTTCTCTGCTTCTCCGTTCCCTCTTTTTTCAATTGCTTTATCTACCTGTTCCCTCTTTGTTCTGTTTCCTATTTACCTGTTCCCTCTTAACTCTATTGCTCTAATTACCTATTCCCTCTCCATTTACCTCTTCCCATGTCATTCTCTTTCTCCATTGACATGTTCCCTCTACTTTCGCTTTCCAAATTAATCTTTTCCCTCAATTTTATTTCTCTCCTTATCTGTTCCCTTGATTCTATTTCTTTATTCATCTGTTCCTATCTATTTTGATTATCTATTCGTGTATTCCCATCTATTCTGATTATCTAATCATCTTTTCCTGCTTATCTATTTCTCTATTTATCTCTACTAACTCCTCTATTAATAGATAAATAAAATATTGGGCACAGATTAATCTGTTCCCTCTTCTCTATTAATCAAATAACCTGTCCCAACTTCTCTCTTTAAATCTAGTAATTGAACCATTCCCTGTCTTTATTCTCTCTCTCTATTTTCCAGTTCCCTCTTTATTCTGTTTCTCTGCTTACCTCTTCCCTCTTTATACTATTTCTCTATTTATCTG
This sequence comes from Callipepla californica brunnescens, assembly GCA_023055505.1. Taxonomy (NCBI): domain Eukaryota; kingdom Metazoa; phylum Chordata; class Aves; order Galliformes; family Odontophoridae; genus Callipepla; species Callipepla californica. Next base: position 3,492,062 of record JALIRH010000053.1, read on the forward strand.
TTCCCTCAATACGATTTCACTATTTGTCTGTTTACACTATCCCATTCCCCTATTAATCTGTGCCCAATATATTATTTATCTATTAATCTCTTCCCTCTTTATTGAACTCCTAATCTGTTCCAACTTCTCTTTATAAATGCACTAATTTATTCCCTCTTTATTCTGTTTCTCCATTTACCTGTTCCCTTTTTATTCTTTTTCCTATTTACCAGTTCCCTCTTCTTTATCTTTCCAAAGTAATCTTTTCCCTCGATTCTATTTCTCTCTTTATCCATGCTCTCATCTTTCTATTTCTCTTTATTTGTTCCCTTGATTCTAGTTCTTTATTCATCTGTTCTCATAGATTTTGATGATCTATTCGTCTATTCCCATCCGTTCTGATTATCTAGTCATCTGTTCCCGCTTATCTATTTCTCTATTCATCTCTTCCCTCTAATTTCTCTCTTTATCTATTCCCTCAACACTATTTCCCTCGATCTGTTCCTTATTCTATGATGTCCCTGTGCATCTGTTCCCTCTTCTTTCTGTGTCGCTGTCCATCTTCTCCTGCCATTCTATGTCCCTATACAACTGTTCCTTCTTTATTCTATTGTTCTCTTTACCAGTTCTCTCTTTACACTCTTTTCGATTTACCTCTTCCCTCTTTATTCTATTTCTCTATTTATCAGTTCCCTCGTCTTTCTCTTTCCATAATACTCTTTTCCCTTGATTCTGTTACTCTCTTTATCTGTTCACTCTTCTTTCTGTTACTCTCCTTAGCTGTACTCTCTTCTTCCTATTTCTCTCCTCAGCTGTTCCCTCGATTCTACTTCTTTATTCATCTATTCCCATCGATTCTGATTATCTAATCATGTGTTCCCGCTAATCTATATATCTATTCATCTTCGCCCACTATTATATTATTAATTTTTTGTTCTTTCCAATCTCTTTCTCTACTAATCATTTCACATTAAACTAATTACAATTAATCTGTCCCAACTAATCTATTTCTCTATTTATCTGTTCCCTCAATACTATTTCACTATTTATCTGTTAATTCTACCCCATTACTCTTTTAATCTGTGCCCAAGATTTTATTAATCTATTTATCTGTTCCCTCTTCTCTCTATTAATTAATCTTTGCCAACTTTGCTTTATAAATCTATTAATTTACTTTTCCCTTCTCTATGTCCTTATACATCTGTTCCCTCTTCTATGATATCCTTATACATCTGTTCCCGCTATTCTATTTCTCTATTAACCTCTTCCCTCTTTATTCTGTTTCCCCATTTACCTGTTCCCTTTTTATTCTTTTTTCTGCTTACCCGTCCCCTCTTCTTTCTCTTTCCATAATAATCTTTTCCCTCGATTCCATTTCTCACTTCATCTGTACTCTCCTCCTTCTATTTCTCTCTTTATCTGTCCTCTCTTCTTAATATTTCACAATAATTCTGTTCCCTCTTCCCTCTATTAATCAAATAATCTGTTCCAACTTCTCGCTATAAATCTGTTAATTTACTCCCTCTTCTATGTCCTTGCTCTATTGCTCAATATTTTATTCATCTCTTCCCTCTTCACTTTATTAAACACATAATCTGTTCCAACTTCTCTTTATAAATCTATTAATTTACTCCCTCTTTGTTCTGTGTCCCGATTTGCCTGCTCCCTCTTTATTCTGATTCTCTATTTACCTGTTCCCTCTTCTTTCTCATTCCAAATTAATCTTTTCCCTCAATTCTCTTCCTCTCTTTATCCGTGCTCTCGTCTTTCTACTTCTTTGTCTCTGCTCTCATCTTCCTGTTTCTCTTTGTTCCCTTGATTCTATTTCTTTATTCATCTGTTCTCATAGATTTTGATGATCTATTCGTCTATTCCCATCCGTTCTGATTATCTAATCATCTGTTCCCGCTAATCTATTTCTCTATTAATCTCTTACCTCTAATCTATTTCTCTCTTTATCTGTTCCCTCAACACTATTTCCCTCAATCTGTTCCCACTTCTATGTCCCTGTCCGTCTTTTCCCGCTATTCTATGTCCCTATACAACTGTTCCTTCTTTATTCTATTGCTCTAATTACCAGTTCTCTGTTTATACCGTTTCTTTTCCCTCTTTATCCTATTTCTCTATTTATCAGTTCCCTCTTCTTTCTCTTTCCATAATACTCTTTTCCCTTGATTCTGTTACTCTCTTTATCTGTACACTCTTTTTTCTATTTCTCTCCTTAGCTGTACTCTCTTCTTCCTATTTCTCTCCTCAGTTGTTTTCTCGATTCTATTTCTTTATTCATCTATTCTCATCGATTCTGATTATATAATCATGTGTTCCCGCTACTCTATATATCTATTCATCTTTTCCCACTATAATATTATTAATTTTTTCTGTTCTCTCCTGTCTATTTCTCTACTAATCATTTCACTTCAATCTATTTCTCAATTAATCTCTTCCCTCTAATCTATTTCTCTATTTATCTTTTCCCTCATTACGATTTCACTCTTTATCTGTTTATCCCATTCCTCTTTTAATCTGTGCCCAATATTTTATTTACCTATTAATCTGTTCCCTTTTTTCTCTATTAATTGTCTGTTCCAACTTTGCTATATAAATCTATTAATTTACTTCTCCCTTCTTTTTCTATGTCCTTATACATCTGTTCCCTCTTCTATCTATGATATCCCTATATATCTGTTTCTGTTATCCTATGTCCTTATACATCTGTTCCCGCTATTCTATTTCTCTATTAACCTCTTCCCTCTTTGTTCTGTTTCCATATTTACCTGTTCCCTTTTTATTCTTTTTTCTATTTACCTGTTCCCTCTTCTTTATCTTTCCATAATATTCTTTTCCCTCGATTCTATTTCTCTCTTTATCTGTCCTCTTTTCTTACATTTTCACTGTAATTCTGTTCCCTCGTCTTTCTATTTCTCTCTTTATCTGTTCCCTCAATACTATTTCACTATTTATCTGTTCATTCTATTCCTCTATTCATTTGCACCCAATATTTTATTTACCTATTAATCTGTTCCCTCTCCTCTATTAATCAAATAGTCGGTTCCAACTTCTCTACATAATTCTATTAACTTTCTCTTCTCTCTTCTATGTCCCTGTGCATCTCTTCCCGCTATTCTATGTCCCTATACAACTGTTCCCTCTTTATACTATTGCTCTACTTAACTTTTCCCTCTTTATTCTGTTTTTTCTGTTTACCTGTTCCCTCTTTATTCTGTTTCTGTATTGACCTGTTCCCTCTTCGTTTTCTTTCCATATTAATCTTTTCCCTCGTTTCTATTTCTCTCTTTATCTGTTAACACGGTTCTATTTCTCCGTTCATCCTGTTCCCTCAATACTATTTCACTATTTATATGTTTACTCTATTCCATTCCTCTAGTTATCTGTGCCCAATATTTTATTTATCTATTAATCTGTTCCCTCTTCTCTATTAATCAAATAATTTGTTCCAACTTCTGTATGTAATTCTATTATTTTTCTTTTCTCTCTTCTTTCTGTGTCCCTCTGTATCTTTTCCCTCTTCATTCTATGATGTCCCTATGCACCTGTTCCCTCTTTATTCTCTCTCCGTTTACCTGTTCCCTCCTCTTTATCTTTCCATAACAATCTCTTCCCTCGATTCTATGTCTCTTTATCTGTTCTCTCTTCTTACTATCTCACTATAATTCTCTTCTCTCTTCTTGCTATTTCTCTCTTTACCTGTTCCCGCTTCTTTCAATTTCAATCTTTATCAGTTCTCGCGATACTATTTCTCCGATAATCCTAGTCAATTTCTGTGTTTATCTGCTCTCTCTTCTTTCAATTTCTCCTTTATTTATTCCCTCTATTCGATTTCTCTTTTCATCTGTTCCCCGCTAATCGATTGCTTCATTGGTCTGTTCCCTCTTCTCACTATTAATTCATTCCCTCTGTTCTATTTCACTGTTTATCTGTTCCCTCGTTTCTATTTCTTTTTCTCTGTTCCCTCTAATCTATTTCTCTATTAATCTGTCCCCACTGATCTATTTGTCTGTTCCCTCAATACGATTTCACTATTTATCTGTTTACTCTATTCCATTCCCCTATTCATCTGTGCCCAATATTTTATTTAGCTATTAATCTGTTCCCTCTTCTCTCTATTAATCAAATCATCTGTACCAACTTCTCGCTATAAATCTATTAATTTACTTCCCCTTCTATGTCCCCAATTATCGGTTCCCTTGACTCTATGTCCCTGTTTATCTGTTCCCTCGACCCTTTGTCCTTATACATCTATTCCGTCTTTATTCTATTACTCAGTTTTCCTGTTCCCATTTTATTCTGTTTGCTATTTTCCTGTTCCCTCTTTATTCTATTGATCTACTGTCCTGTTCCCTCTTTATTTCATTTCTATTTGCCTGTTCCCTCTTTATTCTGTTTCTCTGTTTACCTGTTCCCTCTTCTTTCTCATTCCAAATTAATCTTTTCCCTCGATTCTGTCGCTCTTTATCCGTGCTCTCTTCTTTCTATCTCTCCTTAGCTGTACTCTCTGCATTCTATTTCTCTCCTTAGCTGTTCCCTCGATTCTATTTCTTTATTCACCTATTCCCATCGATTCTGATTATCTAATCATGTGTTCCCGCTAATCAATATATCTATTCATCTTTTCCCACTATTAAACTATTAATTTTTTCTGTTATCTCCAATCTACTTCCCTACTAATCATTTCACTATTTACTATTAATCTGTCCCAACTCATCGATTTCTCCGTATGGTCTATCCCATTCCTCTTTCAATCTGTGCCCAATATTTTATTTATCGATTAATCTGTTCCCTTTTCTATCTATTAATCAAAAATCTGTTCCAATTTTGCTATATAAATCTATTAATTTACTCTTCCCTTCTTTTTCTATGTCCCTATACATCTGTTCCCTCTTTTATCTATGATGTCCCTATACATCTGCTCCCGCTATTATATTTCTCTGTTAACATCTTCCCTCTTTATTCTATTTCTTCATTTATCTTTTCTCTCTTTATTCTGTTTCTCCATTAACCTGTTCCCTTTTTATTCTTTTTCCTATTTACCAGTTCCCTCTTCTTTAACTTTCCATAATAATCTTTTCCCTTGATTCTGTTTCTTTTTCTGTCCTCTCTTCTTACAGTTTCACTATAATTCTGTTCCCTCTTCTTTCTATTTCTCTCTTTATCTGTTCCCGCGGTTCTATTTCTCCGTTCATCCTGTTCACTTTAATCAATTTCTCTATTTATCTGTTCTCTCTTCTTTCTTTTTCTCTTTTTATCTGTTCCTCCTAATCAATTTTTGTATTAGTCTGTTCCCTCTTGTCACTAATAATTTATCCCCATCTTCTATTTCACTGTTATTCTGTTCCCTCTGTTCCCTCGATCCTGTATCTCTCTTCATCTGTGCTCTCTTCTTTCTATTTCTCTCTTCATCTGTTCCCATCAATTTTGATTATCTATTCATCTATTCCCATCGATTCTGATTATCTATTCATGTGTTCCCACTAATCTATATATGCATTCATCTATTCCCATTATTATCTTACTCAATTTTACTGTTCTCTCCTATCTATTTCTCTACTAATCTTTTCCCTTTAATCTATTTCTCCATTATCCTGTCCCCACTAATCTATTTCTCTATTTAACTGTTCCCTCAATACTATTTCACTATTTATCTGTTTACTCTATTCTATTTCTCTATTCATCTTTTAATCTGTGCCCAATATTTTATTTATCTATTAATCTGTTCCCTCTTCTCTCTATTAATCAAATAATCCGTTCCAATTACTCTACATAATTCAATTAATTTTCTCTTCTCTCTTCTTTCTGTCCCTATACTTCTGTTCCCTCATGTCTCTATGATCTCCCTGTGCATCTCTTCCCGGTATTCTGTGTCCCTATAGAACTGTTCCCTCTTTATACTATTGCTCTACTTAACTTTTCCCTCTGTATTCTGTTTTTCTTATTACCTGTTCCCTATTAATTCTAATGCCCTAGTTACCTGTTCCCTCTCCATTTACCTGTTCCCTCGCCATTCTGTTGCTCCATTTACCTGCTCCCCCTTTCTCTCTCTTTTTACCTGTTCCCTCTTCTTTCACTTTCCAAATTAAACTTTTCCCTCGATTCTGTTTCTCTCTTTATCTGTACTCCCTTATTCCTATTTCTCTCCTTATCTGTTCCCTCGATTCTATTTCTTTATTCATCTGTTCCCATCGATTCTGATTATCTAATCATCTGTTCCTGCTAATCTAATTCTCTATTAATTCCTTCCCTCTAATCTATTTTTTTTCCAGTTCTTTCTTATCTTTTCTCTATTTATCTGTTCCCTCAGTACTATTTCACTATTTATCTGTTTACTCTATTCCATTCCTCTATTCATCTGTGCCCAATATCTCTTTTGGGGTCATTGTTCTTGGATCCCTATGGGTTCGCTATGGGGTCGCTATGTATCGCTCTGGAGGTGCAGTATTTCTATACGGCCACAAGGTGGCGCTATGGCGTTGCAGTACCCATATCCACCACTGGGTGTCGCTGCGTCTCCGTATCTCTATGGGGACACTGTGTTTCACTATTTCTCTGTTTACTCTATTCCATTCCTCTATGCATCTGTGCCCAATTATTATTAATCTATTAATCTGTTCCCTCTTTTCTCTATTAATCAAATAACCTGCTCCATTTTCTCGCTATAAATCTATTAATTTACTCCCTCTTCTATGTTCCCGATTATCGGTTCCCTTGTCTCTATGTCCCTGTTTATCCGTTCCCTCGATTCTTTGTCCTTACACATCTGTTCTGTCATTATTGTTTTCTATTAACCTGTCCCCTCTTTATTCTATTGCTCTATTTTCCTTTCCCCTCTTAATTTCGTTTCTATTTCCCTGCTCCATCTTAATTCTGATTCTCTATTTACCTGTTCCCTCTTCTTTCTCATTCCAAATTATTCTTCTCCCTCGATTCTATTTCTTTCTTTGTCTGTCCTCTCTTCTTACTATTTCTTCGTTTAACTGTTCCTGCGATTCTATTTCTCTCTTTATCTGTTTCTCCTAATCAATTTCTCTATTAGTTCGTTCCCTTTTCTCACTGTTATTCTGTTCCCTTTGTTCTATTTCACTGTTAATCTGTTCCCTCTGTTCTTTTCCTTTCTTTATCAGTTCCTGCTATTCTATGGCCCTATACATATTTTTCTCTCTTTATTCTCTTTCTCTATTTACATGTTCACTCTTTATTATTTTTTTCTATTTTTCAGTTCCCTCTTTATACTATTTCTCTATTTCTCTGTTCCCTCTTCTTTCTCTTTCCATAATAATCTTTTCCCTCGATTCTTTTTCTCTCTCTATCTGTTCTCTCTTCTTACTCTTTCACTATAAATCTGTTCCCTTTTCCTTCTATTTCACTCTTTATCTGTTCCCGCGATTCTATTTCTCCATTCGTTCTGTTCCCTCTGATCGATTTCTCTATTTACCTGTTCTCTCTTCATTCTATTTCTCTTATCTGTTCCCTCTAATCGATTTTTCTTTTTATCTGTTCCCCCTAATCTATTTCTTGATTTGTCTGTTCCCTCTTATCACTATTAATTTATTCCCTTCTGTTCTATTTTTCTGTTAATCTGTTCCCTCTGTTCTGTTTCACTCTTAATCTCTTCCCTGGATCTATTTCTCTTTCTCTGTTCCCTCCAATCTATTTCTCAATTCATCTGTCACCACTAATCTATTTCTCTAATTATCTGTGCCCAATATTTTATTTATCTCTTCCCTCTTCTCTTTAATAAACACATCATCTGTTCCAACTACTCTACATAATTCTATAAATTTTCTCTTCTGTCTTCGTTCTGTCCCTATTCTTCTGTTCCCTCTTCTATGATCTCCCTGTGCTTCTCAACTAGCTGTTCTATGTCCCTATTAAACTGTTCCCTCTTTATTCTATTGTTCTATTTAACTTTTCCCTCTTTATTCTGTTCTTCTTTTTACCTGTTCCCTCTTCTTTCCATTTCCATAATAATCTTTTCCCACGATTCTATTTCTCTCTTCATCTGTTCCCTCGATTCTATTTCTTTATTCATCTGTTCCCATCTATTTTGATAATCTATTCGTCTATTCCCATCGATTCTGATTATCTAATCATCTATTCCCGCTAATCTATTTCACTATTTATCTCCTCCCCCCATCTATTTCTCCATTATTCTGTTCAGTCTTATCTATTTCTCTATTTATCTGTTCCCTCAACACTATTTCGCTGTTTTTCTGTTTACTCTATTCCATTCCTCTATTTATCTGTGCCCAATATTTTATTTATCTATTAATCTGTTCCCTCTTCTCTCTGTTAATCAAATAATCTGTTCCAACTTCTCTACATAATTCTATTCATTTTCTCTTCTTTCTATGTCTCTGTGCTTCTCTTCCCGCTATTTATGTCCCTATACAACTGTTCCCTCTTCATACTGTTTCTGTATTTATCTATTCCCTCTTCTTTTTCTTTCCATATTTATCTTTTCCCTCGATTCTATTAATCTCTTTATCTGTTCTCTCTTCTTATAATTTCACTATAAATCTATTCTCTCTTCTTTCTATTTTCTCCTTATCTGTTCCCATTGGTTCTGATTAGCTATTCATCTATTCCCATCGATTCTGATTATCTAATCATCTGTTCCCACTGATCTATGTATCTATTCATCTTTTCTTGCTATTATATTTTATTACTTTACTGTTCCCTCCAATCTATTCCTCTACTAATCTCTTCCCTCTAATCTATTTCTCTATTAGTCTGTCCCCACTGTTCTATTTCTGTTTATCTGTTCCCTCAATACTTTTTCACTATTTATGTGTTTACTCCATTCCATTCCTCTATTCATCTGTGCCCTGTATGTTATTTACCTATTAATCCATTCCCTCTTCTCTTTATTAATCAAATAATCTGTTCCAACTTATCTCTAAATCTAGTAATTGACTCTTCCCTCTTTATTCTATGTTCCTATACACCCGTTCCCTCTTTATTCTTTTTCACTGTTTACCTGTTCCCTCCTCTTTATCTTTCCATAACAATCTCTTCCCTCGATTCTATTTCTCTTTATCTGTTCTCTCTTACTATTTCACTATAAATCTGTTCTCTCTTCTTTCTCTGTTTCCTCTTCGTTCTATTTTTCTGTTTTTATTTCTCTTTCATCTATTCCCTCTATTCGATTTCTCTTTTTATCTCTTCCCCCTAATCGATTGGTCTGTTCCCTCTTTTCACTATTAATTTATTCATTCTGTTCTATTTCACTTTCAGTCTGTTCCCTCGTTTCTATTTCATTTTCTCTGTTCCCACTAATCTATTTCTCTATTTATCTGTTCCCTCAGTACGATTTCCCTATTTATCTGTGTACTCTATTCCATTCCTCTTTTAATCTGTGCCCAATATTTATCTGTTAATCTGTTCCCTCCTCTCTCTATTAATTAATAATCGGTTCCCGCTATTCTATTTCTCTATTAACCTCTTCCCTCTTTATTCTATCTCTCCATTTACCCTTTCTCTCTTTATTCTCTTTCCCCATTTACCTGTTCCCTTTTTATTCTTTTTTCTATTTACCATTATGTATCTGTTCATCTTTTCTCGCAATTATATTTTACTATTTTACTGTTCCCTCCAGTCTATTTCTCTACTAATCTCTTCCCTCTAATCTATTTCTCTATTCATCTGTCCCCAGTACTCTGTTTCTCTGTTTACCTGTTCCCTCAATACCATTTCACTATTTTTCTGTTTACTGCATTCCTCTATTAATCTGTGCCCTGTGTGTTATTTCTCTATTAATCCGTTCCCTCTTCTCTCTATTAATCAAATAACCTGTCCCAACTTCTCTCTATATATCTAGTAATTGAACCATTCCCTCTCTTTATTCTCTCTCTCTAGTTTCCAGTTTCCTCTTTATTCTGTTTCTCTATTTACCTGTTCGCTCTTCTTTTTCTCTTTCCAAATTAATATTTAACCTCGATTCTATTTCTCTTAATCCGTGCTCTCGTCTTTCTATTTCTCTCTTTGCTCTCATCTTCCTATTTCTCTTTATTTGTTCCCTTGATTTTCTTTCTTTATTCATCTGTTCTCATAAATTTTGATGATCTATTCATCTATTCCCATCCGTTCTGATTATCTAGTCATCTGCTCCCGCTTATCTATTTCTCTATTCATCTCTTCCCTCTAATCTATTTCTCTTTATCTATTCCCTCAACACTATTTCCATCGATCTGTTCCTTATTCTATGATGTCCCTGTGCATCTGTTCCCTTTTCTTTCTGTGTCCCTGTCCATCTTCTCCTGCCATTCTATGTCCCTATACAACTGTTCCTTCTTTATTCTATTGCTCTATTTACCAGTCTCTATTTACCAGCTCTCTCTTTATACCGTTTTTGATTTACCTCTTCCCTCTTTATTCTATTTCTCTATTTATCAGTTCCCTCTTCTTTCTCTTTCCAGAATGCTCATTTCCCTCGATTCTGTTACTCTCCTTAGCTGTACTCTCTTCTTCCTATTTCTCTCCTCAGCTGTTCCCTCGATTCTATTTCTTTATCTATTCCCATCGATTCTGATTATCTAATCATGTGTTCCTGCTAATCTATATATCTGTTCTTCTTTTCCCACTATTATATTATTAATTTTTTCTGTTCTCTCCGATCTATTTCTCTACTAATCATTTCACTTCAATCAATTTCTCAATTAATCTCTTCCCTCTAATCTATTTCTCTATTTATCTGTTCCCTCATTACGATTTCACTCTTTATCTGTTTACTCTATCTCATTCATCTGTTCACCTATTCATCTGTTCCCTGTTCTCTATTAATCAAATAATCGGTTCTAACTTCTCTACATAATTCTATTAATTTTCTCTTCTCTCTTCTATGTCCCTATACAACTCTTCCCTCTTTATACTATTGCTCTACTTAACTTTACCCTCTTTATTCTGTTTTTTCGGTTTACCTGTTCCCTCTTTATTCTGTTTCTGTATTTACCTGTTCCCTCTTCTTTCTCATTCCAAACTAATCTTTTCCCTCGGTTCTATTTCTGTCTTTATCTTTTCTCTCTTCGTACTATTTCTCTGCTTCTCCATTCCCTCTTTTTTTCAATTGCTCTATTTACCTGTTCCCTCTTAATTCTAATGCTTTAATTACCTGTTTTCTCTCCATTTACCTGTTCCCTCTACATTCTCTCTCTCTCTTTTTACCTGTTCCCTCTTCTTTCTCTTTCCAAATTTGTCTTTTCCCTCGATTCTATTTCTTTATTCATCTGTTTCCATTGATATTATCCGTTCATCTATTCCCATCGATCCTGATTATCTATCATCTGTTCCCTTTAATCTATTTATCTGTTCATCTTTTCATGCTATTATATTTTTCTATTTTTCTCTTCCCACTAATCTATTTCTCTATTTATCTGTCCCCTCAATGGTATTTGACCCATTTATTTATTATTTATGCTATTTTCACTCATCATATTTTTACTCTATTCATTTCCTCTATTAATCTGTGCCCAGTATTTTATTTATCTATTAATCTGTTCCCTCTTCTCTATTAATCAAATAATTTGTTCCAACTTCTCTATATAATTCTATTATTTTACTCTTCTCTCTTCGTCCCTCTGTATCTGTTCCCTCTTCATTCTATGATGTCCCTGTGCACCTGTTCCCTCTTTATTCTCACTCTGTTTACCTGTTCCCTCTTCTTTATCTTTCCATAACAATCTCCTCCCTCGATTCTATGTCTCTTTATCTGTTCTCTCTTCTTACTATCTCACTATAATTCTCTTCTCTCTTCTTGCTATTTCTCTCTTAATCTGTTCCCACTTCTTTCAATTTCAATCTTTATCAGTTCTCACGATACTATTTCTCTGATAATCCTAGTCAATTTTTCTGTTTATCTGCTCTCTCTTCCTTCAATTTCTCTTTTCATCTGTTTCCCGATAATCGATTGCTTCATTGGTCTGTTCCCTGTTCTCACTATTAATTCATTCCCTCTGTTCTATTTCACTGTTTATCTGTTCCCTCGTTTCTATTTCTTTTTCTCTCTTCCCTCTAATCTATTTCTTTATTAATCTGTCCCCACTCATCTATTTATCTGTTCCCTCAATACGATTTCACTATTTAGCTTTTTACTCTATTCCATTCCTCTATTCATCTGTACCCAATATTTTATCTCTTCTAATCTGTTCCCTCTTCTCTCTATTCATCAAATAACCTGTTCCATCTTCGCCCTATAAATCTTTTAATTTACTCTTCCCTTTTATTTGTGTCCCTATTTACCTGCTCCCCCTTCTTTCTATGATGCCCCTATACATCTGTTCCCTCTTTTTTTCCATGTCCCTATACAACTCTTCCCTCTTTATTCTCTTGCTCTATTTTCCAGTTCCCTCTTTATTCTGTTTCTCTGTTTACCTCTTCCTTCTTGATACTATTGATCTATTTATCTGTTCCCTCAATACTTTTTCACTATTTGTCTGTTTACTCTATCCATTCCTCTATATCTGTGCTCAATATTTTACCTATTACTCTCTTCCTTCTTCTCTTTATTAAACACATCATCTGTTCCAACTTCTCTCTATAAATCTATTTACTCCCTCTTTGTTTTGTGTCCCTATTTGCCTGCTCCCTCTTTATTCTGTTTCTCTACTTACCTGTTCCCTCTTCTTTCTCATTCCAAATTAATCTTTTCCCTCGATTCTACGTCGCTCTTTATCCGTGCTCTCTTCTTTCGACGTCACTCTTTATCCATGCTCTCTTCTTTCTACGTCGCTCTTTATCCCTGCTCTCTTCTTTCTATCTCTCCTTAGCTGTAATCTCTACATTCTATTTCTCTCCTTAGCTGTTCCCTCGATTCTATTTTGTTATTGACCTAATCCCATCAATTCTGATTATCTAATCACGTGTTCCCACTAATCAATATATCTATTCATCTTTTCCCACTATTATACTATTAATTTTTTCTGTTCTCTCCAATCTATTTCTCTACTAATCATTTCACTTTAATTTATTTACTATTAATCTGTCCCAACTAATCTATTTCTCTATATCATCTCTCCCATTCCTCTTTTAATCTGTGCCCTGTATTTTATTTAGCTATTAATCTGTTCCCTTTTCTCTCTATTAATCAAAAATCTGTTCCATCTTTGCTATATAAATCTATTAATTTACTCTTCTTTTTTATGTCCCTATATTTCTGTTCCCTCTTTTATCTGATGTCCCTATACATCTGCTTCTGCTATTATATTTCTCTGTTAACCTCTTCCCTCTTTATTCTATTTCTCTATTAACCTGTTCCCTCTTTATTCTATAGCTCTTCATCTTTTCTCTCTTTATTCTGTTTCTCCATTTACCTGTTCCCTTTTTATTCTTTTTCCTTTTTACCAGTTCCCTCTTCTTTATCTTTCCATAATAATTTTTTCCCTTGATTCTGTTTCTCTCTCTGTCCTCTCTTCTTACAGTTTCACTGTAATTCTGTTCCCTCTCTTTATCTGTTCCCGCGGTTCTATTTCTCCGTTCATCCTGTTCCCTCTCATCAATTTCTCTATTTATCTATTCTCTCTTCCTTCTTTTTCTCTTTTATCTCTTCCCCCTAATCGATTTCTCTATTAGTCTGTTCCCTCTTGTCACTAATAATTTATCCCCTGTTCTATTTCACTGTTAATCTGTTCCCTCGATAGTATCTCTCTCTTCATCTGTGCTCTCTTCTTTCTATTTCTCTCTTTATTTGTAATCTCTTTTTTCTATTTCTCTATTCATCGATTGTGATTATCTAGTCATGTGTTCCCTCTATTCTATTTCTCTATTAATCTCGTCCCTCTAATCTATTTTTTCTGTTGTTTCTTATCTATTTCTCTATTTATCTGTTCCCTCAGTACTATTTCACTATTTATCTGTTTACTCTATTCAATTCCTCTATTCAACTGTGTCCAATATTTTAGTTATCTAATAATTTCTTCCCTCTTCTCTCTATTAATCCAATAATCTGTTCCATCTATTAATTTACTCTTCCCTCTCCTTTTCTATGTCCCTATACCTGAGTTCCCTCTTTTTCCTACAATGTCCCTGTGCATCTCTTCCCACTATTCTATGTCCCTAGACAACTGTTCCCTCTTTATTCTGTTGTTCTGTTTACCTGTTCCCGCTTCTTTCCCTTTCCATAATAATCTTTTCCCTTGATTCTATTTCTCTCTGTTCTCTCTTCTTTCTATTTCTCTACTTTTCTGTACTCACTTCTTGCTATTTCTTTCCTTATGTTCCCTCGATTCTATTTCTTTATTCATCTGTTCCCATCGATATTATCTATTCATCTATTCCCATCGATTCCAATTATCTAATCATCTGCTCCCTCTAATTTATTTATCTGTTCATCTTTTCATGCTATTATATTTTTCTCTTCCCACTAATCTATTTCTCTATTGATCTGTCCCCTCAATGCTATTTCACTATTTATCAGTTTACTCTATCCCATTCCTCTATTCATCTGTTCCCAATATTTTATCTCTCTATTAATCTGTTCCATTTTCTCTCTGTTAATCAAGTAATCTGTTCCAACTTATGTACATAATTCTATTAATTTACTCCCTCTTCTATCTATTTCTCTCTTTTACTCTTCCCTCTTCATTCTGTTTCTCCATTTACCAGATGACTCTCCTTTCTCTCTCTCTCTCTCTATTTACTGGTTCCCTCTCCTTCGTACTTCTCTCTTTAGCTGCGCGCTCTTCTTTCTATTTCTCTCCCTTTGTGTTCCTTGGATTCTCTTTCTTTATTCATCTTTTCCCATCGATTCTGATTATCTAATCATGTGTTCCCACTAATCTATATATGCATTCATCTTTTCCCGTTATTATATTACTCAATTTTTCTGTTCTCTCCAATCTATTTCTCTACTAATCTTTTCCCTTTAATCTATTTCTCCATTAATCTGTCCCCACTAGTCTATTTCTCTATTTAATTGTTCCCTCAATACTATTTCACTATTTATCTCTTTATTCCATTCCTCTATTCATCTCTGCCCAATATTTTATTTATCTATTAATCTGTTCCCTCTTCTCTCTATTAATAAAAAATCTATTCCAACTTCGCTATATACATCTACTCTTTTATTCTTACCTTCTCTTTCTATGTCCCTATACATATGTTCCCTCTTATATCTCTGATGTCCCTATGCATCTGTTCCCGCTATCCTATTTCTCTGTTAACCTTTTCCCTCTTTACTCTGTTTCTCCATTTACCTGTTCCCTTTCTATTCTTTTTCCAGTTTACCAGTTCCCTCTTTATTCTATCGGTCTATTTACCAGTTCCCTCTTCTTTATCTTTCCATAATAATCTTTTCCCTCGATTCTGTTTCTCTCTTTATCTGTCCTCTCTTCTTACAGTTTCACTATACTTCTGTTCACTCTTCTTTCTATTTCACTCTTTATCTGTTCCCGCGGTTCTATTTCTCCGTTCATCCTGTTCCCTCTCATCATTTTCTCTATTTATCTGTTCTCTCTTCCTTCTTTTTCTCTCTTACCTATTTTCTCTAATCGATTTCTCTATTTGTCTGTTCCCTCTTGTCACTAATAATTTATCCCCTGTTCTATTTCACCATTAATCTATTTCCTCTGTTCCCTCGATACTACATCTCTCTTCATCTGTACTCTCTTCTTTCCATTTCTCTATTTGTAATCTCTTTTTTCTATTTCTTTATTCATCTGTTCCCATCCATTTTGATTATCTATTCGTCTATTCCCATCGATTCTGATTATCTAATCATCTATTCCCGCTAATCTATTTCACTATTTATCTCCTCCCCCCATCTATTTCTCCATTATTCTGTTCAGTCTTATCTATTTCTCTATTTATCTGTTCCCTCAACACTATTTCGGTGTTTATCTCTTTACTCTATTCCATTCCTCTATTCATCTGTGCCCAATATTTTATTTATCTATTAATTTGTTCCCTCTTCTCTATTAATCAAATAATCTGTTCCAACTTCTCTACATAATTCTATTAATTTTCTCTTCTTTCTTTGTCCATGTGCTTCTCTTCCTGCTATTCTATGTCCCTATACAACTGTTCCCTCTTTATTCTGTTTCTGTATTTATCTATTCCCTCTTTTTTTTCTTTCCATAATTATCTTTTCCCTCGATTCTATTAATCTCTTTATCTGTTCTTTTCTTACAATTTCTCTATAAATCTATTCTCTCTTCTTTCTATTTTCTCCTTATCTGTTCCCATTGGCTCTGACTAGCTATTCGTCTATTCCCATCATTTCTGATTATCTAATCATCTGTTCCCACTGATCTATGTATCTGTTCATCTTTTATCGCTATTATATTTTACTATTTTACTGTTCTCTCCAATTTATTCCTCTACTAATCTCTTCCCTCTAATCTATTTTTCTACTAGTCTGTCCCCACTATTCTATTTCTCTGTTCCCTCAATACTTTTTCACTATTTATCTGTTTACTCTATTGCATTCCTCTATTAATCTGTGCCCTATTATTTGTAGTTATTTATCTATTAATCCGTTCCCTCCTCTCTCTGTTAATCAAATAACCTGTTCCAACTTCGCCCTATAAATCTATTAATCTACTTTTCCCTTTTATTTCTGTGTCTCTATTTGCCTGCTCCCTCTTTATTCTTTCTCTATTTACCTGTTCCTTCTTTCTCATTCCAGATTAATCTTTTCCTTCGATTCTCTTTCCCTATTTACCCGTCCCCTCTTTTATTCTCTTTCCCTATTTAACCGTCCCCTCTTTTATTCTCTTTTTCTGTATTTACCCGTTCCCTCATTATACTATTTCTATATTTACCTGTTACCTCTTCTTTATCTTTCCATAACAATCTCTTCCTTCTATTTTATTTCTCTTTATCTTTATCTGTTCTCTCTTTATACTATTTCACTATAATTCTGTTCTCTCTTCTTTCTATTTCTCTCTGTATCTGTTCCCACTTCTTTCAGTTTCAATCTTTATGTGTTCTCGCGATACTATTTCTCCGATCATTCTGTTCCCTCTAGTCAATTTCTCTATTTATCTGCTCTCTCTTCTTTCAATTTCTCTTTTATCTATTCCCTCTATTCGATTTCTCTTTTCATCTGTTCCCCCTAACCGATTGCTTCATTGGTCTGTTCCCTCTTCTCACTATTAATTTATTTACTCTGTTTTATTTCACTATTAATCTGTTTCCTAGTTTCTATTTCTTTTCTCTGTTCCCTCCATTCCATTCCTCTATTCATCTGTGCCCAATATTTCTTTTTGGGTCATTCTTCTTGGGGTCAATTTTGGGGTCGCTATGAATCACTCTGGAGGAGCAGTATTTCTATACGGCCACAAGGCGGCGCTATGGCGTTGCAGTACCCATATCCCACCACTGGGTGTCGCTGTGTCTCCGTATCTCTATGAGGTCACTGTGTTTCACTATTTATCTGTTTTCTCTATTCCTTTCCTCTATTCATCTGTGCCCGATATTTTATTTATCTATTAATCTGTTCCCTCTTCTCTCCATTAATTAATCTGTTCCATCTATTAATTCACTTTTCCCTCTCTTTTTCTATGTCCCTATAAATCTGTTCCTCTTCTATCTATGATGTCCGTGTGCATCTCTTCCTGCTTCTTTCTATGTCCGTGTACATCGCTTCCCGCTATTTTTTGTTCCTATTAAACTGTTTCCTCTTAAGCTATTGCTCTGTTTATGTTTTCCCTATTTATTCTGTTTTTCTATTTACCTGTTCCCGCTTCTTTCCATTTCCATAATAATCTTTTCCCTTGTTTCTATTTCTCTCTCTACCTGTACTTTCTTCTTCCTATATCTCTCTTTATCTGTTCCCTCGATTCTATTTCTTTATTCAACTATTCCCATGGATTCTGATTTTCTAATCATGTGTTCTCGCTAATCTATATATCTGTTCATCTTTTCCCACTATTACATTGTTAATTTTTTTTTCACTCCAATCTATTTCTCTACTAATCTTTTCCCTCTAATCTATTTCTCTATTAATCTGTCCCAACCTATTTTTCTATTTATCTGTTCCCTCAATACTATTCCACTCTTTCTTTGTTAATTCTATCCCATTCCTCTTAATTTTAATCTGTGCCCAATATTTATTTATCTGTTAATCTGTTCCCTCTTCTCTCTATTAAATAATCTGTTCCAATTTCTCGCTATAAATCTATTAATTTACTCCCTCTTCTATGTCCCCGATTATCGGTTCCCTTCACTCTATGTCTCTTTATCCGTTCCCTCAACTCTTTGTCCTTATACATCTGTTCCGTCTTTATTCTATTACTCTATTTTCCTGTTCCCTTTTTATTCTGTTTTCTATTTACCTGTTCCCTCTTTATTCTATTGCTCTATTTTCCTTTTCCCTCTTTATTTCATTTCTATTTGCCTGCTCCCTCTTTATTCTGTTTCTCTATTTACCTGTTCCCTCTTCTTTCTCATTCCAAATTAATCCTTTCCCTCGATTCTATTTCTTTCTTTATCTGTTCTCTCTTCTTACTATTTCTTCGTTTAACTGTTCCTGCGATTCTATTTCTCTATTTATCTATTCCCCCTAAACGATTTCTCTTTTTATCTGTTCCCCCTAATCAATTTTTCTATTAGTCTGTTCCCTCTTCTCACTGTTATTCTTTCCCTTTATTCTATTTCACTGTTAATCTGTTCCCTCCGTTCTTTTCCTCTCTTTATCAGTTCCTGCTTTTCTATGTCCATAAACACCCGATCCCTCTTTATTCTGTTTCTCCATTTACCTTTTATTCTCTTTATTCTCTTTCTCCATATACCTCTTCCCCTCTTTATTCTGTTGTTCTGTTTAGCAGTTCCCTCTTTATTCTCTTTCTCTATTTACATGTTCACTCTTTATTCTTTTTCTATATTTACCAGTTCCGTCTTTATACTCTTTCTCTCTTTATCAACTCCTTATTTTTCTTTCCATTACAAACTTTTCCCTCGATTCTATGTCTCTTTATCTGTTCTCTCATCTTACTCTTTCACTGTGAATCTGTTCCCTTTTCCTTCTATTTCGCTCTTTATCTGTTCCCGCGATTCTATTTCTCAGTTCATTCTGTTCCCTCTAATTGATTTCTCTTTTTATCTGTTCCCCCTAATCATTTTCTCTACTTGTCTGTTTCCTCTTCTCACTATTAATTTATTCCCTCTGTTTTGTTTCGCTCTTAATCTGTTCCCTGGATCTATTTCTCTTTATCTGTTCCCTGCAATCTATTTCACAATTAATTTGTCCCTACTAATCTATTTCTCTATTTATCTGTTCCCTCAATGTGATTTCAGTATATCTGTTTACTCTATTCCATTCCTCTATTAATCTGTACCCAATATTTTATCTATCTTTTAATCTGTTCCCGCTTCTCTCTATTCATCAAATAACCTGTTCCAACTTGACCCTACAAAACTTTTAATTTACTCTTCCTGTTTATTTCTGTGTTCCCATTTACCCGCTCCCTCTTCTTTCTATGATGCCCCTATACATCTGTTCCCTCTTTTTTCTATGTCCCTATACAACTCTTCCCTCTTTATTCTTTTTCTATATTTACCTGTTCCCTCTTTATTGTTTCTATATTTTTCTGATCCTGCTTCTTTCTCTTTCCATATTAATCTTTTCCCTTGATTCCGTTTCTCTTTATCTGTTCTTTTTTTTTTTTTTTTTTTTACTATTTCACCATAAGTGGCCCCCTCCCTCCTATTTGCATATCGACCGGCCCCTCCCTCCTATTTGCATATGGACCCACCCCTCCCTCATATTTGCATATCGACCCGCCCCTCCCTCCTATTTGCATATAGACCCGCCCCTCGACCCTATTTGCATATCGACCCGCCCCTCGACCCTATTTGCATATCGACCCGCCCCTCGACCCTATTTGCATATCGACCCGCCCCTCGACCCTATTTGCATATCGACCCGCCCCTCCCTCCTATTTGCATATCGACCCGCCCCCTCGACCATATTTGCATATCGACCCTCCATCCCGACCCTATTTGCATATCGACCCGCCCCCTCGACCGGTATCCTATTATTTCTCTATTAATCTGTCCCCACTGTTCTGTTGCTCTATTTGCTGTTCCCTCCATACTATTTCACTCTTTATCTGTTTACTCTATTCCATTCCCCTGTTCATCTGTGCCCAATATCTCTTTTGAGGTCGTTGTTCTTTGGGTCGCTATGGGGTCGCTATGTATCGCTCTGGAGGTGCAGTATTTCTATACGGCCACAAGGCGGCGCTATGGCGTTGCAGTATCCATATCCACCACTGGGTGTCTCCGTATCTCTATGGCGACGCTGTGTTTCACTATTCATCTGTTTATTCCGCTCCTCTATTCATCTGTGCCCAATATTTTATTTATCTATTAATCTGTTCTCTCTTCTCTCTATTAATGAAATAATCTGTTCCAACTTCTCACTATAAACCTATTAATTTACTCCCTCTTCTATCTATTTCTCCATTTATCGCTTACCACTTTTCTGTTTCTCACTTTACCTGTTCCCCTTTTTCTATGTCCCTATACACCTGTTCCCTCTTATTTTACTGCTCAATTTACCTGTTCCCTCCTTATTCTGGTTTCTATTTACATGTTTCCTCTGAATTCTATTTCTGTATTTATCCATTCCCTCTTCTTTCTCTTTCCATAATAATCTTTTCCCTCGATTCTACATCTCTTTAACTGTACTCTCTTCTTACTATTTCTCCATTTAACTGTTCCCTCTCTATTCTGTTCTCCGTTTTCCTCTTCCCTCTTTATTCTCTTTCTCTATTTACCTGTTCACTCTTTATTCTTTTTCTATATTTAGAATTTCTCTCTTCGTCCTCTCTTCTTACTGTTTCTCCATTTAACTGTTCCTGCGATTCTATTTCTCTCTTTATCTATTCCCCCAATCGATTTCCCTATTTATCTGTTCCCTCTTCTCACTGTTAATCCGTTCCCTTTGTTCTTTTCCTCTCTTTATCAGTTCCTGCTATTCTATTTCCCTATACACCTGTTCCCTCTTTATTCTATTGTTCTATTTTCCTCTTCCCTCTTTATTCTGTTGTTCTGTTTACCAGTTCCCTCTTGGTTCTCTATTTACATGTTCACTCTTTATTCTTTTTATTTACCAGTACCCTCTTTATACTATTTCTCTATTTATCTGTTCCCTCTTCTCTCTATTAATCAAATAATCTGTTCCAACTTCTCAAGAAATCAATTTACTCCCTCCTCTATCTATTTCTCCCTTTATCTCTTCCCGCTCTACTATTCCTCTCATTTACTCTTCCCTCTTCTTTATTTTTCTCCATTTACCTGTTCCCTCTTCTTTCTCTCGCTCTATTTACCTGTTCCACAGCTCTACTTTGTCTTTCCAAATTAATCTTTTCCCTCAATTCTATTTCTCTCTTTATCTGTGCTCTCTTCTTTCTATTTTCTCTGTATTTGTTCCCTTGATTCTATTTTTGTATTCAACTGTTCCCATAGATTTTGATTATCTATTCGTCTCTTCCCACCCATTCTGATTATCTGATCCTCTGTTCCCGCTAATCTATTTCTCTATTTATCTGTTCCCTCTTATGTATTTCACTCTTTATCTGTTTACTCTATTCCATTCCTCTATTCATCTGTGGCCAATATTTTATTTATCTATTAATCTGTTCCCTCTTCTCTTTATTAAACAAATCATCTGTTCCCTCTTGTTTATATATCTATTAATTTGTTCCCTCTTTATTCCGTGTCCCTATTTACCTCTTCCCTCTTCTTTCTCTTTCCAAAATAATCTTTTCCCTCGATTCTATTTCTCTCTTCATCTGTACTCTCTTCCTTCTATTTCTCTCTTTATCTGTCCTCTCTTCTTACTATTTCACAATAATTCTGTTCCCTCTTCTTTCTATTTCTCCATTTATCTGTTCCCTCGATTCTGTTTCTTTTTTATCTCACTATTAATCTGTTCCCTCTTCTCTCTACTAATCAAATAACCTGTTCCAACTTTGCCCTGTAAATCTATTAATTTACTTTTCCCTTTTATTTCTGTGTCCCTATTTACCTGCTCCCGCTTCTTTCTATGATGTCCCTATACATCTGTTCCCTCCTTTTTCTATGTGCCTATACAGCTCTTCCCTCTTTATTCTCTTGCTCTATTTTCCAGATCTCTCTTTATTCTGTTTCTCTGTTTACCTCTCCCCTCTTTATACTATTTCTCTATTTATCTGTTCCCTCAATACTATTTCACTATTTGTCTTTTTACTCTATCCCATTCCTCTATTAATCTGTGCCCATCGTTTTATTTATCTATTCATCTCTTCCCTCTTCTCTTTTTTAAACACATAATCTGTTCCAACTTCTCTTTATAAATCTATAAATTTATTCCCTCTTTGTTCTGAGTCCCTATTTGCCTGCTACCTCTTTATGTTGTTTCTCTATTTACCTGTTCCTGTTTAATTTCTCTCTCCGTTTACTTGATCCCTCTTTATTCTCTTTCCATTTATCTGTTCCCTCTTCTTTATCTTTCCATAACAATCTCTTCCCTCGATTCTATGCCTCTTTATCTGTTCTCTCTTCTTACTATTTCACTATAATTCTCTTCTCTCTTCTTTCTACTTCTCTCTTTATCTGTTCCCGCTTCTTTCAGTTTCAATCTTTATCTGTTCTCGCAATACTGTTTCTCCGATCATTCTGTTCTCTGTAGTCAATTTATCTATTTATCTGTTCTCTCTTCTTTCCATTTCTCTTTTATCTATTCTTTCTATTCGATTTCTCTTTTCATCTGTTCCCCCTAATCGATTGCTCAATTGGTCTGTTCCCTCTTCTCACTATTCATTCGTTCCCTCTGTTCTATTTCACTGTTAATCTGTTCCATCGTTTCTATTTCTTTTTCTCTGTTCCCTCCAATCTATTTCTCTTTTAATCTGTCCCCACTGATCCATTTCTCTATTTCTCTGTTCCCTCAATACTATTTCACTCTCCATCAGTTTACTCTATTCCATTCCTCAATTCATCTGTGCCCAATATCTCTTTTGGGGTCGTCGCTATGGGGTTGCTATGTATCGCTCTGGAGGTGCAGTATTTCTATGCCGCCGCAAGGCGGCGCTATGGCGTTGCAGTACCCATATGCCACCACTGGGTGTCGCTGTGTCTCCGTATCTCTATGGGGTCACTGTGTTTCACTATTTCTCTGTTTACTCTATTCCATTCCTCTTTTAATCTGTGCCCAATATTTGTTAATCTGTTCCCTCTTCTCTGTTTTAATCAAATAATCTGTTCCAACTTCGCCCTATACATCTATTTATTTACTCACTCTTCTATGTCCCCGTTTATCCATTCCCTCGACTCTTTGTTCTTATACATTTGTTCCCTCTTTATACTTATTCTCTATTTTCCTTTTGCCTCTTTATTTCGTTTCTATTTACCTGTTCCCTCTTTATAATATTTCCCCATTTATCTGTTCCCTTTTTTCTCTTCCCATGTTAATCTTTTCCCTCAATTCTATTTCTCTCTTTATCTGTTCCCTCGGTACTATTTCTCCATTTATTCTGTTCCCTCTCATCAATTTATCTATTTTTTGTTCCCTCTTCTCACTCTTAATTTATTCCCTCCATTTTAATTCTCATATAATCTGTGACCTCGATTCCATTTCTCTATTCATCTGTTCCCATCGATTCTATTTCTGTCTGTTCTATTTATCTGTCCCCACTAATCTATTTCTTTATTTATCTGTTTACACTATTCCATTCCTCTATTTATCAGTGCCCAATATCTCATTTGGGGTCGTCGCTATGGGGTCGCTATGTATCACTCTGGAGGTGCAGTATTTCTATACGGCCACAAGGCGGCGCTATGGCGTTGCAGTATTCATATGCCACCCACCACTGTGTGTCGCTGTGTGTATGTATCTCTATGGGGTCGCTATGTATCTCTAAGGAGATGCAGTACCCATATCCCACCACTGGGAGTCGCTGTGTCCCTGTGTCTTTGTGGGCTCAGTGTTTCACTATTTATCTATTTACTCTATTCCATTCCTCTATTCATCTGTGCCCAATATTTTATTTACCTATTAATCTGTTCCCTCTTCTCTCTATTAATCAAATAATCCTTTCCAACTTCTCTCTATAAATCTATTGTTTTGTTCCCTCTTCTTTCTATGTCCCCGTGTATCCGTTCCCTCAGCTCTATGTCCCTATACACCTCTTCCCTCTTTATTCTATTTTCCTGTTCCCTCTTTATTCCGTTTCTCCATTTACTTTTTATCTCTTTATTCTGTTTCTTCATTTATCTGTTCCCTCTCTATTCTGTTCTCCATTTTCCTGTTCACTCTTTATACTTTTTCTATATTTACCAGTTCCCTCTTTATACTATTTCTCTAATTATCTGTTCTCTCTCCTTTCTATTTCTCTTTTATATGTTCCCTCTAATATATTTCTCTTTTTATCTGTTACCCCTAACCGTTTTCTCTGTTAGTCTGTTCCCTCTTCTCACTATTAATTTATTCCCGCAGTTCTATTTTTCTGATAATCTGTTCCCTTTGTTCTGTTTCACTCTTAATCTGTTCCATCGATCTATTTCTCTTTCTCTGTTCCCTCCAATCTATTTCTCAATTAATCTGTCCCCACTAATCTATTTCTCTTTTTATCTCTCTTCCTCTTCTTCCTCTTTCCACATTAATCAGTTTCCTCGCTTCTATTTCTCTATACAGCCATTCCCATTTCTTTCTCTACTTATCCATTCCCTAGTTTCTATTCCTCTATTCATCTGTTCCCAATGTTCTATTTATACATGAATCTGTTCCCTCTTCTCTCTGTAGATTTAATCATCTGTTCCAACTTCTCTCTATATGTCCAGTAAATTATTCCCTCTTCTTTCTACTTCCCCTCATTCTATTTTTTTGTTTATCACTTCCTTGATCAGATTTGCATATCAACCCGCCCCCTCTGTCCTATTTGTATATCAACCCGCTAATCTGTGTATCTATTCAACTTTTCCTGCTATTATATGTTTCTATTTTCTGTTCCCTCTAATCTATTTCTCTACTAATCTCTCCCCACTAATCTATTTCTCTATTTCTCTGTTTACCTGTTCTCTCCATTCTATTTTTCTCTTTGTGTTCCTTCCATTCTCTTCCTCTCGTTATCTGTTCCCTCTTCTCACTACTAATTTATTCCCTCGATTCTATTTCTCTATATATCTGTTTCCCAAATTCTATTCCTCCATTCATCTCTACCCTCTATTCTATTTCTCTTTTTATCCGTGCCCTCGATTCCATTTCTCTATTCATCTCTTCCCAATATCCTATCTATCTATTTTTCTTTTTACTGTTCCCCCTAATCGTTTTCTGTTCCCTCTTCTCACTATTTAGTCCCTCAGTTCTATTTTTCTATTAATCTGTTCCCTCTGTTCTGTTTCACTTTTAATCTGTTCCCTGGATCTGTTTCTCCTTCTCTGTTTCCTCCAATCTATTTCTCAATTAATCTTTCCCCACTAATCCATTTCTCTCTTTATCTGTTCCCACTTCTTTCAATTTCAGTCTTTATCTGTTCTTGCGATACTATTTCTCTGATCATTCTGTTCCCTCTAGTCAATTTCTCTGTTATCTGTTCTCACTTCTTTATATTTCTCTTTCATCTATTCCCTCTCTTCTATTTCTCTGTTTATCTATCTGTTCCCTCTAATCGATTGGTCTGTTCCCTCTTTTCACTATTAATTTATTCATTCTGTTCTATTTCACTTTCAGTCTGTTCCCTCGTTTCTATTTCATTTTCTCTGTTCCCACTAATCTATTTCTCTATTTATCTGTTCCCTCAATACGATTTCCCTATTTATCTGTGTACTCTATTCCATTCCTCTATTAATCAGTGCCCATTATTTTATTTATCTACTAATCTCTTCCCTCTTCTCTTTACTAAACACACAACCTGTTCCAACTTAACACTATAAACCTATTAATTTACCCCCTCTTTGTTCTGTGTCCCTATTTGCCTGCTCCCTCTTCTTTCTCATTCCCAATTATTCTTTTCCCTCGATTCTATTTCTCTCTTTAACTGCTCTCTTTTTAATATTTCTCTTTGTCCATACTCTATTCTTCCTATTTCTCTTTGTCTGTTCCCGTGATTCTATTTCTTTATTCATCTGTTCCCATCGATATTGATTACCTATTCGTCTATTCCCATCGATTCAGATTATCTAATCATCTCCTCCCTCTAATCTATTTCTCTATTAACTGTCCCCACTAATCTATTTCTCTATTTATCTGTTCCCTCTATTTCAGTATTTATCTGTTTACTCTATTCCTTTATTCTTCTGTGCCCAATATTTTATTTATCTATTGATCTGTTCACTCTTCTCTCTATTAATCAAATAATCTGTTCCATCTATTAATTCACTCTACCCTCTCCTTTTCTATGTCCCTATACATCTGTTCCATCTTCTATCTATGATGTCCCTATACATCTGTTCCCTCTTCTTCCTATGATGTCCCTGTGCATCTCTTCCCGCTATTCTATGTCCCTGTACAACTGTTCCCTCTTAATCTATTGCTCTGTTTACGTTTTCCCTATTTATTCTGTTTTTCTGTTTACCTGTTCCCTATTCTTCTCATTTCCATAATAATAATCTTTTCCCTAGCTTCTATTTCTCTATCTGTTCTCTCTTCTTACTATTTCTCTGCTTGTCTGTTCCCTCGATTTTATTTCTTTATTCATCTGTTCCCATCGATATTATCTATTCATCCATTCCCATCTATTCTGATTATCTAATCATCTGTACCTGCTTATCTATTTCTCTATTTCTCTCTAACTCCTCTATTAATAGATAAATAAAATATTGGGCACAGATTAATCTGTTCCCTCTTCTCTATTAATCAAATAATCTGTCCCAACTTCTCTCTTTAAATCTAGTAATTGAACCATTCCCTCTCTTTATTCTCTCTCTCTATTTTCCAGTTCCCTCTTTATTCTGTTTCTCTGTTTACCTCTTCCCTCTTTATACTATTTCTCTATTTATCTGTTCCCTCAATACTATTTCACTATTTGTCTGTTTACTCTAACCCATTCCCCTATTAATCTGTGCCCAATATATTATTTATCTCTTAATCTCTTCCCTCTTTATTAAACTCATAATCTGTTCCAACTTCTCTTTATAAATGCACTAATTTATTCCCTCTTTATTCTGTTTCTCCATTTGCCTGTTCCCTCTTTATTCTTTTTCCTATTTACCAGTTCCCTCTTCTTTATCTTTCCAAAGTAATCTTTTCCCTCGATTCTATTTCTCTCTTTATCCGTGCTCTCGTCTTTCTATTTCTCTTTATTTGTTCCCTTGATTCTAGTTCTTTATTCATCTGTTCTCATAGATTTTGATGATCTATTCATCTATTCCCATCCGTTCTGATTATCTAGTCATCTGTTCCCGCTTATCTATTTCTCTATTCATCTCTTCCATCTAATCTATTTCACTCTTTATCTATTCCCTCAACACTATTTCCCTCGATCTGTTCCTTATTCTATGATGTCCCTGTGCATCTGTTCCCTCTTCTTTCTGTGTCCCTGTCCATCTTTTCCCACTCTTCTATGTCCCTATACAACTGTTCCTTCTTTATTCTATTGCTCTATTTACCAGTTCTCTCTTTATACTGTTTTTGATTTACCTCTTCCCTCTTTGTCCTATTTCTCTATTTATCAGTTCCCTCTTCTTTCTCTTTCCATAATACCCTTTTCCCTTGATTCTGTTACTCTCTTTATCTGTTCACTCTTCTTTCTATTTCTCTCCTTAACTGTTTTCTCGATTCTATTTCTTTATTCATCTGTTCCCATCGATATCGATAATATTAATTTTATCTGTTTTCTCCAATCTTTTTCTCTACTAATCATTTCACTTGCATTTATTTACTATTTATCTGTCCCAACTAATCGATTTCTCCATATGGTCTATCCCATTCCTCTTTTAATCTGTGCCCAGTATTTTATTTATCTACTAATCTGTTCCCTTTTCTCTCTACTAATCAAAGATCTGTTCCAACTTTGCTATATAAATTTATATTAATTTACTCTTCTTTTTCTATGTCCCTATACATCTGTTCCCGCTTTTATCTATGATGCCCCTATACATCTGCCTCCGCTATTCTATTTCTCTGTTAACCTCTTCCCTCTTTATTCTATTTCTCTATTAACCTGTTCCCTCTTTATTCTATATCTCTTTATCTTTTCTCTCTTTATTCTGTTTCTCCATTTACCTGTTCCTTTTTTATTCTTTTTCCTTTTTACCAGTTCCCTCTTCTTTGTCTTTCCATAATAATCTTTTCCCTTGATTCTCTTTCTTTATCTGTCCTCTCTTCTTACAGTTTCACTGTAATTCTCTTCCCTCTCTTTATCTGTTCCCGCGGTTCTATTTCTCCATTCATCCTGTTCCCTCTCATCAATTTCTCTATTTATCTGTTCTTTCTTCCTTCTTTTTCTCTTTTATCTCTTCCCCCTAATCGATTTCTCTATTAGTCTGTTCCCTCTTGTCACTAATAATTTATCCCCTGTTCTATTTCACTGTTAATCTGTTCCCTCTGTTCCCTCGATACTATCTCTCTCTTCATCTGTGCTTCTTTCTATTTCTCTCTTTATTTGTAATCTCTTTTTTCTGTTTATCTATTCATCGATTCTGATTATCTAGTCATGTGTTCCCTCTAATCTATTTCTCTATTAATCTCGTCCCTTATTTTTTTCTGTTGTTTCTTATCTATTTCTCTATTCATCTGTTCCCTCAATACGATTTCACTATTTATCTGTTTACTCTATTCCATTCCTCTATTCAACTGTGTCCAATATTTTAGTTATCTAATAATCTCTTCCCTCTTCTCTCTATTAATCCAATAATCTGTTCCATCTATTAATTTACTCTTCCCTCTCCTTTTCTATGTCCCTATACATCAGTTCCCTCTTCTTCCTACGATGTCCCTGTGCATCTCTTCCCACTATTCTATGTCCCTAAACAACTGTTCCCTCTTTATTCTGTTGTTCTGTTGACCTGTTCCCGCTTCTTTCCCTTTCCATAATAATCTTTTCCCTTGATTCTATTTCTCTCTCTCTGTTCTCTCTTCTTTCTATTTCTCTACTTTTCTGTACTCACTTCTTGCTATTTCTCTCCTTATGTTCCCTCGATTCTATTTCTTTATTCATCTGTTCCCATCGATATTATCTATTCATCTATTCCCATCGATTCCAATTATCTAATCATCTGTTCCCTCTAATCTATTTATCTGTTCATCTTTTCATGCTATTATATTTTTCTCTTCCCATAGTCTATTTCTCTATTGATCTGTCCCCTCAATGCTATTTCACTATTTATCAGTTTACTCTATCCCATTCCTCTATTCATCTGTTCCCAATATTTTATCTATTAATCTGTTCCCTTTTCTCTCTGTTAATCAAGTAATCTGTTCCAACTTCTGTACAGAATACTATTAATTTACTCCCTCTTCTATTTCTCTCTTTTACTCTTCCCTCTTCATTCTGTTTCTCCATTTACCAGATCCCTCCCCTTTCTCTCTCTCTCTCTCTCTATTTACCAGTTCCCTCTCCTTTCTCTTTCCAAATTTATTTTCCCCTTCGATTCTATTTCTCTCTTTAGCTGCGCGCTCTTCTTTCTATTTCTCTCCTTTTGTGTTCCTTGGATTCTGTTTTTCGCTATGGGGTCGCTATGTATCGCTCTGGAGGTGCAGTGTTTCTATACGGCCACCAGGCGGCGCTATGGCGTTGCAGTACCCATATCCACCACTGGGTGTCTCCGTATCTCTATGGGGACACTGTGTTTCACTATTTCTCTGTTTATTCCATTCCTCTATTCATTTGTGCCCAATATTTTATTTATCTATTAATCTGTTCCCTCTTCTCTCTATTAATCAAATCATCTGTTCCAACTTCTCGCTATAAATCTATTAATTTACTTCCTCTTCTATGTCCCCGATTATCGGTTCCCTTGACTCTATGTCCCTGTTTATCCGTTCCCTCGACTCTTTGTCCCTATACATCTGTTCCGTCTTTATTCTATTACTCTATTTTCCTGTTCCTTTTTTATTCTGTTTTCCATTTTCCTGCTCCCTCTTTATTCTATTGATCTATTGTCCTGTTCCCTCTTTATTTCGTTTCTATTTGCCTGTTCCCTCTTTATTCTGTTTCTCTATTTACCTGTTCCCTCTTCTTTCTCATTCCAAATTAATCTTTTCCCTCGATTCTGTCGCTCTTTATCCGTGCTCTCTTCTATCTATCTCTCCTTAGCTGTACTCTCTGCATTCTATTTCTCTCCTTAGCTGTTCCCTCGATTCTATTTCTTTATTCACCTATTCCCATCGATTCTGATTATCTAATCATGTGCTCCCGCTAATCTATTTCTCTATTAATCTCATCCCTCTAATCTATTTTTTTTGTTTTCTTATCTATTTATTTAACTGTTCCCTCAATACTATTTCACTATTTATCTGTTTACTCTATTCTATTTCTCTATTCATCTTTTAATCTGTGCCCAATATTTTATTTATCTATTAATCTGTTCCCTCTTCTCTCTATTAATCAAATAATCCGTTCCAATTACTCTACATAATTCAATTAATTTTCTCTTCTC
This sequence comes from Callipepla californica brunnescens, assembly GCA_023055505.1. Taxonomy (NCBI): domain Eukaryota; kingdom Metazoa; phylum Chordata; class Aves; order Galliformes; family Odontophoridae; genus Callipepla; species Callipepla californica. The sequence goes on from JALIRH010000053.1 coordinate 3,522,569, forward strand.
TCTTCTTTCTGTCCCTATACTTCTGTTCCCTCATCTCTCTATGATCTCCCTGTGCATCTCTTCCCACTATTCTATGTCCCTATAGAACTGTTCCCTCTTTATACTATTGCTCTACTTAACTTTTCCCTCTGTATTCTGTTTTTCTTATTACCTGTTCCCTATTAATTCTAATGCCCTAGTTACCTGTTCCCTCTCCATTTACCTGTTCCCTCGCCATTCTGTTGCTCCATTTACCTGCTCCCCCTTTCTCTCTCTTTTTACCTGTTCCCTCTTCTTTCACTTTCCAAATTAAACTTTTCCCTCGATTCTGTTTCTCTCTTTATCTGTACTCTCTTATTCCTATTTCTCTCCTTATCTGTTCCCTCGATTCTATGTCTTTATTCATCTGTTCCCATCGATTCTGATTATCTAATCATCTGTTCCTGCTAATCTAATTCTCTATTAATTCCTTCCCTCTAATCTATTTTTTTTCCAGTTCTTTCTTATCTTTTCTCTATTTATCTGTTCCCTCAGTACTATTTCACTATTTATCTGTTTATTCCATTCCTCTATTCATCTGTGCCCAATATCTCTTTTGGGGTCATTGTTCTTGGATCCCTATGGGTTCGCTACGGGGTCGCTATGTATCGCTATGGAGGTGCAGTGTTTCTATACGGCCACAAGGCGGCGCTATGGCGCTGCAGTACCCATATCCACCACTGGGTGTCGCTGCGTTTCCGTATCTCTATGGGGACACTGTGTTTCACTATTTCTCTGTTTACTCCATTCCATTCCTCTATTCATCTGTGCCCAATTATTATTAATCTATTAATCTGTTCCCTCTTTTCTCTATTAATCAAATAACCTGCTCCAATTTCTCGCTATAAATCTATTAATTTACTCCCTCTTCTATGTTCCCGATTATCGGTTCCCTTGTCTCTATGTCCCTGTTTATCCGTTCCCTCGATTCTTTGTCCTTACACATCTGTTCCGTCATTATTGTTTTCTATTAACCTGTCCCCTCTTTATTCTATTGCTCTATTTTCCTTTCCCCTCTTAATTTCGTTTCTATTTCCCTGCTCCATCTTAATTCTGATTCTCTATTTACCTGTTCCCTCTTCTTTCTCATTCCAAATTATTCTTCTCCCTCGATTCTATTTCTTTCTTTGTCTGTCCTCTCTTCTTACTATTTCTTCGTTTAACTGTTCCTGCGATTCTATTTCTCTCTTTATCTGTTTCTCCTAATCAATTTCTCTATTAGTTCGTTCCCTTTTCTCACTGTTATTCTGTTCCCTTTGTTCTATTTCACTGTTAATCTGTTCCCTCTGTTCTTTTCCTTTCTTTATCAGTTCCTGCTATTCTATGGCCCTATACATATTTTTCTCTCTTTATTCTCTTTCTCTATTTACATGTTCACTCTTTATTATTTTTTTCTATTTTTCAGTTCCCTCTTTATACTATTTCTCTATTTCTCTGTTCCCTCTTCTTTCTCTTTCCATAATAATCTTTTCCCTCGATTCTTTTTCTCTCTCTATCTGTTCTCTCTTCTTACTCTTTCACTATAAATCTGTTCCCTTTTCCTTCTATTTCACTCTTTATCTGTTCCCGCGATTCTATTTCTCCATTCGTTCTGTTCCCTCTGATCGATTTCTCTATTTACCTGTTCTCTCTTCATTCTATTTCTCTTATCTGTTCCCTCTAATCGATTTTTCTTTTTATCTGTTCCCCCTAATCTATTTCTTGATTTGTCTGTTCCCTCTTATCACTATTAATTTATTCCCTTCTGTTCTATTTTTCTGTTAATCTGTTCCCTCTGTTCTGTTTCACTCTTAATCTCTTCCCTGGATCTATTTCTCTTTCTCTGTTCCCTCCAATCTATTTCTCAATTCATCTGTCACCACTAATCTATTTCTCTAATTATCTGTGCCCAATATTTTATTTATCTCTTCCCTCTTCTCTTTAATAAACACATCATCTGTTCCAACTACTCTACATAATTCTATAAATTTTCTCTTCTGTCTTCGTTCTGTCCCTATTCTTCTGTTCCCTCTTCTATGATCTCCCTGTGCTTCTCAACTAGCTGTTCTATGTCCCTATTAAACTGTTCCCTCTTTATTCTATTGTTCTATTTAACTTTTCCCTCTTTATTCTGTTCTTCTTTTTACCTGTTCCCTCTTCTTTCCATTTCCATAATAATCTTTTCCCACGATTCTATTTCTCTCTTCATCTGTTCCCTCGATTCTATTTCTTTATTCATCTGTTCCCATCTATTTTGATAATCTATTCGTCTATTCCCATCAATTCTGATTATCTAATCTGTTCTCGCTAATCTATTTCACTATTGATCTCCTCCCCCTAATCTATTTCTCCATTATTCTGTTCTGTCTTATCTATTTCACTATTTATCTGTTCCCTCAACACTATTTCGCTATTTTTCTGTTTACTCTATTCCATTCCTCTATTCATCTGTGCCCAATATTTTATTTATCTATTAATCTGTTCCCTCTTCTCTCTGTTAATCAAATAATCTGTTCCAACTTCTCTACATAATTTTATTAATTTTCTTTTCTTTCTATGTCCCTGTGCTTCTCTTCCCGCTATTTATGTCCCTATACAACTGTTCCCTCTTCATACTGTTTCTGTATTTATCTATTCCCTCTTCTTTTTCTTTCCATATTTATCTTTTCCCTCTTTATCTTTTCCCTCGATTCTATTAATCTCTTTATCTGTTCTCTCTTCTTATAATTTCACTATAAATTTATTCTCTCTTCTTTCTATGTTCTCCTTATCTGTTCCCATTGGTTCTGATTAGCTATTCATCTATTCCCATCGATTCTGATTATCTAATCATCTGTTCCCACTGATCTATGTATCTATTCATCTTTTCTTGCTATTATATTTTATTACTTTACTGTTCCCTCCAATCTATTCCTCTACTAATCTCTTCCCTCTAATCTATTTCTCTATTAGTCTGTCCCCACTGTTCTATTTCTGTTTATCTTTTCCCTCAATACTTTTTCACTATTTATGTGTTTACTCCATTCCATTCCTCTATTCATCTGTGCCCTGTATGTTATTTACCTATTAATCCATTCCCTCTTCTCTTTATTAATCAAATAATCTGTTCCAACTTATCTCTAAATCTAGTAATTGACTCTTCCCTCTTTATTCTATGTTCCTATACACCCGTTCCCTCTTTATTCTCTTTCACTGTTTACCTGTTCCCTCTTCTTTATCTTTCCATAACAATCTCTTCCCTCGATTCTATTTCTCTTTATCTGTTCTCTCTTACTATTTCACTATAAATCTGTTCTCTCTTCTTTCTCTGTTTCCTCTTCGTTCTATTTTTCTATTTATATTTCTCTTTCATCTATTCCCTCTATTCGATTTCTCTTTTTATCTCTTCCCCCTAATCGATTGGTCTGTTCCCTCTTCTCACTATTAATTTATTCATTCTGTTCTATTTCACTTTTAGTCTGTTCCCTCGTTTCTATTACTTTCTCTCTGTCCCCACTAATCTATTTCTCTATTTATCTGTTCCCTCAATACTATTTCACTATTTATCTGTTAATTCTATCCCATTCCTCTTTTAATCTGTGCCCAATATTTATCTGTTAATCTGTTCCCTCCTCTATTAATTAATAATCGGTTCCAACTTCACTATATAAATCTAAGAATTTACTATTCCCTTCTCTTTCTATGTCCTTTTACATCTGTTCCCTCTTTTATCTATGATATCCCTAAACATCTGTTCCCGCTATTCTATTTCTCTATTAACCTCTTCCCTCTTTATTCTATCTCTCCATTTACACTTCCTCTCTTTATTCTGTTTCCCCATTTACCTGTTCCCTTTTCATTCTCTTTTCTATTTACCAGTTCCCTCTTCTTTATCGTTCCATAATAATCTTTTCCCTCGATTCTATTTCTCTCTTTTTCTGTTACCGTGGTTCTATTTCTCCGTTCATCCTGTTCCCTCAATACTCTTTCACTATTTATCGGTTTACTCTGTTCTATTCCTCTATTCATGTTTTAATCTGTGCCCAATATTTTATTTATCTATTAATCTGTTCCCTCTTCTCTCTATTAATCAAATAACCTGTCCCAACTTCTCTCTTTAAATCTAGTAATTGAACCATTCCCTCTCTTTATTCTCTCTCTCTATTTTCCAGTTCCCTCTTTATTCTTTTTCTCTGTTTACCTCTTCCCTCTTTATACTATTTCTCTATTTATCTGTTCCCTCAATACGATTTCACTATTTGTCTGTTTACTCTATCCCATTCCCCTATTAATCTGTGCCCAATATATTATTTATCTCTTAATCTCTTCCCTCTTTATTAAACTCATAATCTGTTCCAACTTCTCTTTATAAATGCACTAATTTACTCCCTCTTTATTCTGTTTCTCCATATACCTGTTCCCTCTTTATTCTTTTTCCTATTTACCAGTTCCCTCTTCATCTTTCCAAAGTAATCTTTTCCCTCGATTCTATTTCTCTCTTTATCCGTGCTCTCGTCTTTCTATTTCTCTTTATTTGTTCCCTTGATTCTAGTTCTTTATTCATCTGTTCTCATAGATTTTGATGATCTATTCGTCTATTCCCATCCGTTCTGATTATCTAGTCATCTGCTCCCGCTTATCTATTTCTCTATTCATCTCTTCCCTCTAATTTCTCTCTTTATCTATTCCCTCAACACTATTTCCCTCGATCTGTTCCTTATTCTATGATGTTCCTGTGCATCTCTTCCCTCTTCTTTCTGTGTCCCTGTCCATCTTCTCCTGCCATTCTATGTCCCTATACAACTGTTCCTTCTTTATTCTATTGCTCTCTTTACCAGTTCTCTCTTTACACTCTTTTCGATTTACCTCTTCCCTCTTTATTCTATTTCTCTATTTATCAGTTCCCTCGTCTTTCTCTTTCCATAATACTCTTTTCCCTTGATTCTGTTACTCTCTTTATCTGTTCACTCTTCTTTCTGTTACTCTCCTTAGCTGTACTCTCTTCCTATTTCTCTCCTCAGCTGTTGCCTCGATTCTACTTCTTTACTCTTCTATTCCCATCGATTCTGATTATCTAATCATGTGTTCCCGCTAATCTATATATCTATTCATCTTTGCCCACTATTATATTATTAATTTTTTGTTCTTTCCAATCTCTTTCTCTACTAATCATTTCACATTAAACTAATTACTATTAATCTGTCCCAACTAATCTATTTCTCTATTTATCTGTTCCCTCAATACTATTTCACTATTTATCTGTTAATTCTACCCCATTACTCTTTTAATCTGTGCCCAAGATTTTATTTACCTATTTATCTCTTTCCTCTTCTCTCTATTAATTAATCTGTTCCAACTTCGCTTTATAAATCTATTAATTTACTTTTCCCTTCTCTATGTCCTTATACATCTGTTCCCTCTTCTATGATATCCCTATGCATCTGTTCCCGCTATCCTATGTCCTAATACATCTGTTCTCGCTATTCAATTTCTCTATTATCCTCTTCCCTCTTTATTCCGTTTCCATATTTACCTGTTCCCTTTTTATTCTTTTTTCTATTTACCAGTCCCCTCTTCTTTATCTTTCCATAATAATCTTTTCCCTTGCTTCTTTTTCTCTTTTCATCTGTACTCTCCTCCTTCTATTTCTCTCTTTATCTGTCCTCTCTTCTTACTATTTCACAATAATTCTGTTCCCTCTTCTCTCTATTAATCAAATAATCTGTTCCAACTTCTCACTAAGAATCTGTTAATTTACTCCCTCTTCTATGTCCCCCTTTATCCGTTCCCTCGACACTTTGTCCTTATACATCTGTTCCGTCTTTATTTTATTACTCTATTTTCCTGTTCCCTTTTTATTCTGTTTCTCTCTTTACCTGTTCCCTCTTCTTTCTCATTCCAAACTAATCTTTTCCCTCGATTCTATTTCTTTCTTTGTCTGTCCTCTCTTCTTACTATTTCTTTACCTGTTCCTGCGATTCTATTTCTCTATTTATCTGTTCCCCCTAATCAATTTCTCTATTAGTCTGTTCCCTCTTCTCACTGTTATTCTGTTCCCTTTGTTCTATTTCACTGTTAATCTGTTCCCTCTGTTCTTTTCCTCTCTTTATCAGTTCCTGCTATTCTATGGCCCTCTACACCTGTTCTCTCTTTATTCTCTTTCTCCATATACCTCGTCCCTGTTTATTCTATTACTCTATTTTCCTTTTCCCTCTTTCTTCTCTTTCTCTATTTACATGTTCACTCTTTATTCTTTTTCTATATTTACCAGTACCCTCTTTCTCCTATCTGCTTATCTGTTCCCTCTTCTTATTCTTTCCATTACAAACTTTTCCCTCGATTCTATGTCTCATTATCTGTTCTCTCTTCTTACTGTTTCACTATAAATCTGTTCCCTTTTCCTTCTATTTCGCTCTTTATCTGTTACTGCTTCTTTCACTTTCTCTCTTTTTCTGTTCCTGCGATTCGATTTCTCAGTTCATTCTGTTCCCTCAAATCGATTTCTCTTTTTCTCTGCTCCCCCTTCTCACTATTAAGTTAGTCCCTCTGTTTTGTTCCACTCTTAATCTGTTCCCTCGATCTATTTCTCTTTCTCTGTTCTCTCCAATCTATTTCTCTACTAATCATTTCTCTTTAAACTATTTACTATTAATCTGTCCCCAATTCGATTTCACTATTTATCTGTTTACTCCATTCCTCTATTCATCTGTGCCCAGTATCTCTTTTGGAGTCATTGTTCTTGGGGTCTATTTTGGGGTCGTTATGTATCGCTCTGGAGATGCAGTATTTCTATACGGCCACAAGGCGGCGCTATGGCGTTGCAGTACCCATATCCACCACTGGGTGTCGCTGTGTTTCCGTATCTCTATGGGTTCACTGTGTTTCACTATTTCTCTGTTTACTCCATTCCATTCCTCTATTCGTCTGTGCTCAATATTTTATTCATCTCTTCCCTCTTCACTTTATTTAACACACAATCTGTTCCAACTTCTCTTTATAAATGCACTAATTTACTCCCTCTTTGTTCTGTGTCCCGATTTGCCTGCTCCCTCTTTATTCTTTTTCTATTTACCTGTTCCCTCTTCTTTCTCATTCCAAATTAATCTTTTCCCTCGATTCTGTTTCTCTTTATCCGTGCTCTCGTCTTTCTACTTCTTTGTCTCTGCTCTCATCTTTCTATTTCTCTTTATTTGTTCCCATGATTCTATTTCTTTATTCATCTGTTCTCATAGATTTTGATGATCTATTGGTCTATTCCCATCCATTCTGATTACCTAGTCATCTGTTGCCTCTAATCTATTTCTCTATTAATCTCTTCCCTCTAATCTATTTCTCTCTTTATCTGTTCCCTCAAAACTATTTCCCTCAATCTGTTCCCTCTTCTTTCTATGTCCCTGTCCGTCTTTTCCCGCTATTCTATGTCCCTATACAACTGTTCCTTCTTTATTCTATTGCTCTCTTTACCAGTTCTCTGTTTAATTACCAGTTCTCTGTTTATACCGTTTCTTTTCCCTCTTTATCCTATTTCTCTATTTATCAGTTCCCTCTTCTTTCTCTTTCCATAATACTCTCTTCCCTTGATTCTGTTACTCTCTTTATCTGTGCACTCTTCTTTCTATTTCTCTCCTTAGCTGTACTCTCTTCTTCCTATTTCTCTCCTCAGCTGTTCCCTCTATTCTATTTCTTTATTTACCTATTCCCATCGATTCTGATTATCTAATCATGTGTTCCTGCTAATCTATATATCTATTCATCTTTTCCCACTGTTATACTATTAATTTTTTCTGTTCTCTCCTGTCTATTTCTCTACTAATCATTCCACTTCAATCTATTTCTCAATTAATCTCTTCCCTCTAATCTATTTCTCTATTTATCTGTTCCCTCATTACGATTTCACTCTTTATCTGTTTACTCTATCCTATTCCTCTTTTAATCTGTGCCCAATATTTTATTTACCTATTAATCTGTTTCCTTTTCTCTCTATTAAGTCTGTTCCAACTTCGCTTTATAAATCTATTAATTTACTTTTCCCTTCTCTTTCTATGCCTTTATACACCTGTTCCCTCTTCTATGATATCCCTATGTATCTGTTCCTGTTATCCTATGTCCTTATACATCTGTTCCCGCTATTCTATTTCTCTATTAACCTCTTCCCTCTTTGTTCTGTTTCCATATTTACCTGTTCCCTTTTTATTCTTTTTTCTATTTACCTGTTCCCTCTTCTTTATCTTTCCATAATATTCTTTTCCCTCAATTCTATTTCTCTCTTTATCTGTCCTCTCTTCTTACATTTTCACTGTAATTCTGTTCCCTCATCTTTCTATTTCTCTCTTTATCTGTTCCCTCAATACTATTTCACAATTTATCTGTTTATTCTATTCCTCTATTCATTTGCACCCAATATTTTATTTACCTATTAATCTGTTCCCTCTTCTCTATTAATCAAATAGTCGGTTCCAACTTCTCTACATAATTCTATTAATTTTCTCTTCTCTATTCTTTCTATGTCCCTATACAACTCTTCCCGCTATTCTATGTCCCTATACAACTGTTCCCTCTTTATACTATTGCTCAACTTAACTTTTCCCTCTTTATTCTGTTTTTTCTGTTTACCTGTTCCCTCTTTATTCTGTTTCTGTATTGACCTGTTCCCTCTTCGTTTTCTTTCCATATTAATCTTTTCCCTCGATTCTATTTCTCTCTTTATCTGTTAACACGGTTCTATTTCTCCGTTCATCCTGTTCCCTCAATACTATTTCACTATTTATCTGTTTACTCTATTCCATTTCTCTAGTCATCTGTGCCCAGTATTTTATTTACCTATTAATCTGTTCCCTCTTCTCTCTATTAATCAAATCATTTGTTCCAACTTCTCGCTATGAATCTATTAATTTACTTCCTCTTCTATGTCTCTAATTATCGGTTCCCTTGACTCTATGTCCCTGTTTATTTGTTCCCTCGACTCTTTGTCCCTATACATCTGTTCCGTCTTTATTCTATTACTCTATTTTCCTGTTCCCTTTTTATTCTGTTTTCTATTTTCCTGCTCCCTCTATATTCTATTGATCTATTGTCCTGTTCCCTCTTTATTTCGTTTCTATTTACCTGTTCCCTCTTCTTTCTCATTCCAAATTAATCTTTTCCCTCGATTCTGTCGCTCTTTATCTGTGCTCTCTTCTTTCTATCTCTCCTTAGCCGTACTCTCTACATTCTATTTCTCTCCTCAGCTGTTCCCTCGATTCTATTACGTTATTCTCCTATTCCTATCGATTGTGATTATTAAATCATGTGTTCCCAATAATCAATATATCTATTCATCTTTTCCCACTATTACATTACTATTTTTTCTGTTCTCTCCAATCTATTTCTCTACTAATCATTTTACTTGAATCAATTTACTATTAATCTGTCCCAACGAATCTATTTCTCTATTTATATGTTCCCTCAATACTATTTCACTATTTATCTGTTAATTCTATCCCATTCCTCTTTTTATCTGTGCTGAATATTTTATTTATCTATTAATCTGTTTCCACTTCTCTCTATTAATTAATAATCTGTTCCAACTTTGCTATTTAAATCTATTAATCTACTTTTCCCTTCTCTTTCTATGTCCTTATACATGTGTTCCCACTTCTATGATATCCCTATATATCTGTTCACGGTATTCTATTTCTCTATTAACCTCTTCCCTCTTTATTCTATCTCTCCATTTACCCTTTCTCTCTTTATTCTGTTTCCCCATTTACCTGTTCCCTTTTTATTCTTTCTTCTATTTACCAGTTCCCTCTTCTTTATCGTTCCATAATAATCATTTCCCTCGATTCTATTTCTCTTTTTATCTGTTCCCGCGTTCTATTTCTACGTTCATCCTGTTCCCTCTAAGCAATTTCTCTATTTATCTGTTCTCTCTTCCTTCTTTTTCTCTTTTCTCTATTCCCTCTAATCGATTTCTCTTTTTATCTGTTCTCCCTAATCGATTTCTCTATTTGTCTCTTCCCCCTCCTCATTAATAATTTATCCTCTGTTCTATTTTACTGTTAGTCTGTTCCCTCGATACTATCTCTCTCTTCATCTGTGCTCTCTTCTTTCCATTTCTCTCTTTATTTGTACTCTTTTTTCTATTTCTCTATTCATCTGTTCCCATCGATTTTGATTATCTATTTGTCTATTCCCATCTATTCTGAATATATAATCATCTCTTCCCTCTAATCTATTTCTTTATTTTTCTGTTCCCTCTAAACTATTTCTCTCTTTATCTGTTCCCTTGATTCTATTTCTCTCTTCATCTGTTCCCATCAATTTTGATTATCTATTCCTCTATTCCCATCGATTCTGATTATCTAATCATCTATTCCCACTTATCTATGTATCTGTTCATCTTTTCTCGCTAATATATTTTACTATTTTACTGTTCCCTCCAGTCTATTTCTCTACTAATCCCTTCCCTCTAATCCATTTCTCGATTGATCTGTCCCCAGTACTCTATTTCTCTGTTTACCTGTTCCCTCAATACCATTTCACTATTTATCTGTTTACTGCATTCCTCTATTCATCTGTGCCCAATATTTTATTTATCTATTAATCTGTTCCAACTTCTCTACATAATGGATGTATTGAATCTATTTACTATTAATCTGTCCCCACTAATCCGTTTCTCTATTTATCTGTTTACTCTATTCCATTCCTCTATTTATCTGTGCCCAATATCTCTTTTGGGGTTGTCGCTATGTATCGCTCTGGAGGTGCAGTATTTCTATACGGCCACAAGGCGGCGCTATGGCGTTGCAGTATTCATATCCCACCACTATGTGTCGCTGTGTCTATGTATCTTTATGGGGTCGCTATGTCTCTCTAAGGAGATGCAGTACCCATATCCCACCACTGGGAGTCGCTGTGTCCCTGTGTCTTTGTGGGGTCACTGTGTTTCACTATTTATCTCTTTATTCAATTCCTCTATTCATCTGTGCCCAATATTTTATCTCTCTATTAATCTGTTCCCTCTTCTCTCTATTAATGAAATAGCCTGTTCCAACTTCTCTCTATAAACCTGTTAATTTACTCCCTCTTCTATTTATTTCTCCGTTTATCTCTTACCGCTTTTCTGTTTCTCACTTTATCTGTTCCCTCTTCTTTCTATGTCCCTATACATCTGTTCCTTCTTTATTCTACTGCTCAATTTACCTGTTCCCTTCTTATTCTGTTTTCTATTTACATATTTCCTCTTTATTCTATTTCTGTATTTATCTGCTCCCTCTACTTTCTCATTCCAAATTAATCTTTTCCCTCGATTCTATTTCTCTAATTATCTGTCCTCTTTTCTTACTATTTCTCCGTTTAACTGTTCCTGCGATTCTATTTCTCTCTTTATCTATTCCCCCAATCAATTTCCCTATTTATCTGTTCCCTCTTCTCACTGTTATTCTGTTCCCTCTCTTCTATTTCACTGTTAATCTGTTCCCTCTATTCTTTTCCTCTCTTTATCAGTTCCTGCTATTCCTTTCCCTATACACCTGTTCCCTTTTTATTGTATTGCTCTATTTTCCTCTTCCCTCTTCATTCTGTTGTTCTCTTTACCAGTTCCCTCTTTATTCCCATTCACTATTTACCTGTTCGCTCTTTATATTTTTTCTATATTTACTAGTTCCCTCTTTATTCTCTATTTACCTGTTCCGTCTTCTTTTTCTTTCCATTACAAACTTTTCCCTCGATTCTGTGTCTCTTTATCTGTTCTCTCTTCTTACTCTTGCACTGTAAATTTGTTCCCTTTTCCTTCTATTTCTCTCTTCATCTGTTCCCGCGATTCTATTTCTCCATTCCTTCTGTTCCCTCTAATCGATTTTTCTTTTTATCTGTTCCCCCTAATCGTTTTCTCTATTAGTCTGTTCCCTGTTCTCACTATTTATTTATTCCCTCAGTTCTATTTTTCTGTTAATCTGTTCCCTCTGTTCTGTTTCACAATTAATCTGTCCCCACTAATCTATTTCTCTATTTATCTGTTCCCTCAATACTATTTCACTATTTATCTGTTTCCTCTATTCCATTCCTCGATTCATATGTGTCCAATATTTTGTCTACTGATCTGTTCCCTCTTCTCTCTGTTAATCAAATAACCTGTTCCAACTTCTCTCTATAAATCTACTGTTCTACTCCCTCTTCTGTTTCTCTCTTTATCGGGTCCCTCTTCTTTCTATGTCTCTGATTATTGGGTCCGTCGACTCTATGTCCCTATACACCCGTTCCCTCTTTATTCTATTTCTCTATTTACCTTTTCTCTCTTTGTTCTGTTTCTCTATGTACCTGTTCTTTCTTTCTTCTCTTTCTCTATTTACCAGTTCCCACTTTATTCTATTGCTCTATTTACCTTTTCCCTCTTTATTCAGTTTCCTATTTACCTCTCCCCTCTTTATCTATATTTCTCTATTAATCTCGTCCCTCTAATTTATTTTTTTCTGTTCTGTCTTATTTATTTCTCTATTTATCTGTTCCCTCAATACTATTTCACTATTTATCTGTTCACTCTATTCCATTCCTCTATTCATCTGTGCCCAATATTTTATTTACCTATTAATCTGTTCCCTCTTCTCTCTATTAATCAAATAATCCTTTCCAACTTCTCTCTATAAATCTATTGTTTTGTTCCCTCTTCTTTCTATGTCCCCGTGTATCCGTTCCCTCGGCTCTATGTCCCTATACACCTCTTCCCTCTTTATTCTATTTTCCTGTTCCCTCTTTATTCCGTTTCTCCATTTACTTTTTATCTCTTTATTCTGTTTCTTCATTTACCTGTTCCCTCTATCTATTTCTCTTTTTATCTCTCTTCCTCTTCTTCCTCTTTCCACATTAATCAGTTTCCTCGCTTCTATTTCTCTATACAGCCATTCCCATTTCTTTCTCTACTTATCCATTCCCTAGTTTCTATTCCTCTATTCATCTGTTCCCAATGTTCTATTTATACATGAATCTGTTCCCTCTTCTCTCTGTAGATTTAATCATCTGTTCCAACTTCTCTCTATATGTCCACTAAATTATTCCCTCTTCTTTCTACTTCCCCTCATTCTATTTTTTTGTTTATCACTTCCCTCGATCAGATTTGCATATCATCCCGCCCCCTCTGTCCTATTTGTATATCAACACGCTAATCTATGTATCTATTCAACTTTTCCTGCTATTATATTTTTCTATTTTCTGTTCCCTCTAATCTATTTCTCTACTAATCTCTCCCCACTAATCTATTTCTCTATTTCTCTATATATCTGTTTCCCAAATTCTATTCCTCCATTCATCTCTACCCTCTATTCTATTTCTCTTTTTATCCGTGTCCTCGATTCAATTTCTCTATTCATCTCTTCCCAATATCCTATCTATCTATTTTTCTTTTTACTGTTCCCCCTAATCGTTTTCTGTGCTAGTCTGTTCCCTCTTCTCACTATTTAGTCCCTCAGTTCTATTTTTCTGTTAATCTGTTCCCTCTGTTCTGTTTCACTTTTAATCTGTTCCCTGGATCTGTTTCTCCTTCTCTGTTTCCTCCAATCTATTTCTCAATTAATCTTTCCCCACTAATCCATTTCTCTCTTTATCTGTTCCCGCTTCTTTCAATTTCAGTCTTTATCTGTTCTTGCGATACTATTTCTCTGATCATTCTGTTCCCTCTAGTCAATTTCTCTGTTATCTGTTCTCACTTCTTTATATTTCTCTTTCATCTATTCCCTCTCTTCTATTTCTCTGTTTATCTATCTGTTCCCTCTAATCGATTGGTCTGTTCCCTCTTTTCACTATTAATTTATTCATTCTGTTCTATTTCACTTTCAGTCTGTTCCCTCGTTTCTATTTCATTTTCTCTGTTCCCACTAATCTATTTCTCTATTTATCTGTTCCCTCAATACGATTTCCCTATTTATCTGTGTACTCTATTCCATTCCTCTATTAATCAGTGCCCATTATTTTATTTATCTACTAATCTCTTCCCTCTTCTCTTTACTAAACACACAACCTGTTCCAACTTAACACTATAAACCTATTAATTTACCCCCTCTTTGTTCTGTGTCCCTATTTGCCTGCTCCCTCTTCTTTCTCATTCCCAATTATTCTTTTCCCTCGAATCTATTTCTCTCTTTAACTGCTCTCTTTTTAATATTTCTCTTTGTCCATACTCTATTCTTCCTATTTCTCTCTTTGTCTGTTCCCGTGATTCTATTTCTTTATTCATCTGTTCCCATCGATATTGATTACCTATTCGTCTATTCCCATCGATTCAGATTATCTAATCATCTCCTCCCTCTAATCTATTTCTCTATTAACTGTCCCCACTAATCTATTTCTCTATTTATCTGCTCCCTCAACACTATTTCACTATTTATCTGCTCCCTCAACACTATTTCACTATTTATCTGTTTACTCTATTCCTTTCCTCTATTCATCTGTGTCCAATATTTTATTTATCTATTAATCTGTTCACTCTTCTCTCTATTAATCAAATAATCTGTTCCATCTATTAATTAACTCCTTTTCTATCTAATCGATTTCTCTATTAGTCTGTTCCCTCTTGTCACTAATAATTTATCCCCTGTTCTATTTCACTGTTAATCTGTTCCCTCGATGCTATCTCTCACTTCATCTGTGCTCTCTTCTTTCTATTTCTCTCTTTATCTGTTCCCATCGATTTTGATTATCAATTTGTCTATTCCCATCGATTATGATTATATAATCATGTTTCTGCTAATCTATTTCTCTATTGATCTTTTCCCTCTTATCTATTTCTCTATTTATCTGTTCCCTCAATACTCTTTCAATATTTATCTGTTTATTCCATTCCTCTATTCATCTGTGCCCAATAGTTTGTTTGTCTATTAATCTTTTCCCTCTTCTCTCTATTAATCAAATAATCTGTTCCAACTGCTCTATATAATTCTATTGATTTACTCTTCTTTCTATGTCCCTATACTTCTGGTCCCTCTTCTGACTGTTCCCTCTTTATTATATTGCTCTATTTAACAGTTCCCTCTTTATTCTGTTTCTGTATTTATCTATTCCCTCTTATTTTTCTTTCCATATTAATCTTTTCCCTCGATTCTATTTCTCTCGTCTTACTATTTCTCTGCTTCTCCGTTCCCTCTTTTTTCAATTGCTCTATCTACCTGTTCCCTCTTTGTTCTGTTTCCTATTTACCTGTTCCCTCTTAACTCTATTGCTCTAATTACCTATTCCCTCTCCATTTACCTCTTCCCATGTCATTCTCTTTCTCCATTGACATGTTCCCTCTACTTTCTCTTTCCAAATTAATCTTTTCCCTCAATTTTATTTCTCTCTTTATCTGTTCCCTTGATTCTATTTCTTTATTCATCTGTTCCTATCTATTTTGATTATCTATTCGTGTATTCCCATCTATTCTGATTATCTAATCATCTTTTCCTGCTTATCTATTTATCTATTTCTCTCTACTAACTCCTCTATTAATAGATAAATAAAATATTGGGCACAGATTAATCTGTTCCCTCTTCTCTATTAATCAAATAATCTGTCCCAACTTCTCTCTTTAAATCTAGTAATTGAACCATTCCCTGTCTTTATTCTCTCTCTCTATTTTCCAGTTCCCTCTTTATTCTGTTTCTCTGTTTACCTCTTCCCTTTTTGTACTATTTCTCTATTTATCTGTTCTCTCAATACGATTTCACTATTTGTCTGTTTACTCTATCCCATTCCCCTATTAATCTGTGCCCAATATATTATTTATCTATTAATCTCTTCCCTCTTTATTGAACTCATAATCTGTTCCAACTTCTCTTTATAAATGCACTAATTTATTCCCTCTTTATTCTGTTTCTCCATTTGCCTGTTCCCTCTGTATTCTTTTTCCTATTTACCAGTTCCCTCTTCTTTATCTTTCCAAAGTAATCTTTTTCCTCGATTCTATTTCTCTCTTTATCCGTGCTCTCATCTTTCTATTTCTCTTTATTTGTTCCCTTGATTCTAGTTCTTTATTCATCTGTTCTCATAGATTTTGATGATCTATTCGTCTATTCCCATCCGTTCTGATTATCTAGTCATCTGTTCCCGCTTATCTATTTCTCTATTCATCTCTTCCCTCTAATTTCTCTCTTTATCTATTCCCTCAACACTATTTCCCTCGATCTGTTCCTTATTCTATGATGTCCCTGAGCATCTGTTCCCTCTTCATTCTGTGTCCCTGTCCATCTTCTCCTGTCATTCTCTGTCCTTATACAACTGTTCCTTCTTTATTCTATTGCTCTCTTTACCAGTTCTCTCTTTACACTCTTTTCGATTTACCTCTTCCCTCTTTATTCTTGATACTATTTCTCTATTTATCTGTTCCCTCAATACTTTTTCACTATTTGTCTGTTTACTCTATCCCATTCCTCTATTAATCTGTGCTCAATATTTTATCTATTACTCTCTTCCTTCTTCTCTTTATTAAACACATCATCTGTTCCAACTTCTCTCTATAAATCTATTTACTCCCTCTTTGTTTTGTGTCCCTATTTGCCTGCTCCCTCTTTATTCTGTTTCTCTACTTACCTGTTCCCTCTTCTTTCTCATTCCAAATTCATCTTTTCCCTCGATTCTACGTCGCTCTTTATCCGTGCTCTCTTCTTTCTACGTTGCTCTTTATCCGTGCTCTCTTCTTTCTACGTCGCTCTTTATCCGTGCTCTCTTCTTTCTACGTCGCTCTTTATCCGTGCTCTCTTCTTTCTACGTCGCTCTTTATCCGTGCTCTCTTCTTTCTGTCTCTCCTTAGCTGTCATCTCTACATTCTATTTCTCTCCTTAGCTGTTCCCTCGATTCTATTTTGTTATTCACCTAATCCCGTCGATTCTGATTACCTCATCACGTGTTCCCGCTAATCAATATATCTATTCATCTTTTCCCACTATTATACTATTAATTTTTTCTGTTCTCTCCAATCTATTTCTCTACTAATCATTTCACTATTTACTATTAATCTGTCCCAACTAATCTATTTCTCTATATCATCTCTCCCATTCCTCTTTTAATCTGTGCCCTGTATTTTATTTAGCTATTAATCTGTTCCCTTTTCTCTCTATTAATCAAAAATCTGTTCCATCTTTGCTATATAAATCTATTAATTTACTCTTCTTTTTTATGTCCCTATATATCTGTTCCCTCTTTTATCTGATGTCCCTATACATCTGCTTCCGCTATTGTATTTCTCTGTTAACCTCTTCCCTCTTTATTCTGTTTCTCCATTTACCTGTTCCCTTTTTATTCTTTTTCCTTTTTACCAGTTCCCTCTTCTTTATCTTTCCATAATAATCTTTTCCCTCGATTCTGTTTCTCCCTTTATCTGTCCTCTCTTCTTACAGTTTCACTGTAATTCTCTTCCCTCTCTTTATCTGTTCCCGCGGTTCTATTTCTCCTTTCATCCTGTTCCCTCGCATCAATTTCTCTATTTATCTGTTCTCTCTTCCTTCTTTTTCTCTTTTATCTCTTCCCCCTAATCGATTTCTCTATTAGTCTGTTCCCTCTTGTCACTAATAATTTATCCCCTGTTCTATTTCACTGTTAATCTGTTCCCTCTGTTTCCTCGATACTATCTCTCTCTTCATCTGTGCTTCTTTCTATTTCTCTCTTTATTTGTACTCTTTTTTTTATTTCTCTATTCATCGATTCTGATTATTTAGTCATGTGTTCCCTTTATTTCTCTATTAATCTCGTCCCTCTAATCTATTTTTTTCTGTTGTTTCCAATATATTTCTCTATTCATCTGTTCCCTCAATACTATTTCACTATTTATCTGTTTACTCTATTCCATTCCTCTATACAACTGTGTCCAATGTTTTAGTTATCTAATAATCTGTTCCCTCTTCTCTCTATTAATCCAATAATCTGTTCCATCTATTAATTTACTCTTCCCTCTCCTTTTCTATGTCCCTATACCTCAGTTCCCTCTTCTTCCTACGATGTCCCTGTGCATCTCTTCCCACTATTCTATGTCCCTATACAGCTGTTCCCTCTTTATTCTGTTGTTCTGTTTACCTGTTCCCGCTTCTTTCCCTTTCCATAATAATCTTTTCCCTTGATTCTATTTCTCTCTCTCTGTTCTCTTCTTTCTATTTCTCTACTTTTCTGTACTCACTTCTTGCTATTTCTCTCCTTATGTTCCCTCGATTCTATTTCTTTATTCAACTGTTCCCATCGATATTATCTATTCATCTATTCCCATCGATTCCAATTATCTAATTATCTGTTCCCTCTAATCTATTTATCTGTTCATCTTTTCATGCTATTATATTTTTCTCTTCCCACTAATCTATTTCTCTATTTAACTGTCCCCTCAATGCTATTTCACTATTTATCAGTTTACTCTATCCCATTCCTCTATTCATCTGTTCCCAATATTTTATCTCTCTATTAATCTGTTCCCTTTTCTCTCTGTTAATCAAATAATCTGTTCCAACTTCTGTACATAATTCTATTAATTTACTCCCTCTTCTATCTATTTCTCTCTTTTACTCTTCCCTCTTCATTCTGTTTCTCCATTTACCAGATGACTCTCCTTTCTCTCTCTCTCTCTCTCTCTCTCTCTCTCTCAATATTTACTGGTTCCCTCTCCTTTCTATTTCTCTCTTTAGCTGCGCGCTCTTCTTTCTATTTCTCTCCTTTTGTGTTCCTTGGATTCTCTTTCTTTATTCATCATTTCCCATCGATTCTGATTATCTATTCATGTGTTCCCGCTAATCAGTATATGCAGTCATCTTTTCCCGTTATTATATTACTCAATTTTTCTGTTCTCTCCAATCTATTTCTCTACTAATCTTTTCCCTTTAATCTATTTCTCCATTAATCTGTCCCCACTAATCTATTTCTCTATTTAACTGTTCCCTCAATACTATTTCACTATTTATCTCTTTATTCCATTCCTCTATTCATCTGTACCCAATATTTTATTTATCTATTTATCTCTTCCCTCTATTAATAAAAAATCTATTCCAACTTCGCTATATACATCTACTCTTTTATTCTTACCTTCTCTATGTCCCTATACATATGTTCCCTCTTATATCTCTGATGTCCCTATGCATCTGTTCCCGCTATCCTATTTCTCTGTTAACCTTTTCCCTCTTTACTCTGTTTCTCCATTTACCTGTTCCCTTTTTATTCTTTTTCCAATTTACCAGTTCCCTCTTTATTCTATCAGTCTATTTATTAGTTCCCTCTTCTTTATCTTTCCATAATAATCTTTTCCCTCGATTCTGTTTCTCTCTTTATCTGTCCTCTCTTCTTACAGTTTCACTATACTTCTGTTCACTCTTCTTTCTATTTCACTCTTTATCTGTTCCCACGGTTCTATTTCTCCTTTCATCCTGTTCCCTCTCATCAATTTCTCCATTTATCTGTTCTCTCTTCCTTCTTTTTCTCTTTTACCTATTTCCTCTAATCGATTTCTCTATTTGTCTGTTCCCTCTTGTCACTAATAATTTATCCCCTGTTCTATTTCACCATTAATCTATTTCCTCTGTTCCCTCGATACTACATCTCTCTTCATCTGTACTCTCTTCTTTCCATTTCTCTATTTGTAATCTCTTTTTTCTATTTCTTTATTCATCTGTTCCAATCCATTTTGATTATCTATTCGTCTATTCCCATCGATTCTGATTATATAATCATCTGTTCCCTCTAATCTATTTCTCTATTGATCTCATCCCTCTAATCTATTTTTTTTTCTGTTTTTTTTTTTTTGTTTTATCTATTTCTCTATTTATCTGTTCCCTCAATACTATTTCACTATTTATCTGTTTACTCTATTCCATTCCTCCATTAATCTGTGCCCAATATCTCTTCTGGGGTCGTCGTTCTTGGGGTCTATTTTGGGGTCTCTATGGGGTCGCTATGTATCGCTCTGGAGGTGCAGTATTTCTATACGGCCACAAGGCGGCGCTATGGCGCTGCAGTACCCATATCTCACCACTCGGTGTCGCTGCGTCTCCGTATCTCTATGGGGACACTGTGTTTCACTATTTATCTGTTTACTCCATTCCATTCCTCTATTCATCTGTGCCCAATAATTATTTATCTATTAATCTGTTCCCTCTTTTCTCTATTAATCAAATAACCTGCTCCAATTTCTCTCTATAAATCTATTAATTTACCCCCTCTTCTATGTCCCCGATTATCGGTTCCCTTGACTCTATGTCCCTGTTTATCCGTTCCCTCGACTCTTTGTCCTTATACATCTGTTCCGTCTTTATTCTATTACTCTATTTTTCTTTTCCCTCTTTATTCTCTTTCTCTATTTAAATGTTCCCTCTTTATTCTTTTTCTATATTTACCAGTTCTCTATTTATCTGTTCCCTCTTCTTTTTCTTTCCATTACAAACTTTTCCCTCGATTCTTTGTCTCTTTATCTGTTCTCTCTTCTTACTATTTCACTATAAATCTGTTCTCTATTCCTTCTATTTTGCTCATTGTCTGTTCCCGCTTCTTTCCATTTCTCCCTTTATCTGTTCCCACGATTCTATTTCTCATTTCATTCTGTTCCCCCTAATCTAATTCTCGATTAGCCTTTTCCCTCTTCTCACTATTAATTTATTCCCTTCCATTCTATTTTTCTGATCATCTGTTCCCTCTGTTCTGTTTCACTCTTAATCTGTTCCCTCGATCTATTTCTCTCTGTCCCCATTAATCTATTTCTCTATTCCCCTGTTCCCTCAATACAATTTCACTACCTTTTTACGCTATTGCATTCCTCTATTAATCTGTGCCCATTATTTTATTTATCTATTAATCTCTTCCCTCTTCTCTTTATTAAACACAATCTGCTCCAACTTCACTTTATAAATCCACTAATTTACTCCTTCTTTGTTCTGTGTCCCTATTTACCTGTTCCATGTTTATTCTGTTTATTTACCCGTTCTCTCTTTGTTCTACTACTCTGTTTACCTGTTCCCTCTTCTTTCTCATTCCAAAATAATCTTTTCCCTCGATTCTATTGCTCTCTTCATCTGTACTCTCTTCCTTCTATTTCTCTCTTTATCTGTCCTCTCTTCTTACTATTTCACAATAATTCTGTTCCCTCTTCTTTCTATTTCTCCATTTATCTGTTCCCTCGATTCTTTTTCTCTTTTTATCTGTTTCCTCTATTGTATTCCTCTATTAAACTGTGCCCTATATGTTATTTGTCTATTAATCCGTTCCCTCTTCTCTCTATTAAATGATCTGTTCCAATTTCTCTTTATAAATCTAGTAATTGACTCTTTCCTCTTTATTCTCTATTTACTTGTTCCCTCTTTATTCTCTTTCTCTATTTCCCTGTTCCCTCTTCTTTATCTTTCCATAACAATCTCTTCCCTCGATTCTATTTCTCTTTATCTGTCCTCTCTACTTCCTGTTTCACTATGAATCTCTCTACTTTCTATTTCCCTCGTTATCTGTTCCCACTTCTTTCAATTTCAATCTTTCTGTTCTCGCGATACTATTTCTCCGATCACTCTGTACCCTCTAGTCAATTTCTCTATTTATCTGTTCTCTCTTCTTCATATTTCTCTTTCATCTATTCCCTCTCTTCAATTTCTCTGCTACCTCTTCTCACTATTAATTTATTCATTCTGTTCTATTTCAATCTTAATCTGTTCCCTCGTTTCTATTTCTTTTTCTCTATCCCCACTAATCTATTTCTCTATTTATCTGTTCCCTCAATATGATTTCACTATTTAGCTGTTTACTCTATTCCATTCCTCTATTCATCTGTACCCAATATTTTACCTATCTTTTAATCTGTTCCCTCTTCTCTCTATTAATCAAATAACCTGTTCCAACTTGGCCCTATAAATCTATTAATTTACTCTTCCCTTTTATTTCTGTGTCCATATTTACCTGCTCCCTCTCTATTCTATTTCTGTATTTATCTGTTCCCTCTTCTTTATCTTTCCATAATAATCTTTTCCCTTGATTCTGTTTCTTTCCTTATCTGTTCTCTCTTCTTACTGTTTCAATATAATTCTGTGCTCTCTTCTTTCTCTTTCTCCCTTTCTTTGTTCCCTCGATTCTATTTCTTTATCAATCTGCTCTCATCGATTTGGATTATCTAATCATCTGTTCCCACTTATCTATTACACTATAAATCTCTTCCCTCTAATCTATTTCTCTATTCATCTGTTCCTCAATACTATTTCACTGTTTATCTGTTTATTCCATTCCTCTATTCATCTCTGCCCAATATTTTATTTATCTATTAATTTGTTCCCTCTTTATTCCGTGTCCCTATTTACGTCTTCCCTATTCTTTCTCTTTCCAAAATAATCTTTTCCCTCGATTCTATTTCTCTCTTCATCTGTACTCCCTTCTATTTCTCTGTTTGTCTGTCCTCTCTTCTTACTATTTCACAATAATTCTGTTCCCTCTTCTTTCTATTTCTCCATTTAACTGTTCCCTCGATTCTTTTTTTCTTTTTATCTGTTCCCCATAATATATTTCTCTATTAGTCTGTTCCCTCGTCTCGCTATTATATTATTCCCTCTGTTCTATTTCACTGTTAAGCTGATCCCACTATTCTATGTCCCTGTGCATCTCTTCCCGCTGATCTATGCCCCTATACAACTGTTCCCTCTTTATTCTATTGCTCTATTTACCTGTTCCCTTTTAATTCTCAGGCTGTAATTACCAGTTCCCTCTTAAATCTAATGTTCTAGTTACCAGTTCCCTCTTCTTTATCTTTCCATAATAATCTTTTCCCTCGATTCTATTCCTCTCTGTATCTGATCTCTCTTCTTTCAATTTCTCTTTCATGTATTCCCTTTATTCAATTTCTCTTTTTATCTGTTCCCCCTAATCGATTGCTCTATTGGTCTGTTGCCTCTTCTCACTATTAATTTATTCCCTCTGTTCTATTTCTCCATTTATCTGTTCCCTCGTTTCCATTTCTCTTTCTCTTATCCCTCTAATCTATTTCTCTACTCATCTTTTCCCTTTAATCTATTTCTCTATTAATCTGTCCCCACTAATTCCTCTATTTATCTGTTCCCTCAATACTATTTCACTATTTATCTGTTTACTCTATTCCATTCCTCTATTCATCTGTGCCCAATATCTCTTCTGGGGTCATCGTTCTTGAGGTCCCTATGGGTTCTCCATGGCTTCGCTATGGGGTCGCTATGTATCGCTCTGGAGGTGCAGTACTTCTACACGGCCACAAGGCGGCGCTATGGCGTTGCAGTACCCATATCCACCACTGGGTGTCGCTGTGTCTCCGTATCTCTATGGCGACACTGTGTTTCACTATTTATCTGTTTATTCCATTCCTCTATTCATCTGTGCCCAATATTTTATTTATCTATTAATCTGTTCACTCTTCTCTCTATTAATCAAAAATCTGTTCCAAATTTGCTAACTTTCCAACTTTCCCTCTTATCTGTTTCTCTATTTCTGTTCCCTCAGTACTATTTCACTATTTATATTAATTCTATTCCTCTATTAATCTGTGCTCAATAGTTTATTTATCTATTAATCTTTTCCCTATTCTCTATTAACCAAATAATCTGTTCCAACTGCTCTATATAATTCTTTTAATTTACTCGTCTCTCTTCTTTTTATGTCCCTATACAACTGGTCCCTCTTTATTATATTGCTCTATTTAACAATTTCCTCTTTATTCTGTTTCTGTATTTATCAATTCCTAATTATTTTTCTTTCCATATTAATCTTTTCCCTCGATTCTATTTCTCTCGTCTTACTATTTCTCTGCTTCTCCGTTCCCTCTTTTTATCAATTGCTCTATTTACCTGTTCCCTCTTAACTCTATTGCTCTAATTACGTATTCCCTCTCCATTTACCTGTTCCACGTCATTCTCTTCTCCATTTACCTGTTCCCTCTTCTTTCTCTTTCCAAATTAATCTTTTCCCTCACTTCTATTTATCTCTTTCTCTGTTCCCTTGATTCTATTTCTTTATTAATCTGTTCCCCGTTGGTTCTGATTATCTATTCGTCTATTCCTATCTATTCTGATTATATAATCATCTGTCCCCACTAATCTATTTCTCTATTTATCTGTTCCCTCAATACTATTTCACTCTTTATCTGTTTACTCTATTCCATTCCTCAAATCATCTGTGCCCACTAATCTATTTCTCTATTAATCTGTTCCCTCTTCTCTATTAATCAAATAATTTGTTCCAATTTCTCTATATAATTCTAGTATTTTACTCTTCTCTCTTCGTCTCACTGTGTCTGTTCCCTCTTCATTCTATGATGTCCCTGTGCACCTGTTCCCTCTTTATTCTCTCTCTGTTTACCTGTTCCCTCTTCATTCTATGATGTCCCTGTGCACCTGTTCCCTCTTTATTCTCTCTCCGTTTACCTGTTCCCTCCTCTTTATCTTTCCATAACAATCTCTTCCCTCGATTCTGTCTCTTTATCTGTTCTCTCTTCATACTATCTCACTATAATTCTCTTCTCTCTTCTTTCTATTTCTCTCTTTACCTGTTCCCGCTTCTTTCAATTTCAGTCTTTATCAGTTCTCACGATACTATTTCTCTGATAATCCTAGTCAATTTCTCTGTTTATCTGCTCTCTCTTCTTTCAATTTCTCTTATCATCTGTTCCCCGCTAATCGATTGCTTCATTGGTCTGTTCCCTCTTCTCACTATTCATTCATTCCCTCTGTTCTATTTCACTGTTAATCTGTTCCATCGTCTCTGTTTCTTTTTCTCTGTTCCCTCTAATCTATTTCTTTATTAATCTGTCCCCACTAATCTATTTATTAGTTCCTTCAATACGATTTCACTATTTGTCTGTTTACACTATCCATTCCCCTATTCATCTGTGCTCAATATTTTACCTATTACTCTTTTCCTTCTTCTTTTTATTAAATACAATCTGATCCAACTTCTCTCTATAAATCTATTTACCCCCTCTTTGTTTTGTGTCCCTATTTGCCTGCTCCCTCTTTATTCTTTTCCTCTGTTTACCTGTTCCCTCTTCCTTCTCATTCCAATTTAATCTTTTCCCTCTATTCTACGTCGCTCTTCATCCGTGCTCTCTTCTCTCTACGTCGCTCTTCATCCGTGCTCTCTTCTCTCTACGTCGCTCTTCATCCGTGCTCTCTTCTCTCTACGTCGCTCTTCATCCGTGCTCTCTTCTCTCTACGTCGCTCTTCATCCGTGCTCTCTTCTCTCTACGTCGCTCTTCATCCGTGCTCTCTTCTCTCTACGTCGCTCTTCATCCGTGCTCTCTTCTCTCTACGTCGCTCTTCATCCGTGCTCTCTTCTCTCTACGTCGCTCTTCATCCGTGCTCTCTTCTCTCTACGTCGCTCTTCATCCGTGCTCTCTTCTCTCTACGTCGCTCTTCATCCGTGCTCTCTTCTCTCTACGTCGCTCTTCATCCGTGCTCTCTTCTCTCTACGTCGCTCTTCATCCGTGCTCTCTTCTCTCTACGTCGCTCTTCATCCGTGCTCTCTTCTCTCTACGTCGCTCTTCATCCGTGCTCTCTTCTCTCTACGTCGCTCTTCATCCGTGCTCTCTTCTCTCTACGTCGCTCTTCATCCGTGCTCTCTTCTCTCTACGTCGCTCTTCATCCGTGCTCTCTTCTCTCTACGTCGCTCTTCATCCGTGCTCTCTTCTCTCTACGTCGCTCTTCATCCGTGCTCTCTTCTCTCTACGTCGCTCTTCATCCGTGCTCTCTTCTCTCTACGTCGCTCTTCATCCGTGCTCTCTTCTCTCTACGTCGCTCTTCATCCGTGCTCTCTTCTCTCTACGTCGCTCTTCATCCGTGCTCTCTTCTCTCTACGTCGCTCTTCATCCGTGCTCTCTTCTCTCTACGTCGCTCTTCATCCGTGCTCTCTCCTCTCTACGTCGCTCTTCATCCGTGCTCTCTCCTCTCTACGTCGCTCTTCATCCGTGCTCTCTCCTCTCTACGTCGCTCTTCATCCGTGCTCTCTCCTCTCTACGTCGCTCTTCATCCGTGCTCTCTCCTCTCTACGTCGCTCTTCATCCGTGCTCTCTTCTCTCTACGTCGCTCTTCATCCGTGCTCTCTTCTCTCTACGTCGCTCTTCATCCGTGCTCTCTTCTCTCTACGTCGCTCTTCATCCGTGCTCTCTTCTATTTCTCTCCTTAGCTGTTCCCTCTATTCTATTTCTTTATTCATCTATTCCCATCGATTCTGATTATCTAATCATGTGCTCCCGCTAATCTATATATCTATTCATCTTTTCCCACTATTATACTATTAATTTTTTCTGTTCTCTCCAATCTGTTTCTCTACTAGTATTTCACTTTAATCTATTTACTATTAATCTGTCCCCATTTATCGATTTCTCTATTTATCTGATCCCTCAATACGATTTCACTATTTCTCTGTTAATTGTATCCCATTCCTCTTTTAATATGTGACCAAAATTATATTTATCTATTAATCTGTTCCCTCTTCTCTTTATTAAACACATAATCTGTTCCAACTTCTCTACAGAATTCTATTATTTTTCTCTTCTCTCTTCTTTCTATGTCCCTGTGCATCTCTTCCCGCTATTCTATGTCCATATACAACTGTTCCCTCTTTATTCAGTTTTTGTGTTTACCTGTTTCCTCTTTATTCTCTTTCTGTATTTATCAATTCCCTCTTCTTTTTCTTTCCTTTATAATCATTTCCCTCGATTCTATTTATCTTTTCTCTCTTCTTACTATTTCTCTGCTTTTCCATTCCCTCTTAATTCTAATGCTCTGATTACCTGTTCCCACGTCATTCTGTTTCTCCATTTACCTGTTCCCTCTACATTCTCTCTCCCTTTTTACCTGTTCCCTCTTCTTTCTCTTTACAAATTAATCTTTTCCCTCGAATCTGTTTCTCTCTTTATCTGTTCTCTCTTCTATTTCTCCCTTTATCTGTTCCCTTGATTCTATTTCTTTATTCGTCTGTTCCAATCTGTTTTGATTATCTATTCGTCTATTCCCATCGATTCTGATTATCTAATAATACCTACAATATTTATCTATTAATCTCATCCCTCTAATTTATTTTTTCTTTTCTATCTAATCTATTTCTTTATCTGTTCCCTCAATACTATTTCACTATTTATCTGTTTACTCTATTCCATTCCTCTATTCATCTGTGCCCGATATTTTATTTATCTATTAATCTGTTCCCTCATCTCTCTATTAATCAAATAATCTGTTCCAACTTCTATTAGTTTATTAATTTACTCCCACTTCTATTTCTCTCTTTATCTCATCCCGCTTTTCTTTGCCCCTTTTGTCAACCTGCCCCCTCTTCCCCCTCGTCTGTTTCCCTACTCACCTCTTCCCCCTCGTCTGTTTCCCTACTCACCTCTTCCCCCTCGTCTGTTTCCCTACTCACCTCTTCCCCCTCGTCTGTTTCCCTACTCACCTCTTCCCCCTCGTCTGTTTCCCTACTCACCTCTTCCCCCTCGTCTGTTTCCCTACTCACCTCTTCCCCCTCGTCTGTTTCCCTACTCACCTCTTCCCCCTCGTCTGTTTCCCTACTCACCTCTTCCCCCTCGTCTGTTTCCCTACTCACCTCTTCCCCCTCGTCTGTTTCCCTACTCACCTCTTCCCCCTCGTCTGTTTCCCTACTCACCTCTTCCCCCTCGTCTGTTTCCCTACTCACCTCTTCCCCCTCGTCTGTTTTACTATTTATCTTTTTACTCTATTCCATTCCTCTAATAATCTGTGAACAATATTATTTTTTTAATTATCTGTTCCCTCTTCTGTCTATTATTCAAGTAATCTTTTCCAACTTCTCTCTAAAAATCCATTGATTTTCTCCCTCTTCTGTTCCTCTCTTCTTCTCTTCTTGCTTCTTTACGTTCCTCCATTAGTAGAGCAAGAAAAGGTCCTTCCCATCGAGGAGTTAGAGATGACTCTTTCTATGTTTTAATTAAAATCTTGATCCCTGGACTGATTCGATGTATTGCCATATCTAGTGGGGGGCCATTGTACCACCAGTCCTTTCTTTCTTAATTCATTCCTTCTCTTATTAGTTTCAGTTAAATATTCCTGTAGTATTTTTTATTTTACTTTGGGATGTTCTGATGGGAGTTCTAAATTGTATGGCATTCCATATCACATTTCAAAAGGTGATATTCCAGTATCTGTTCTTGGTTGTGTTCTTTAATTAAGTAGCGCCAGGGGCAAACAATTAATCCAAGACATCATGGTTTCTATCATTAATTTAATAAGCCTTTTTTTTTTTTTTTTTTTAATTTCCTCATTCATCCTTTCTACTCTACGTTCTTCCACATTAAACCTAGGAGGCTTTCTAGTGGTATGTCTGGTAGCTTCACCTGCGAGCCACCCATGGGGTCAGAGGGCTCACTCGGCCTCTGTCCCATCTTCCGGAGCACTCACACACATACACACACTCGCGCCCCTCGGTCGTGACCCACGCCCTCGCGGGCAATGGGAACTGCACTACTAGAGGGTCCGCACTCGCTTCGCCCCTAGGGGACGTCTCAGTCAAGCGTGCTCCGGGATACCCACCCCAATCAAGCAGATTCACACAAATACTTACTCAATCCTGAGTCTTCATTGGTGTCTTCGTGCACAAAAACTGCAAGGTACTGCAGTTTCTTTCACTCGTTTACCAAAATTAAAGTTTGGAGCTACAGGTCCCCGCACAGGAATTACCCAGCCCAGGGGCCGTCCAGAGACACGGTGTCCCCCCTGGAATGGGAATTCCACAGCAGAGTCACAACACCAAATTTTTATAGGTGTTAAGAAAATGATATACACCAATCGTTGCCAATAGTAAGGAATGAATTGAGTAAGCAATAAACAATTGAAACAGCGCTGGGCAGCCAGGAGTCTGCGCTTCACCAGAGGCTTGCAACGGGTGCCTACCATCCCTTCTTTTTATTGTCTCTTATCTCCGCATTCCTGTTTGATTTTTCTTTTTCTGGGCTGCTCCAGCTGTTATTTGGCAGTTGTTCTCTACCTCCTGGTGATGGAGATGATGAAGGCCGTAGTCCTCTTCAACTCTGATCATGCGCACTTAAGAGGAGATTTCCACTTATTTTTCTTCTGCAGTCTCTTAGAAGGTCACTGCTATATTTTGTTCATTGTCCAGGTGTTAGAACTAAGCACTGTGGCTCCAGCTTGTACAAAGTTCATAGACAACACATTTATTTATTTGTTTTGAGACTTTTACAAATTACGTATTTCTCAGGAAAAAACATTGAAAAACACTAACATGTCTATTTCAAGTCAGTTTGATTAAGAAGTACAGAACTTATTTTTATCACAATCCCATTCTGTCACCACAATATCCTTAGTTCTTACGTCACTGCTCCACAACGGCATAATAGTATCAGTCCCCTAGTATCTACCATCAACATTCCTCTTTACCATCTTACTCCACTGCTTACTCAACATCACCCCACGGTATCTCATTCAAACGGTGCCACTCCCTACAACGCAATGGAAAATGCAGCAGCAAGTAATGGAGGAACCAAGCCTCAGATTACAGTAAGGGCAAATACAGTTAAACAGAATGGTTGCAAGTACAGTTACAGAAGATAACAAATGTATTTTACCTTAGAAGACCAGAAATAATCAGAGAGATCCAGCAAGGAGCTCACAGTGCCACTGCTAGCCCTTAAATGAGGTGTGGGAAGGGCTGGTTCCTGGCTCCTCCCCTTCCCATCACTCAGCAGCATTGCGCACACCTGAGCTCGTCTTTGTTGTCCCCGCCTTCCCACCAGGTGCTCCATTGCTGCTTCAAGCTGTGACTCAGCATTGTCATGACAGCCCCAAGCATCACCCCAAAATGTCACCCTGGTGTCATTTGCTAGCATCATCCGCCAGCATCACTGCAACGACGTTACCCCAATGTCACCTCTGAAGTCACACCTCGTCATTACTCTAATGTCCCCACAGTACCACTTCCCAGTGTGTCTCCTTGGCGTCACTCCCCAGCATCATCTCAGTGTCACCCCAAGATTGCTTCCTGCTCTCAGCCCACCTCACTGTCACCCCAGCGTCACCTCTGACTGATACCCCAGCATCGTTCCTCAGCATCACCCGAGCATTACTGCAGCATTGTTTCCTCTGTCACCCCAAGTTCATCCTCCACTTTTACCCCCAACATCACCCCAGTTTCTTCGGGGTTTGGGATCAGTGTTTGAGCCAAAAGAGCACATGCTGCCATACACACAAGTGCCCGGTTCAGCCTTTAGGACAGAAGATTGTAAGATATTTTCAGGATGGCCTTTAATTGCAAAGTGAGCAGACAATCCCCGGACCTGTGAGCTGACACCTTCAGTTTGGTGAGCAGCTCTCGCTCTGCACACACCAGTGATCTCAGCCCTTTGCTGTCTGGCTGCACGCGTGGCTTCTCAGCATCTTGATGTGTTAGTATGGAAACGTGACCAACTGCGTACAAGGGTAGAGCGCAATCAAAAGGCGTGGCCAGCCCTGGGAGCACAGGCGGGAGCAGTTGAGCCGTGGGAGGGGATAGGAGGGGCTACCTGGCACCACCTCCCCCCCTCCACCACATTTAAGGGCCGGCAGCCGCAGGGGCAGTGTCTCAGTCTGGGGCTGTTTTTTATGGAGTGTGTGTTGGATGTTGTTTTTGTGTGAGGTTAGTGATTTCTTTTCTGCTTTAAGGTCCTGATTTCTTTCTTTTTGGGGCTCTGAATCTCGTTTGAAGGAGTTGTGTGTGTTCTGTATGTTTTCTCTAAGCTCTTTGTGTAAGCAAGGTGGTGGGGTTGTTTCTTTTTATCTGAGCTGGTGATGGTGGAGCTGTTGTTTATTCTGTGTTTTTGGTATTGTCTCATTTCTGGAATGCTTCATCAGCCCCAGGATAATACTATCCAGCTGATGGAGTATTGTAGCCCTAGGAATACTTAGAGCTTTTACTTTTTTCTAAGAAGGCATTTTGTGTTCTCACAGTCTTGTTTGTATTACTTTGGTAAGCTTTATTTTTTTTTTTCTGTTTAAGCCTTGTATTGTTTATACACAGTTTCTATTCTATTATCTCCATCTTGGGGTCCTGAACTTTAACTGCACCTACATCATCCCAGCTTGTTTCACGACTGTGGTAAATGGTTCTCTGTGTCATCTCACACAGAGCGTTCTTCAAAAGGGTTTTGTGACTTGTTATCACACAACAGTTTATGTTCTGCGTTTGTTTGTTCTCATCTCTTTTTACAACTTAGTGGCGTGTAAGGCTTGTTGGGGCTCCTCTGATTGATGGTGTAAGTATTGAGTGTTGTGCAGAGCAGGAAAGGGAATGTTGTGAGCCCCTCCTTTATTGCTTGTACGCAGGCAGGTTTTCCGTTGGCTGTGTTATGAAATGGGGGTTACAAGCGCTCCTTTCTCAGAGGAGCGCATATGCGTAAGAGATGCTGCTCTGTACATACAGGGCAGTGCCTTCATCTTTCTTCTGTGTTCAACAGGTGGCCGTGGAGATCTGCAGCACTCCTGGAGATATACAACTGCACTAAAGAACAGGGGGTTGCTCCATGGAAGCAGTGAGGAAGGAGAAGCTGCATTTAATGGAATGGCTCAGAACTGGATATTGTCGGCTGGTAATGAGTCACCAAAACAGGTAAGGACAGCTCGCACTCATTGTTGTTTTTCCGTTATTTAGCATGGCACAATGTAGTTCTTCTGGAGTTTTTTCCTGCGCTTTAGGGTACCCAAATGCTGGCTATTCTTTTCCTTTCTCTTTTGGATGTTATCCTTGCCTTTCCCCTGGTCTATCCTTGTCTTATTTGCCTTTCCTTTGTGCATTTTATTACTTTTGACTGGGATTTCTCGTGGTATTGTTCTCTTGGCCCTATAGTGCAGTCCTTGCTCCATTCCCCTTCTGCACTCTTGGTTATCCCTGTTTATTCCCCGTGCTCCCTTGTATTTATTTCTCCCTCTCTTCGACACTTCCCCCTGCTCCCTCTTATTTATGTGTTTATTTATTTCTCTCACTCACTCTTCATTTCTCCTTTCTTCTTCCTCTTTAATATTTAATTATTGATTTCTCAGTCTCTCCCTCATAATCTCTCTCCTTCTCCTACTTTTTCTTAATTTATTTTTCTCTCTCTCTGTATCTCCCCCTTTTCCACCACCTTTATTTACTTGTCTTCTCTCTTTCTCTTTCTCTCTCTCTTTCATCATCTGTCCCCATTCTCCCTCATATTAATTTACGTTTTTCTCTTCTACTCTCTCTCCATCTCTCTCACAATCTCCTTATATAGTTAATTATTTATTTATTCTGTTATCGCTCCCCCATTCCCCACCTTTATTATTTATTTCTTAACCTCTCTTTCTCTTCAACTCTCCCCCCGCTCCCTATAATTTATGTATTTATTTCTCTTTCTCAATCTCTTCATCTCTTCCCTCTTCTCCCTATTATTTATTTCTCTATCTCTCTGTCTGTATCTCTCCCCCATTCTCCCATTCTTTATTTAGTTCTTTCTCTCTCTCTCTCTTCATCTCTTGCCCTTTCTCTCTGTTCTTTCTTTAATTATTATTTCAATATCCCTTATTCTCTCCCCACCATATCCCTCTTCTTTATTTATTTATCTCTCTCCCTGTCTTCTTCTCTCCCCCTTGTCCATTTTCTTTATTTCTCTCTCCGTCTCTCTCTCCATCGCTCCCACGTTCTCCCACATATTTAATTATTTATTTCTGTTCCTCTTCATCGCCCCCCTTCTCCTCGTTCTTTCTTTATTTCTCTCTCTCTCCCTTTCTCCTTTTTCTTTTATTTCTCTATTTATCTCTCCCCATTCTCTTTCTTCTTGCTCTTATTGACTTATTTCACTCTGTCTTCATATTTCCCCCATTCTCCCCATTCTTTTTTTCTCTCGCTCTCCATCTTTCCCTCCTTCTCCCTCTTCTTTATGTGTCTATTTCTCTCTTCTACTCTCTCTTCATCTCTCCCCCTTTTACCTCTTATTTATTTCTCTCTCTTCAACTCTCCTCCTGCTCCCTATTATTTATTTCCTTATTTATTTTTCACTATCTTTTCATCTCTCCCCTGCTACCTATTTTTTCTTTATTTCCCTCTCTCTCTCCCTTCTTCTCTTCCCCTCTTCTAACTCCTCATTATTTATTCTCTGTCCCTCTTGATCTCTCCCCCGGCACTCACTTACGTATTTATTTTTCTCTCTCTCTGTCTCACTCCCATTCACCACCTTTGTTGGTTTCTTTTCTCCCTCAGTCTTCATCTCTTTCCCTTCCTTCTCATTTTTGTCTTTGTTTCTCTCTCCCTCTCTCCTTTTGTCTCTCCCCTGTTCTCCCTATTACTTATTTTTTACTCATCTCTTCTTCTGTCCCCTTTCTCCCATTTATCTATATACTTCTCTATCTCTCTGTCTGTATCTCTCCCCCATTCTCCCATTCTTTATTTATTTTCCAGTCTCTCTCCATCTCTCCCCCAATTTTCCATTTTATTTCTCTCTCTCCCTCATCATCTCTCCCCCTTCTCTCTATTCTTTATTTCTGTCTCTCTCCATCGCTCCCACATCCTCTCACTTATTTATTTCTCTCTCACTCTCGCCTTTCTTCTTTCCCCTCTTTTCCCCATTATTTTTTTATTCATCTCTCTCTTCTTCTGTTCTCTTTCTCCCATTTATGTACTTCTCTATCTCTGTCTTCATCTCTCCCTCTTTCTCACGCTTACTTAAAACTTTATTCCTCCCCTACTCTCTCTTCATCTCCCCCATCTTCTCCTTTAGTTGTTTGAGAGAGAATAAAAAAAAAAATAATGAAACTCTTGCTCTTTATTATTTCAATCTCTTATTCCCTCCCACCCTATACATCTTCTTTATTTCTCACTCTCTCATCATCTCTCCCCCTTGTCCCTAATCTTTAATTCTCTCTCTCTTCAACTCTCCCCCGCTCCCTATTATTAGTTACTACTTTTTCATTATCTCTTCATCTCTCCCCTTCTACCTATTCTTTATTTCCCTCTCTCTCCCTTCTTCTCTCGCCCCTTCTAACTCTTTATTTTTGTCTCTCGATCTCTCACCCAGCACGCTCTTATTTATTTATTTTTCTCTCTCTTTCCATCACTCCCTCTTCTTTATTTATGTATCTACTTACTTCTCTCTATCTGCCTTCATCTCTCCCACTTTCTCCCACTTCCTTAAATAGTTATTTATTTCTCTCCTACACTCTCTACATCTCTCCATCTTCTTTATTTATAGTTTGTATCTCGTATCTCTCCCCTGGCACCCGCTTATATATGTATTTATTTATCTCTCTCTCTGCCCCAAGATCCCATTTACTTTATTTTTTATTATTCTAGCTTTCTTCATCTCTCCACCCTGCTCCCTATTTATTTATGTATTGTTTTCTCTTTCTCAATCTCTTCATCTCTTCCCTCTTTCCCTATTATTTATCTATATTTTTACTCGTCTATCATCTCTCTCTTTCTCTCTGGGCTCTCGTCTATCATCTCTCTTCTCCCCCATCCTCTCTACTGTTTGTTATTCGTTTTGGTCATCTATCATCTTACCCTTTACTCATCTATCATATATCAGCTCTCTACTCTCCCCCATTATCCCTATTTGTTTATTTCCCTATCAGCTCTCAGCTGTCTTCACTCCTCTATCGTCTATCAGCTCTTTCTTCACTCCTCCATCGTCTATCGTCTGTCTATCAGCTCTCTTCACTCCTCTATCGTCTCTCAACTATCATCCTTCTATGAGCTCTCTTTACTCCTCAATCACCTCTCATCTTTTGTCGATCTATCAGCTATCGCAGCTCTCCCCCAATCTCTATCAGCTCTCTCTTCACTCCTCTATCGTCTGTCTATACGCTCTCTCTTCACTCCCCTATCGTCCGTCGGCTGTCTATACCCTCTCCCTTCACTCCCCTATCGTCTGTCGTCTATCTATCAGCTCTCTCTTCACTCCCCTATCGTCTGTCGGCGCTCTGTCAGCTCTCTCTTCACTCCCCTATCGTCCGTCGGCTGTCTGTCAGCTCTCTCTTCCCTCTCCTATCGTCTATCGTCTATCAGCTCTCTCATCAGCTTTCTCTTCACTCCTCTATCACCTATGGTCTATCTATCAGCTCTCTTTTCACTCCTCTATCGTCTATACTCTCTCTCTTCACTCCTCTATCGTCTATCAGCTCTCTTCACTCCTCTGTCGTCTATTGTCTGTCTATCAGCTCTCTTCACTCCTCTGTCGTCTATTGTCTGTCTATCAGCTCTCTTCACTCCTCTATCATCCATTGTCTGTCAGCTCTCTCTCCACTCCTCTATGGTCTATCGTCTGTCTATACGCTCTCTTCACTCCTCTATGGTCTATCGTCTATCAGCTCTCTCTTCTGTCCGGTATCATTTATCATCCATCATCTATATCAGCTCTCTTCACTCCCCTATCGTCTATCGTCTGTCTACCAGCTCTCTCTTCACTCCTCTATCGTCTATCAGCTCTCTTCACTCCTCTATCATCCATCATCTATTTCAACTCTCTCTTCACTCCTCTATCATCTAGCATCTATCAGCTCTCACTTCCCTCCTGTATCATTTATCAGCCATCGTCTATATCAGCTCTCTCTTCACGCCTCTATCGTTTATCTATTAGCTCTCTTCTCTCCTCTATCGTCTATCTATTAGCTCTCTTCTCTCCTCTATCGTCTATCTATCAGCTCTCTCTTCACTCCCCTATCGTCCGTCGGCACTCTGTCAGCTCTCTCTTCACTCCAGTATCGTCCGTCGGCTGTCTGTCAGCTCTCTCTTCCCTCTCCTATCGTCTATCGTCTATCAGCTCTCTCATCAGCTTTCTCTTCACTCCTCTATCACCTATGGTCTATCTATCAGCTCTCTTTTCACTCCTCTATCGTCTATACTCTCTCTCTTCACTCCTCTATCGTCTATCAGCTCTCTTCACTCCTCTGTCGTCTACCGTCTGTCTATCAGCTGTCTTCACTCCTCTGTCGTCTATTGTCTGTCTATCAGCTCTCTTCACTCCTCTATCATCCATTGTCTATCAGTTCTCTCTTCACTCCTCTATCGTCTATCGTCTATCTATCAGCTCTCTTCACTCCTCTATCGTCTATCGGCTGTCTATACGCTCTCTTCACTCCTCTGTCGTCTATCGTCTATCAGCTCTCTTCACTCCTCTATCCTCTATCGTCTATCAGCCCTCTTCACTCCTCTATCGTCTGTCAGCTCTCTCTTCACTCCTCTATCGTCCATTCTGTCTATACGCTCTCTCTTTGCTCATCTATCATCTATCGTCTATCAGCTCTCTTCGCTCATCTATCATCTATCGTCTATCAGCTCTCTTCACTCCTCTGTCGTCTACCGTCTGTCTATCAGCTGTCTTCACTCCTCTGTCGTCTATTGTCTGTCTATCAGCTCTTTTCACTCCTCTATCGTCCATCGTCTATCATCGTCTATCGTCTGTCGTCTGTCTATACGCTCTCTCTTCACTCCTCCATCGTCTGTCGTCTGTCTATACGCTCTCTCTTCACTCCTCCATCGTCTATCGTCTGTCGGCGCTCTCTTCACTCCTCCATCGTCTATCATCTGTCTATACGCTCTCTCTACACTCCTCCATCGTCTATCGTCTGTCTATACGCTCTCTCTACACTCCTCCATCGTCTATCGTCTGTCTATACGCTCTCTCTACACTCCTCCATCGTCTATCGTCTGTCTATACGCTCTCTCTACACTCCTCCATCGTCTATCGTCTGTCTATACGCTCTCTCTACACTCCTCCATCGTCTGTCGTCTGTCTATACGCTCTCTCTACACTCCTCCATCGTCTGTCGTCTGTCTATACGCGCTCTCTTCTCTCCTCCATCGTCTGTCTATACGCGCTCTCTTCTCTCCTCCATCGTCTCTCATCTATCGTCTATCAGCTCTCTCTTCTCTCCTCCATCGTCTATTGTCTGTCTATCAGCTCTCTTCACTTCCCTATCGTCCATCGTCTATCAGCTCTCTTCACTTCCCTATCGTCCATCGTCTATCAGCTCTCTTCACTTCCCTATCATCTATTGTCTATGTATCAGCTCTCTTCACTCCTCTATTGTCTATCAGCTCTCTTCACTCCTCTCTCATCCATCATCTATTTCAACTCTCTCTTCACTCCTCTATCATCTAGCATCTATCAGCTCTCACTTCCCTCCTGTATCATTTATCAGCCATCGTCTATATCAGCTCTCTCTTCACGCCTCTATCGTTTATCTATTAGCTCTCTTCACGCCTCTATCGTTTATCTATTAGCTCTCTTCTCTCCTCTATCGTCTATCTATCAGCTCTCTCTTCACTCCCCTATCGTCCGTCGGCGCTCTGTCAGCTCTCTCTTCACTCCAGTATCGTCCGTCGGCTGTCTGTCAGCTCTCTCTTCCCACCCCTATCGTCTATCAGCTCTCTCATCAGGTCTCTCTTTACTCCTCTATCATCCATTGTCTATCAGTTCTCTCTTCACTCCTCTATCGTCTATCGTCTATCTATCAGCTCTCTTCACTCCTCTATCGTCTATCGTCTATCAGCTCTCTTCACTCCTCTATCGTCTATCGGCTGTCTATACGCTCTCTTCACTCCTCTGTCGTCTATCGTCAATCAGCTCTCTTCACTCCTCTATCCTCTATCGTCTATCAGCCCTCTTCACTCCTCTATCGTCTGTCAGCTCTCTCTTCACTCCTCCATCGTCCATTCTGTCTATACGCTCTCTCTTCGCTCATCTATCATCTATCGTCTATCAGCTCTCTTCGCTCATCTATCATCTATCGTCTATCAGCTCTCTCTTCACTCCTCTATCATCTATCGTCTGTCTATACGCTCTCTTCACTCCTCTGTCGTCTATCGTCTGTCTATCAGCTCTCTCTTCACTCCTCTATCATCCATTGTCTATCAGCTCTCTCTTCACTCCTCTATCGTCTATCGTCTGTCAGCTCTCTCTCCACTCCTCTATGGTCTATCGTCTGTCTGTCAGCTCTCTCTTCACTCCTCTATCGTCTATCGTCTGTCTATACGCTCTCTTCACTCCCCTATCGTCTATCGTCTGTCTACCAGCTCTCTCTTCACTCCTCTATCGTCTATCAGCTCTCTTCACTCCTCTATCATCCATTGTCTGTCTATACGCTCTCTCTTCATTCCTCGATCATCCATCATCTGTCTATCATCTCTCTTCACTCCTCTGTTGTCTCTCAACTATCATCCTTCTATCAGCTCTCTTTACTCCTCAATCACCTCTCATCTATTGTCGATCTATCAGCTATTGCAGCTCTCCCCCAATCTCTCTATTGGTTATTTATTTGTTTCTCTTTCAGCTCTCAGCTCTCCCCCATTCTCTATATTGGTTATTTATTTGTTTCTTTGTCAGCTCTCAGCTGTCTTCTCTCCATCACCTATCGTCCATCTCTCAGCTCTCCTTTTACTCCATCATTTATCATCCCATCCACCTATCAGCTCTCTTCACTCCTCTATCATCCATCATCTATTTCAACTCTCTGTTCACTCCTCTATCATCTAGCATCTATCAGCTCTCACTTCCCTCCTGTATCATTTATCAGCCATCGTCTATATCAGCTCTCTCTTCACTCCTCCATCGTCTATACTCTCTCTCTTCACTCCTCTATCGTCGATCGTCTGTCTATCAGCTCTCTTCAATCCTTTATCGTCTATCAGCTCTCTTCACTCCCCTATAGTCCATCGGCTGTCTGTCAGCTCTCTCTTCACTCCTCTATCGTCCATCGGCTGTCTATCAGCTCTCTTCACTCCTCTATCATCTATATTCTCTCTCTTCACTCCTCTATCGTCTATCGTCTGTCTATACGCTCTCTTCACTCCTCTATCATCCATCGTCTATCAGCTCTCTCTTCACTCCTCTGTCGTCTATCGTCTGTCTATACGCTCTCTCTTCACTCCCCTATTGTCTATCATCTCTCTTCACTCCTCTATCTTGTCATCTGTCTATCAGCTTTCTCTTCACTCGTCGATCGTCTGTCTATCAGCTTTCTCTTCACTCGTCGATCGTCTGTCTATCAGCTTTCTCTTCACTCGTCGATCGTCTGTCTATACGCTCTCTCTACACTCCTCCATCGTCTATCGTCTGTCTATACGCTCTCTCTACACTCCTCTATCGTCTATCTATCAGCTCTCTCTACACTCCCCTATCGTCCGTCGGCTGTCTGTCAGCTCTCTTCCCTCTCCTATCGTCTATCATCTATCAGCTCTCTCATCAGTTCTCTCTTCACTCCTCCATCATCTATTGTCTATCTATCAGCTCTCTCTTCACTCCTCTATCGTCTATCGTCTGTCTATACGCTCTCTCCCCTCCTCTATCGTCTATCGTCTGTCTATACGCTCTCTCCACTCCTCTATCGTCTATCGTCTATCAGCTCTCTCTTCACTCCTCTATCGTCTATCGTCTGTCTATACGCTCTCTCTTCACTCCCCTATTGTCTATCATCTCTCTTCACTCCTCTATCTTGTCATCTGTCTATCAGCTTTCTCTTCACTCGTCTGTCGTCTGTCTATCAGCTTTCTCTTCACTCGTCTGTCGTCTGTCTATCAGCTTTCTCTTCACTCGTCTGTCGTCTGTCTATCAGCTTTCTCTTCACTCGTCTGTCGTCTGTCTATCAGCTTTCTCTTCACTCGTCTGTCGTCTGTCTATCAGCTTTCTCTTCACTCGTCTGTCGTCTGTCTATCAGCTTTCTCTTCACTCGTCCGTCGTCTGTCTATCAGCTTTCTCTTCACTCGTCCGTCGTCTGTCTATCAGCTCTCTCTACACTCGTCCGTCGTCTGTCGTCTGTCTATACGCTCTCTCTACACTCGTCCGTCGTCTGTCGTCTGTCTATACGCTCTCTCTACACTCGTCCGTCGTCTGTCGTCTGTCTATACGCTCTCTCTACACTCGTCCGTCGTCTGTCGTCTGTCTATACGCTCTCTCTACACTCGTCCGTCGTCCGTCGTCTGTCTATACGCTCTCTCTACACTCGTCCGTCGTCTGTCTATACGCTCTCTCTACACTCGTCCGTCGTCTGTCTATACGCTCTCTCTACACTCGTCCGTCGTCTGTCGTCTGTCTATACGCTCTCTCTACACTCCTCCGTCGTCTGTCGTCTGTCTATACGCTCTCTCTACACTCCTCCGTCGTCTGTCGTCTGTCTATACGCTCTCTCTACACTCCTCCGTCGTCTGTCGTCTGTCTATACGCTCTCTCTACACTCCTCCGTCGTCTGTCGTCTGTCTATACGCTCTCTCTACACTCCTCCGTCGTCTGTCGTCCGTCTATACGCTCTCTCTACACTCCCCTGTCGTCCGTCTATATGCTCTCTCTTCACTCTCCTATCGTCCGTCGGCTGTCTGTCAGCTCTCTTCCCTCTCCTATCGTCTATCATCTATCAGCTCTCTCATCAGTTCTCTCTTCACTCCTCTATCATCCATTGTCTATCAGCTCTCTCTTCACTCCTCTATCGTCTATCGTCTGTCAGCTCTCTCTTCACTCCTCTATCGTCTATCGTCTGTCTATACGCTCTCTCCACTCCTCTATCGTCTATCGTCTGTCTATACGCTCTCTCCACTCCTCTATCATCCATTGTCTATCGTCTATCAGCTCTCTTCACTCCCCTATCGTCCATCGGCTCTGTATACGCTCTCTCTTCACACCTCTATCGTCTGTCTATACGCTCTCTTCACTCCTCTATCATCCATCGTCTATCAGCTCTCTCTTCACTCCTCTGTCGTCTATCGTCTGTCTATACGCTCTCTTCACTTCTCTATCGTCTCTCAACTATTATCCTTCTATCAGCGCTCTTTACTCCTCTATCACCTCTCATCTATTGTCGATCTATCAGCTATTGCAGCTCTCCCCCAATCTCTCTATTGGTTATTTTTGTTTCTCTTTCAGCTCTCAGCTCTCCCCCATTCTCTATATAGGTTATTTATTTGTTTCTTTGTCAGCTCTCAGCTGTCTTCTCTCCATCACCTATCGTCCATCTCTCAGCTCTCCTTTTACTCCATCATTTATCATCCCATCCACCTATCAGCTCTCTTCACTCCTCTATTGTCTATCAGCTCTCTTCACTCCTCTCTCATCCATCATCTATTTCAACTCTCTCTTCACTCCTCTATCATCTAGCATCTATCAGCTCTCACTTCCCTCCTGTATCATTTATCAGCCATCGTCTATATCAGCTCTCTCTTCACGCCTCTCTCCTCCATCGTCTGTCTATACGCTCTCTCTTCTCTCCTCCATCGTCTGTCTATACGCTCTCTCTTCTCTCCTCCATCGTCTGTCTATACGCTCTCTCTTCTCTCCTCCATCGTCTGTCTATACGCTCTCTCTTCTCTCCTCCATCGTCTGTCTATACGCTCTCTCTTCTCTCCTCCATCGTCCATCGTCTGTCTATACGCTCTCTCTTCTCTCCTCCATCGTCCATCGTCTGTCTATACGCTCTCTCTTCTCTCCTCCGTCGTCTGTCTATACGCTCTCTCTTCTCTCCTCCGTCGTCTGTCTATACGCTCTCTCTTCTCTCCTCCGTCGTCTGTCTATACGCTCTCTACACTCCTCCGTCGTCTGTCTATACGCTCTCTCTTCTCTCCTCCGTCGTCTGTCTATACGCTCTCTCTTCTCTCCTCCGTCGTCTGTCTATACGCTCTCTCTTCTCTCCTCCGTCGTCTGTCTATACGCTCTCTCTTCTCTCCTCCGTCGTCTGTCTATACGCTCTCTCTTCTCTCCTCCGTCGTCTGTCTATACGCTCTCTCTTCTCTCCTCCGTCGTCTGTCTATACGCTCTCTCTTCTCTCCTCCGTCGTCTGTCTATACGCTCTCTCTTCTCTCCTCCGTCGTCTGTCTATACGCTCTCTCTTCTCTCCTCCGTCGTCTGTCTATACGCTCTCTCTTCTCTCCTCCGTCGTCTGTCTATACGCTCTCTCTTCTCTCCTCCGTCGTCTGTCTATACTCTCTCTTCTCTCCTCCGTCGTCTGTCTATACGCTCTCTACACTCCTCCGTCGTCTGTCTATACGCTCTCTACACTCCTCCGTCGTCTGTCTATACGCTCTCTACACTCCTCCGTCGTCTGTCTATACGCTCTCTACACTCCTCCGTCGTCTGTCTATACGCTCTCTACACTCCTCCGTCGTCTGTCTATACGCTCTCTACACTCCTCCGTCGTCTGTCTATACGCTCTCTACACTCCTCCGTCGTCTGTCTATACGCTCTCTACACTCCTCCGTCGTCTGTCTATACGCTCTCTACACTCCTCCGTCGTCTGTCTATACGCTCTCTACACTCCTCCGTCGTCTGTCTATACGCTCTCTACACTCCTCCGTCGTCTGTCTATACGCTCTCTACACTCCTCCGTCGTCTGTCTATACGCTCTCTACACTCCTCCGTCGTCTGTCTATACGCTCTCTCTTCTCTCCTCCGTCGTCTGTCTATACGCTCTCTCTTCTCTCCTCCGTCGTCTGTCTATACGCTCTCTCTTCACTCCTCCGTCGTCTGTCTATACGCTCTCTACACTCCTCCGTCGTCTGTCTATACGCTCTCTACACTCCTCCGTCGTCTGTCTATACGCTCTCTACACTCCTCCGTCGTCTGTCTATACGCTCTCTACACTCCTCCGTCGTCTGTCTATACGCTCTCTACACTCCTCCGTCGTCTGTCTATACGCTCTCTACACTCCTCCGTCGTCTGTCTATACGCTCTCTACACTCCTCCGTCGTCTGTCTATACGCTCTCTACACTCCTCCGTCGTCTGTCTATACGCTCTCTACACTCCTCCGTCGTCTGTCTATACGCTCTCTACACTCCTCCGTCGTCTGTCTATACGCTCTCTACACTCCTCCGTCGTCTGTCTATACGCTCTCTACACTCCTCCGTCGTCTGTCTATACGCTCTCTACACTCCTCCGTCGTCTGTCTATACGCTCTCTACACTCCTCCGTCGTCTGTCTATACGCTCTCTACACTCCTCCGTCGTCTGTCTATACGCTCTCTACACTCCTCCGTCGTCTGTCTATACGCTCTCTACACTCCTCCGTCGTCTGTCTATACGCTCTCTACACTCCTCCGTCGTCTGTCTATACGCTCTCTACACTCCTCCGTCGTCTGTCTATACGCTCTCTACACTCCTCCGTCGTCTGTCTATACGCTCTCTACACTCCTCCGTCGTCTGTCTATACGCTCTCTACACTCCTCCGTCGTCTGTCTATACGCTCTCTACACTCCTCCGTCGTCTGTCTATACGCTCTCTACACTCCTCCGTCGTCTGTCTATACGCTCTCTACACTCCTCCGTCGTCTGTCTATACGCGCTCTCTACACTCCTCCGTCGTCTGTCTATACGCGCTCTCTACACTCCTCCGTCGTCTGTCTATACGCGCTCTCTACACTCCTCCGTCGTCTGTCTATACGCGCTCTCTACACTCCTCCGTCGTCTGTCTATACGCGCTCTCTACACTCCTCCGTCGTCTGTCTATACGCGCTCTCTACACTCCTCCGTCGTCTGTCTATACGCGCTCTCTACACTCCTCCGTCGTCTGTCTATACGCGCTCTCTACACTCCTCCGTCGTCTGTCTATACGCGCTCTCTACACTCCTCCGTCGTCTGTCTATACGCGCTCTCTACACTCCTCCGTCGTCTGTCTATACGCGCTCTCTACACTCCTCCGTCGTCTGTCTATACGCGCTCTCTACACTCCTCCGTCGTCTGTCTATACGCGCTCTCTACACTCCTCCGTCGTCTGTCTATACGCGCTCTCTTCACTCCTCCGTCGTCTCTCATCTATTGTCGATCTCTCAGCTATTGCAGCTCTCCCCCAATCTCTCTATTGGTTATTTATTTGTTTTTCTTTCAGCTCTCAGCTGTCTTCTCTCCATCACCTATCGTCCATCTTTATCTCTCCTTTTACTCCATCATTTATCATCTCATCCACCTATCAGCTCTCTTCACTCCTCTATCATCCATCATCTATTTCAACTCTCTGTTCACTCCTCTATCATCTAGCATCTATCAGCTCTCACTTCCCTCCTGTATCATTTATCAACCATCGTCTATATCAGCTCTCTTTTCACTCCTCCATCGTCTATACTCTCTCTCTTCACTCCTCTATCGTCGATCGTCTGTCTATCAGCTCTCTTCAATCCTTTATCGTCTATCAGCTCTCTTCACTCCCCTATAGTCCATCGGCTGTCTGTCAGCTCTCTCTTCACTCCTCTATCGTCCATCGGCTGTCTATCAGCTCTCTTCACTCCTCTATCATCTATATTCTCTCTCTTCACTCCTCTATCGTCTATCGTCTGTCTATACGCTCTCTTCACTCCTCTATCATCCATCGTCTATCAGCTCTCTCTTCACTCCTCTGTCGTCTATCGTCTGTCTATACGCTCTCTCTTCACTCCCCTATTGTCTATCATCTCTCTTCACTCCTCTATCTTGTCATCTGTCTATCAGCTTTCTCTTCACTCGTCGATCGTCTGTCTATCAGCTTTCTCTTCACTCGTCGATCGTCTGTCTATACGCTCTCTCTACACTCCTCCATCGTCTATCGTCTGTCTATACGCTCTCTCTACACTCCTCTATCGTCTATCTATCAGCTCTCTCTACACTCCCCTATCGTCCGTCGGCTGTCTGTCAGCTCTCTTCCCTCTCCTATCGTCTATCATCTCTCAGCTCTCTCATCAGTTCTCTCTTCACTCCTCCATCATCTATTGTCTATCTATCAGCTCTCTCTTCACTCCTCTATCGTCTATCGTCTGTCTATACGCTCTCTCCCCTCCTCTATCGTCTATCGTCTGTCTATACGCTCTCTCCACTCCTCTATCGTCTATCGTCTATCAGCTCTCTCTTCACTCCTCTATCGTCTATCGTCTGTCTATACGCTCTCTCTTCACTCCCCTATTGTCTATCATCTCTCTTCA
Source organism: Callipepla californica brunnescens (assembly GCA_023055505.1). NCBI lineage: Eukaryota > Metazoa > Chordata > Aves > Galliformes > Odontophoridae > Callipepla > Callipepla californica. The sequence continues at coordinate 3,567,349 of JALIRH010000053.1, forward strand.
CTCCTCTATCTTGTCATCTGTCTATCAGCTTTCTCTTCACTCGTCTATCGTCTGTCTATCAGCTTTCTCTTCACTCGTCTGTCGTCTGTCTATACGCTCTCTCTTCACTCGTCTGTCGTCTGTCTATACGCTCTCTCTGCACTCCTCCATCGTCTGTCGTCTGTCTATACGCTCTCTCTGCACTCCTCCATCGTCTGTCGTCTGTCTATACGCTCTCTCTGCACTCCTCCATCGTCTGTCGTCTGTCTATACGCTCTCTCTGCACTCCTCCATCGTCTGTCGTCTGTCTATACGCTCTCTCTGCACTCCTCCATCGTCTGTCGTCTGTCTATACGCTCTCTCTGCACTCCTCCATCGTCTGTCGTCTGTCTATACGCTCTCTCTGCACTCCTCCATCGTCTGTCGTCCGTCTATACGCTCTCTCTGCACTCCTCCATCGTCTGTCGTCCGTCTATACGCTCTCTCTGCACTCCTCCATCGTCTGTCGTCCGTCTATACGCTCTCTCTGCACTCTCCTATCGTCCGTCTATACGCTCTCTCTTCACTCTCCTATCGTCCGTCGGCTGTCTGTCAGCTCTCTTCCCTCTCCTATCGTCTATCATCTATCAGCTCTCTCATCAGTTCTCTCTTCACTCCTCTATCATCCATTGTCTATCAGTTCTCTCTTCACTCCTCTATCATCTATTGTCTATCTATCAGCTCTCTCTTCACTCCTCTATCGTCTATCGTCTGTCTATCAGCTCTCTCTCCACTCCTCTATCGTCTATCGTCTGTCAGCTCTCTCTCCACTCCTCTATCGTCTATCGTCTGTCTATACGCTCTCTCCACTCCTCTATCGTCTATCGTCTGTCTATACGCTCTCTCTTCACTCCTCTATCATCCATTGTCTATCGTCTATCAGCTCTCTTCACTCCCCTATCGTCCATCGGCTCTCTATACGCTCTCTCTTCACACCTCTATCGTCTGTCTATACGCTCTCTTCACTCCTCTATCATCCATCGTCTATCAGCTCTCTCTTCACTCCTCTGTCGTCTATCGTCTGTCTATACGCTCTCTTCACTTCTCTATCGTCTCTCAACTATTATCCTTCTATCAGCGCTCTTTACTCCTCTATCACCTCTCATCTATTGTCGATCTATCAGCTATTGCAGCTCTCCCCCAATCTCTCTATTGGTTATTTTTGTTTCTCTTTCAGCTCTCAGCTCTCCCCCATTCTCTATATAGGTTATTTATTTGTTTCTTTGTCAGCTCCCAGCTGTCTTCTCTCCATCACCTATCGTCCATCTCTCAGCTCTCCTTTTACTCCATCATTTATCATCCCATCCACCTATCAGCTCTCTTCACTCCTCTCTCATCCATCATCTATTTCAACTCTCTCTTCACTCCTCTATCATCTAGCATCTATCAGCTCTCACTTCCCTCCTGTATCATTTATCAGCCATCGTCTATATCAGCTCTCTCTTCACGCCTCTATCGTCCATCGTCTGTCTATACGCTCTCTCTTCACTCCTCTATCGTCTCTCATCTATCATCTATCAGCTCTCTCTTCACTCCCCTATCGTCCGTCGGCTGTCTGTCAGCTCTCTCTTCCCACCCCTATCCCACCCCTATCGTCTATCGTCTATCAGCTCTCTCATCAGTTCTCTCTTCACTCCTCTATCATCTATTGTCTATCTATCAGCTCTCTTCACTCCTCTATCGTCTATCAGCTCTCTTCACTCCTCTGTCTTCTATCGTCTGTCTATCAGCTCTCTCTTCACTCCTCTGTCTTCTATCGTCTGTCTATACGCTCTCTCCACTCTTCTGTCGTCTATTGTCTGTCAGCTCTCTTCACTCTTCTATCGTCTATTGTCTGTCAGCTCTCTCTCCACTCCTCTATCGTCTATCGACTGTCTGTCAGCTCTCTCTCCACTCCTCTATCGTCTATCGGCTGTCTATCCGCTCTCTTCACTCCTCTATCGTCTATCGGCTGTCTATCCGCTCTCTTCACTCCTCTGTCGTCTATCGGCTGTCTATCGGCTCTCTTCACTCCTCTGTCGTCTATCGGCTCTCTTCACTCCTCTGTCGTCTATCAGCTCTCTTCACTCCCCTATAGTCCATAGGCTGTCTGTCAGCTCTCTCTTCACTCCTCTGTCGTCTATCGGCTGTCTATCGGCTCTCTTCACTCCTCTGTCGTCTATCGGCTGTCTATCGGCTCTCTTCACTCCTCTGTCGTCTATCGGCTGTCTATCGGCTCTCTTCACTCCTCTGTCGTCTATCGGCTGTCTATCGGCTCTCTTCACTCCTCTGTCGTCTATCGGCTGTCTATCAGCTCTCTTCACTCCTCTGTCGTCTATCGGCTGTCTATCGGGGCGCTCTTCACTCCTCCGTCGTCCATCGGGGCGCTCTTCACTCCTCCGTCGTCCATCGGGGCGCTCTTCACTCCTCCGTCGTCCATCGGGGCGCTCTTCACTCCTCCGTCGTCCATCGGGGCGCTCTTCACTCCTCCGTCGTCCATCGGGGCGCTCTTCACTCCTCCGTCGTCCATCGGGGCGCTCTTCACTCCTCCGTCGTCCATCGGGGCGCTCTTCACTCCTCCGTCGTCCATCGGGGCGCTCTTCACTCCTCCGTCGTCCATCGGGGCGCTCTTCACTCCTCCGTCGTCCATCGGGGCGCTCTTCACTCCTCCGTCGTCCATCGGGGCGCTCTTCACTCCTCCGTCGTCCATCGGGGCGCTCTTCACTCCTCCGTCGTCCATCGGGGCGCTCTTCACTCCTCCGTCGTCCATCGGGGCGCTCTTCACTCCTCCGTCGTCCATCGGGGCGCTCTTCACTCCTCCGTCGTCCATCGGGGCGCTCTTCACTCCTCCGTCGTCCATCGGGGCGCTCTTCACTCCTCCGTCGTCCATCGGGGCGCTCTTCACTCCTCCGTCGTCCATCGGCTGTCTATCCGCTCGCTCTTCACTCCTCCGTCGTCCATCGGCTGTCTATCCGCTCGCTCTTCACTCCTCCGTCGGCTGTCTATCCGCTCGCTCTTCACTCCTCCGTCGGCTGTCTATCCGCTCGCTCTCCACTCCTCCGTCGGCTGTCTATCCGCTCGCTCTCCACTCCTCCGTCGGCTGTCTATCCGCTCGCTCTCCACTCCTCCGTCGGCTGTCTATCCGCTCGCTCTCCACTCCTCCGTCGGCTGTCTATCCGCTCGCTCTCCACTCCTCCGTCGGCTGTCTATCCGCTCGCTCTCCACTCCTCCGTCGGCTGTCTATCCGCTCGCTCTCCACTCCTCCGTCGGCTGTCTATCCGCTCGCTCTCCTCTCCTCCGTCGGCTGTCTATCCGCTCGCTCTCCTCTCCTCCGTCGGCTGTCTATCCGCTCGCTCTCCTCTCCTCCGTCGGCTGTCTATCCGCTCGCTCTCCTCTCCTCCGTCGGCTGTCTATCCGCTCGCTCTCCTCTCCTCCGTCGGCTGTCTATCCGCTCGCTCTCCTCTCCTCCGTCGGCTGTCGGCTGTCTATCCGCTCTCTTCACTCCTCTGTCGGCTGTCGGCTCTCTTCACTCCCCTATAGTCCATAGGCTGTCTATACGCTCTCTCTCCACTCCTCCGTCGTCTGTCGGCTGTCTATACGCTCTCTCTCCACTCCTCCGTCGTCTGTCTGTCAGCTCTCATACCACTCCTCTATCGTCTATCGGCTGTCTATCCGCTCTCTTCACTCCTCTGTCGTCTATCGGCTGTCTATCCGCTCTCTTCACTCCTCTGTCGTCTATCGGCTGTCTATCCGCTCTCTTCACTCCTCTGTCGTCCATCGGCTGTCTATCCGCTCTCTTCACTCCTCTGTCGTCCGTCGGCTGTCTATCCGCTCTCTTCACTCCTCTGTCGGCTGTCGGCTGTCTATCGGCTCTCTTCACTCCTCTGTCGGCTGTCGGCTGTCTATCGGCTCTCTTCACTCCTCTGTCGGCTGTCGGCTGTCTATCGGCTCTCTTCACTCCTCTGTCGGCTGTCGGCTGTCTATCGGCTCTCTTCACTCCTCTGTCGTCTATCGGCTCTCTTCACTCCTCTGTCGTCTATCGGCTCTCTTCACTCCTCTGTCGTCTATCGGCTCTCTTCACTCCTCTGTCGTCTATCGTCTGTCTATCAGCGCTCTCTTCACTCCTCTGTCGTCTATCGTCTGTCTATCAGCGCTCTCTTCACTCCTCTGTCGTCTATCGTCTGTCTATCAGCGCTCTCTTCACTCCTCTGTCGTCTATCGTCTGTCTATCAGCGCTCTCTTCACTCCTCTGTCGTCTATCGTCTGTCTATCAGCGCTCTCTTCACTCCTCTGTCGTCTATCGTCTGTCTATCAGCGCTCTCTTCACTCCTCTGTCGTCTATCGTCTGTCTATCAGCGCTCTCTTCACTCCTCTGTCGTCTATCGTCTGTCTATCAGCGCTCTCTTCACTCCTCTGTCGTCTATCGTCTGTCTATCAGCGCTCTCTTCACTCCTCTGTCGTCTATCGTCTGTCTATCAGCGCTCTCTTCACTCCTCTGTCGTCTATCGTCTGTCTATCAGCGCTCTCTTCACTCCTCTGTCGTCTATCGTCTGTCTATCAGCGCTCTCTTCACTCCTCTGTCGTCTATCGTCTGTCTATCAGCGCTCTCTCCACTCCTCTGTCGTCTATCGTCTGTCTATCAGCGCTCTCTCCACTCCTCTGTCGTCTATCAGCTCTCTCTCCACTCCTCTATTGTCTATCGACTGTCTGTCAGCTCTCTTCACTCCTCTGTCGTCTATCGACTGTCTATCCGCTCTCTTCACTCCTCTGTCGTCTATCGACTGTCTGTCCGCTCTCTTCACTCCTCTGTCGTCTATCGACTGTCTATCCGCTCTCTTCACTCCTCTGTCGTCTATCGACTGTCTATCCGCTCTCTTCACTCCTCTGTCGTCTATCGACTCTCTTCACTCCTCTGTCGTCCATCGGCTGTCTGTCAGCTCTCTCTTCACTCCTCTGTCGTCCATCGGCTGTCTGTCAGCTCTCTCTTCACTCCTCTGTCGTCTATCGGCTGTCTATCGGCTCTCTTCACTCCTCTGTCGTCTATCGGCTGTCTATCGGCTCTCTTCACTCCTCTGTCGTCTATCGGCTGTCTATCGGCTCTCTTCACTCCTCTGTCGTCTATCGGCTGTCTATCGGCTCTCTTCACTCCTCTGTCGTCTGTCGGCTCTCTTCACTCCTCTGTCGTCTGTCGGCTCTCTTCACTCCTCTGTCGTCTGTCGGCTCTCTTCACTCCTCTGTCGTCTGTCGGCTCTCTTCACTCCTCTGTCGTCTGTCGGCTCTCTTCACTCCTCTGTCGTCTGTCGGCTCTCTTCACTCCTCTGTCGTCTGTCGGCTCTCTTCACTCCTCTGTCGTCTGTCGGCTCTCTTCACTCCTCTGTCGTCTGTCGGCTCTCTTCACTCCTCTGTCGTCTGTCGGCTCTCTTCACTCCTCTGTCGTCTGTCGGCTCTCTTCACTCCTCTGTCGTCTGTCGGCTCTCTTCACTCCTCTGTCGTCTGTCGTCTGTCTGTCGGCGCTCTCTTCACTCCTCTGTCGTCTGTCGTCTGTCTGTCGGCGCTCTCTTCACTCCTCTGTCGTCTGTCGTCTGTCTGTCGGCGCTCTCTTCACTCCTCTGTCGTCTGTCGTCTGTCTGTCGGCGCTCTCTTCACTCCTCTGTCGTCTGTCGTCTGTCTGTCGGCGCTCTCTTCACTCCTCTGTCGTCTGTCGTCTGTCTGTCGGCGCTCTCTTCACTCCTCTGTCGTCTGTCGGCTCTCTTCACTCCTCTGTCGTCTGTCGGCTCTCTTCACTCCTCTGTCGTCTGTCGGCTCTCTTCACTCCTCTGTCGTCTGTCGTCTGTCTGTCGGCGCTCTCTTCACTCCTCTGTCGTCTGTCGTCTGTCTGTCGGCGCTCTCTTCACTCCTCTGTCGTCTGTCGTCTGTCTGTCGGCGCTCTCTTCACTCCTCTGTCGTCTGTCGTCTGTCTGTCGGCGCTCTCTTCACTCCTCTGTCGTCTGTCGTCTGTCTGTCGGCGCTCTCTTCACTCCTCTGTCGTCTGTCGTCTGTCTGTCGGCGCTCTCTTCACTCCTCTGTCGTCTGTCGTCTGTCTGTCGGCGCTCTCTTCACTCCTCTGTCGTCTGTCGTCTGTCTGTCGGCGCTCTCTTCACTCCTCTGTCGTCTGTCGGCTCTCTTCACTCCTCTGTCGTCTGTCGTCTGTCTGTCGGCGCTCTCTTCACTCCTCTGTCGTCTGTCGTCTGTCTGTCGGCGCTCTCTTCACTCCTCTGTCGTCTGTCGTCTGTCTGTCGGCGCTCTCTTCACTCCTCTGTCGTCTGTCGTCTGTCTGTCGGCGCTCTCTTCACTCCTCTGTCGTCTGTCGTCTGTCTGTCGGCGCTCTCTTCACTCCTCTGTCGTCTGTCGTCTCTCTTCACTCCTCTGTCGTCTGTCGTCTCTCTTCACTCCTCTGTCGTCTGTCGTCTCTCTTCACTCCTCTGTCGTCTGTCGGCTCTCTTCACTCCTCTGTCGTCTGTCGGCTCTCTTCACTCCTCTGTCGTCTGTCGGCTCTCTTCACTCCTCTGTCGTCTGTCGGCTCTCTTCACTCCTCTGTCGTCTGTCGGCTCTCTTCACTCCTCTGTCGTCTGTCGGCTCTCTTCACTCCTCTGTCGTCTGTCGGCTCTCTTCACTCCTCTGTCGTCTGTCGGCTCTCTTCACTCCTCTGTCGTCTGTCGGCTCTCTTCACTCCTCTGTCGTCTGTCGGCTCTCTTCACTCCTCTGTCGTCTGTCGGCTCTCTTCACTCCTCTGTCGTCTGTCGGCTCTCTTCACTCCTCTGTCGTCTATCGTCTGTCTATCAGCTCTCTCTCCACTCCTCTGTCGTCTATCGTCTGTCTATCAGCTCTCTCTCCACTCCTCTGTCGTCTATCGTCTGTCTATACGCTCTCTCTCCACTCCTCTGTCGTCTATCGTCTGTCTATACGCTCTCTCTCCACTCCTCTGTCGTCTATCGTCTGTCTATACGCTCTCACTTCACTCCTCTGTCGTCTATCGTCTGTCTATACGCTCTCACTTCACTCCTCTATCATCTATATTCTCTCTCTTCACTCCTCTGTCGTCTATCGTCTGTCTATCCGCTCTCTTCACTCCTCTGTCGTCTATCGGCTCTCTTCACTCCCCTATAGTCCATAGGCTGTCTATACGCTCTCTCTCCACTCCTCCGTCGTCTGTCGGCTGTCTATACGCTCTCTCTCCACTCCTCCGTCGTCTGTCGGCTGTCTATACGCTCTCTCTCCACTCCTCCGTCGTCTGTCTGTCAGCTCTCTCTCCACTCCTCTATCGTCTATCGACTGTCTATCCGCTCTCTTCACTCCTCTGTCGTCTATCGGCTGTCTATCCGCTCTCTTCACTCCTCTGTCGTCTATCGGCTGTCTATCCGCTCTCTTCACTCCTCTGTCGTCTATCGGCTCTCTTCACTCCCCTATAGTCCATAGGCTGTCTGTCAGCTCTCTCTTCACTCCTCTATCGTCTATCGTCTGTCTATACGCTCTCTTCACTCTTCTATCGTCTATTGTCTGTCAGCTCTCTCTTCACTCCTCTGTCGTCTATCGGCTGTATACGCTCTCTTCACTCCTCTGTCGTCTATCGGCTGTCTATCCGCTCTCTTCACTCCTCTGTCGTCTATCGGCTGTCTATCCGCTCTCTTCACTCCTCTGTCGTCTATCGGCTGTCTATCCGCTCTCTTCACTCCTCTGTCGTCTATCGGCTGTCTATCCGCTCTCTTCACTCCTCTGTCGTCTATCGGCTGTCTATCCGCTCTCTCTACACTCCTCTGTCGTCTATCGGCTGTCTATACGCTCTCTCTACACTCCTCTGTCGTCTATCGGCTGTCTATCAGCTCTCACTTCACTCCTCTATCGTCTATTGTCTGTCAGCGCTCTCTTCACTCCTCTATCGTCTATTGTCTGTCAGCGCTCTCTTCACTCCTCTATCGTCTATCGACTGTCTGTCAGCGCTCTCTTCACTCCTCTATCGTCTATCGACTGTCTGTCAGCGCTCTCTTCACTCCTCTATCGTCTATCGACTGTCTATACGCTCTCTCCACTCCTCTATCGTCTATCGACTGTCTATCAGCTCTCTCCACTCCTCTATCGTCTATCGACTGTCTATCAGCTCTCTCCACTCCTCTATCGTCTATCGACTGTCTATCAGCTCTCACTTCACTCCTCTATCGTCTATCGACTGTCTATCAGCTCTCTCTTCACTCCTCTATCGTCCATTGTCTATCAGCTCTCTTCACTCCTCTATCGTCCATTGTCTATCAGCTCTCTCTTCACTCCTCTATCGTCCATTGTCTATCAGCTCTCTTCACTCCTCTATCGTCCATTGTCTATCGTCTATCAGCTCTCTTCACTCCTCTATCGTCCACTGTCTATCGTCTATCAGCTCTCTTCACTCCTCTATCGTCCGTTGTCTGTCTATATGCTCTCTCTTCACACCTCTATTGTCTATCGTCTGTCTATACGCTCTCTTCACTCCTCTATCGTCTATCAGCTCTCTCTTTACTCCTCTATCGTCTATCAGCTCTCTTCACTCCCCTATCTTCCATCGGCTCTGTATACGCTCTCTCTTCACACCTCTATCGTCTGTCTATACGCTCTCTTCACTCCTCTATCATCCATCGTCTATCAGCTCTCTCTTCACTCCTCTCTCGTCTATCGTCTGTCTATACGCTCTCTTCACTTCTCTATCGTCTCTCAACTATTATCCTTCTATCAGCGCTCTTTACTCCTCTATCACCTCTCATCTATTGTCGATCTATCAGCTATTGCAGCTCTCCCCCAATCTCTCTATTAGTTATTTATTTGTTTCTCTTTCAGCTCTCAGCTCTCCCCCATTCTCTATATTGGTTATTTATTTGTTTCTTTGTCAGCTCTCAGCTGTCTTCTCTCCATCACCTATCGTCCATCTCTCAGCTCTCCTTTTACTCCATCATTTATCATCCCATCCACCTATCAGCTCTCTTCACTCCTCTCTCATCCATCATCTATTTCAACTCTCTCTTCACTCCTCTATCATCTAGCATCTATCAGCTCTCACTTCCCTCCTGTATCATTTATCAGCCATCGTCTATATCAGCTCTCTCTTCACGCCTCTATCGTCCATCGGCTGTCTATACGCTCTCTCTTCACTCTATCGTCCATCATCTATCGTCTATCAGCTCTCTCTTCTCTCCTCCGTCGTCTGTCTATACGCGCGCTCTTCTCTCCTCCGTCGTCTGTCTATACGCGCGCTCTTCTCTCCTCCGTCGTCTGTCTATACGCGCGCTCTTCTCTCCTCCGTCGTCTGTCTATACGCGCGCTCTTCTCTCCTCCGTCGTCTGTCTATACGCGCGCTCTTCTCTCCTCCGTCGTCTCTCATCTATCGTCTATACGCGCGCTCTTCTCTCCTCCGTCGTCTCTCATCTATCGTCTATACGCCCGCTCTTCTCTCCTCCGTCGTCTCTCATCTATCGTCTATACGCGCGCTCTTCTCTCCTCCGTCGTCTCTCATCTATCGTCTATCAGCGCGCTCTTCTCTCCTCCGTCGTCTATTGTCTGTCTATCAGCTCTTTTCACTCCTCTATCGTCCATCGTCTATCAGCTCTCTTCACTTCCCTATCGTCCATCGTCTATCAGCTCTCTTCACTTCCCTATCATCTATTGTCTATGTATCAGCTCTCTTCACTCCTCTATTGTCTATCAGCTCTCTTCACTCCTCTCTCATCCATCATCTATTTCAACTCTCTCTTCACTCCTCTATCATCTAGCACCTATCAGCTCTCACTTCCCTCCTGTATCATTTATCAGCCATCGTCTATATCAGCTCTCTCTTCACGCCTCTATTGTCCATCGGTTGTCTATACGCTCTCTCTTCATGCCTCTATCGTCTATCGTCTTTCTATACGCTCTCTCTTCACTCCTCTGTCCTCTGTCGTTTATCAGCTCTCTTCACTCCCCTATCATCTATCGTCTGTGTATCAGCTCTCTCTTCACTCCTCTATCGTCTGTTGTCTATCTGCTCTCTCTTCACTCCTCTATCATTTATCAGCTCTCTTCTCGTCTCTATCGTCTGTCTATCAGCACTCTTCACTCCTCTATCGTCCATCGTCTGTCTATACGCTCTCTCTTCACTCCTCTATCGTCTCTCATCTATCATCTATCAGCTCTCTCTTCACTCCCCTATCGTCCGTCGGCTGTCTGTCAGCTCTCTCTTCCCACCCCTATCCCACCCCTATCGTCTATCGTCTATCAGCTCTCTCATCAGTTCTCTCTTCACTCCTCTATCATCTATTGTCTATCTATCAGCTCTCTTCACTCCTCTATCGTCTATCGTCTGTCAGCTCTCTTCACTCCTCTATCGTCTATCGACTGTCTGTCAGCTCTCACTTCACTCCTCTATCGTCTATTGTCTGTCTATACGCTCTCTCCACTCTTCTATCGTCTATCGTCTGTCAGCTCTCTTCACTCTTCTATCGTCTATTGTCTGTCAGCTCTCTCTTCACTCGTCTATCGTCTGTCAGCTCTCTCTTCACTCCTCTATCGTCTATCGACTGTCTGTCAGCTCTCTCTTCACTCCTCTATCGTCTATCGACTGTCTGTCAGCTCTCTCTTCACTCCTCTATCGTCTATCGACTGTCTGTCAGCTCTCTCTCCACTCCTCTATCGTCTATCGACTGTCTATACGCTCTCACTTCACTCCTCTATCATCCATTGTCTTTCAGTTCTCTCTTCACTCCTCTATCATCTATCGTCTATCTAACAGCTCTCTTCACTCCTCTATCGTCTATCAGCTCTCTTCACTCCCCTATAGTCCATAGGCTGTCTGTCAGCTCTCTCTTCACTCCTCTGTCGTCTATCGGCTGTCTATACGCTCTCTTCACTCCTCTGTCGTCTATCGGCTGTCTATACGCTCTCTTCACTCCTCTGTCGTCTATCGGCTGTCTATCCGCTCTCTTCACTCCTCTGTCGTCTATCGGCTGTCTATCCGCTCTCTTCACTCCTCTGTCGTCTATCGGCTGTCTATCCGCTCTCTTCACTCCTCTGTTGTCTATCGGCTGTTTATCCGCTCTCTTCACTCCTCTGTCGTCTATCGGCTGTCTATCCGCTTACTTCACTCCTCTGTCGTCTATCGGCTGTCTATCCGCTCTCTTCACTCCTCTGTCGTCTATCGGCTGTCTATCCGCTCTCTTCACTCCTCTGTCGTCTATCGGCTGTCTATCCGCTCTCTTCACTCCTCTGTCGTCTATCGGCTGTCTATCCGCTCTCTTCACTCCTCTGTCGTCTATCGGCTGTCTATCCGCTCTCTTCACTCCTCTGTCGTCTATCGGCTGTCTATCCGCTCTCTTCACTCCTCTGTCGTCTATCGGCTGTCTATCCGCTCTCTTCACTCCTCTGTCGTCTATCGGCTGTCTATCCGCTCTCTTCACTCCTCTGTCGTCTATCGTCTATCAGCTCTCTTCACTCCTCTGTCGTCTATCGTCAATCAGCTCTCTTCGCTCCTCTGTCGTCTATCGTCAATCAGCTCTCTTCGCTCCTCTATCGTCTATCATCTGTCTATACGCTCTCTCTTCACTCCTCTATCATCTATCGTCAATCAGCTCTCTTCACTCCTCTATCATCTATCATCTATCAGCTCTCTTCGCTCCTCTATCGTCTATCATCTGTCTATACGCTCTCTCTTCATTCCTCTATCGTCTATCGTCTTTCTATACGCTCTCTCTTCACTCCTCTGTCCTTTATCGTCTATCAGCTCTCTTCACTCCTCTGTCCTCTGTCGTTTATCAGCTCTCTTCACTCCCCTATCGTCTATCGTCTGTGTATCAGCTCACTCTTCACTCCTCTATCGTCTGTGTATCAGCTCTCTCTTCACTCCTCTATCGTCTATTGTCTATCTGCTCTCTCTTCACTCCTTTATCGTCTATCAGCTCTCTTCACTCCTCTATCATCCATTGTCTGTCTATACGCTCTCTCCTCACTTATCTATCGTCTGTCTATCAGCTCTCTTCTCTCCTCTATCGTCTATCGTCTATCAGCTCGCTTCACTCCTCAATTGTCTGTCTATACGCTCTCGCTTCACTCCTCAATTGTCTGTCTATACGCTCTCGCTTCACTCCTCAATTGTCTGTCTATACGCTCTCGCTTCACTCCTCAATCGTCCACCATCTATCAGCTCTCTTCACACCCCTATCGTCTATCGTCTATCTATCAGCTCTCTCTTCACTCCTCTATCGTCTATCGCCTGTCTATCAGCTCTCTCTTCACTCCTCTATCGTCTATCGCCTGTCTATCAGCTCTCTCTTCACTCCTCTATCGTCTATCGCCTGTCTATCAGCTCTCTCTTCACTCCTCTATCGTCTATCGCCTGTCTATCAGCTCTCTCTTCACTCCTCTATCGTCTATCGCTTGTCTATCAGCTCTCTCTTCACTCCTCTATCGTGTATCGTCTGTCTATCAGCTCTCTCTTCACTCCTCTATCGTCTATCGCTTGTCTATCAGCTCTCTCTTCACTCCTCTATCGTCTATCGTCTGTCTATCAGCTCTCTCTTCACTCCTCTATCGTCTATCGTCTGTCTATCAGCTCTCTCTTCACTCCTCTATCGTCTATCGTCTGTCTATCAGCACTCTTCACTCCTCTATCGTCCATCGTCTGTCTATACGCTCTCTCTTCACTCCTCTATCGTCTCTCATCTATCATCTATCAGCTCTCTCTTCACTCCCCTATCGTCCGTCGGCTGTCTGTCAGCTCTCTCTTCCCACCCCTATCCCACCCCTATCGTCTATCGTCTATCAGCTCTCTCATCAGTTCTCTCTTCACTCCTCTATCATCTATTGTCTATCTATCAGCTCTCTGCACTCCTCTATCGTCTATCAGCTCTCTGCACTCCTCTATCGTCTATCAGCTCTCTGCACTCCTCTATCGTCTATCAGCTCTCTGCACTCCTCTATCGTCTATCAGCTCTCTGCACTCCTCTATCGTCTATCAGCTCTCTGCACTCCTCTATCGTCTATCAGCTCTCTGCACTCCTCTATCGTCTATCAGCTCTCTGCACTCCTCTATCGTCTATCAGCTCTCTGCACTCCTCTATCGTCTATCAGCTCTCTTCCCTCCTCTATCGTCTATCGTCTGTCTATCAGCTCTCTCTTCACTCCTCTGTCTATCGTCTGTCTATACGCTCTCTTCACTCCTCTGTCTTCTATCGTCTGTCTATACGCTCTCTTCACTCCTCTATCATCCATTGTCTGTCAGCTCTCTCTTCACTCCTCTATCGTCTATCGTCTCTCTATACGCTCTCTTCACTCCTCTATCGTCTATCGTCTGTCAGCTCTCTTCACTCCTCTATCGTCTATCGACTGTCTGTCAGCTCTCTCTCCACTCCTCTATCGTCTATCGTCTGTCTATACGCTCTCTCCACTCCTCTATCGTCTATCGTCTGTCTATACGCTCTCTCTTCACTCCTCTATCGTCTATCGTCTGTCTATACGCTCTCTTCACTCTTCTATCGTCTATCGTCTGTCAGCTCTCTCTTCACTCTTCTATCGTCTATTGTCTGTCAGCTCTCTCTTCACTCTTCTATCGTCTATCGACTGTCTGTCAGCTCTCTCTTCACTCCTCTATCGTCTATCGTCTATCTAACAGCTCTCTTCACTCCTCTATCGTCTATCAGCTCTCTTCACTCCCCTATAGTCCATAGGCTGTCTGTCAGCTCTCTCTTCACTCCTCTGTCGTCTATCGGCTGTATCCGCTCTCTTCACTCCTCTGTCGTCTATCGGCTGTCTATCCGCTCTCTTCACTCCTCTGTCGTCTATCGGCTGTCTATCGGCTCTCTTCACTCCTCTGTCGTCTATCAGCTGTCTATCGGCTCTCTTCACTCCTCTGTCGTCTATCGGCTGTCTATCCGCTCTCTTCACTCCTCTGTCGTCTATCGGCTGTCTGTCAGCGCTCTCTTCACTCCTCTGTCGTCTATCGGCTGTCTGTCAGCGCTCTCTTCACTCCTCTGTCGTCTATCGGCTGTCTGTCAGCGCTCTCTTCACTCCTCTGTCGTCTATCGGCTGTCTGTCAGCGCTCTCTTCACTCCTCTGTCGTCTATCGGCTGTCTGTCAGCGCTCTCTTCACTCCTCTGTCGTCTATCGGCTGTCTGTCAGCGCTCTCTTCACTCCTCTGTCGTCTATCGGCTGTCTGTCAGCGCTCTCTTCACTCCTCTGTCGTCTATCGGCTGTCTGTCAGCGCTCTCTCCACTCCTCTGTCGTCTATCGACTGTCTATACGCTCTCTCCACTCCTCTGTCGTCTATCGACTGTCTATACGCTCTCTCCACTCCTCTATCGTCTATCGACTGTCTATACGCTCTCTCCACTCCTCTATCGTCTATCGACTGTCTATACGCTCTCACTTCACTCCTCTATCGTCTATCGTCTGTCTATCAGCTCTCACTTCACTCCTCTATCATCCATTGTCTATCAGCTCTCTCTTCACTCCTCTATCATCCATTGTCTATCAGCTCTCTCTTCACTCCTCTATCGTCCATTGTCTATCGTCTATCAGCTCTCTTCACTCCTCTATCGTCCATTGTCTATCGTCTATCAGCTCTCTTCACTCCTCTATCGTCCATTGTCTATCGTCTATCAGCTCTCTCTTCACTCCTCTATCGTCTATCAGCTCTCTCTTCACTCCTCTATCGTCTATCAGCTCTCTCTTCACTCCTCTATGGTCTATCGACTGTCTATCAGCTCTCTCTTCACTCCTCTATCGTCTATCGACTGTCTATCAGCTCTCTCTTCACTCCTCTGTCGTCTATCGACTGTCTATACGCTCTCTCTTCACTCCCCTATTGTCTATCATCTCTCTTCACTCCTCTATCCTCTGTCTATCAGCTCTTTCTTCACTCCTCCATCGTCTATCGTCTGTCTATCAGCTCTCTTCACTCCTCTATCGTCTCTCAACTATCATCCTTCTATCAGCTCTCTTTACTCCTCAATCACCTCTCATCTATTGTCGATCTATCAGCTATTGCAGCTCTCCCCCAATCTCTCTATTAGTTATTTATTTGTTTCTCTTTCAGCTCTCAGCTCTCCCCCATTCTCTATATTGGTTATTTATTTGTTTCTTTGTCAGCTCTCAGCTGTCTTCTCTCCATCACCTATCGTCCATCTCTCAGCTCTTTTTTTTACTCCATCATTTATCATCTCATCCACCTATCAGCTCTCTTCACTCCTCTATCATCCATCATCTATTTCAACTCTCTGTTCACTCCTCTATCATCTAGCATCTATCAGCTCTCACTTCCCTCCTGTATCATTTATCAACCATCGTCTATATCAGCTCTCTCTTCACACCTCTATCGCCCATCGGCTGTCTATACGCTCTCTCTTCACTCCTCTATCGTCTATCATCTCTCTATAAGCACTCTTCACTCCTCTATCGTCCATCATCAGCCTATCAGCTCTCTTCACTCCTCTATCGTCCATCATCTATTGTCTATCAGCTCTCTCTTCTCTCCTCTATTGTCTGTCAGCTCTCTTCTCTCCTCTCTCCTCTATCATCTATCGACTGTCTATACGCTCTCTCCACTCCTCTATCGTCTATCGACTGTCTATACGCTCTCTCCACTCCTCTATCATCTATCGACTGTCTATACGCTCTCTCCACTCCTCTATCATCTATCGTCTATCAGCTCTCTCATCAGGTCTCTCTTCACTCCTCTATCATCTATTGTCTATCTATCAGCTCTCTTTTCACTCCTCCATCGTCTATACTCTCTCTCTTCACTCCTCTGTCGTCGATCGTCTTTCTATACGCTCTCTTCACTCCTCTGTCGTCTATCGTCTGTCTATACGCTCTCTCTTCACTCCTCTGTCCTCTATCGTCTATCGTCTATCAGCTTTCTTCACTCCTCTGTCGTCTATCGTTTATCAGCTCTCTTCACTCCCCTATCGTCTATCGTCTGTGTGTCTGCTCTCTCTTCACTCCTCTATCGTCTATTGTCTATCTGCTCTTTCTTCACTCCTCTATCGTCTATCAGCTCTCTTCACTCCTCTATCATCCATCATCTATTTCAACTCTCTCTTCACTCCTCTATCATCTAGCATCTATCAGCTCTCACTTCCCTCCTGTATCATTTATCAGCCATCGTCTATATCAGCTCTCTCTTCACGCCTCTATCGTCCATCGGTTGTCTATGCGCTCTCTCTTCACGCCTCTATCGTCCATCGGTTGTCTATGCGCTCTCTCTTCACGCCTCTGTCCTCTATCGTTTATCAGCTCTCTTCACTCCCCTATCGTCTATCGTCTGTGTATCAGCTCTCTCTTCACTCCTCTATCATTTATCAGCTCTCTTCTCGTCTCTATCGTCTGTCTATCAGCACTCTTCACTCCTCTATCGTCCATCGTCTGTCTATACGCTCTCTCTTCACTCCTCTATCGTCTCTCATCTATCATCTATCAGCTCTCTCTTCACTCCCCTATCGTCCGTCGTCTGTCTGTCAGCTCTCTCTTCCCACCCCTATCCCACCCCTATCGTCTATCGTCTATCAGCTCTCTCATCAGTTCTCTCTTCACTCCTCTATCATCTATTGTCTATCTATCAGCTCTCTTCACTCCTCTATCATCTATCGTCTGTCTAGCAGCTCTCTCTTCACTCCTCTGTCTATCGTCTGTCTATACGCTCTCTTCACTCCTCTGTCTTCTATCGTCTGTCTATCAGCTCTCTTCACTCCTCTATCGTCTATCGTCTCTCTATACGCTCTCTTCACTCCTCTATCCTCTATCGTCTGTCAGCTCTCTTCACTCCTCTATCGTCTGTCAGCTCTCTTCACTCTTCTATCGTCTATCGACTGTCTGTCAGCTCTCACTTCACTCCTCTATCGTCTATTGTCTGTCTATACGCTCTCTCCACTCCTCTATCGTCTATCGTCTCTCTATACGCTCTCTCCACTCCTCTATAGTCTATCGTCTGTCTATACGCTCTCTCCACTTTTCTATCGTCTATTGTCTGTCTATACGCTCTCTCCACTCCTCTATCGTCTATCGTCGGTCTGTCAGCTCTCTTCACTCCTCTATCGTCTATCGTCTGTCTATCCGCTCTCACTTCACTCCTCTATCATCCATTGTCTATCGTCTATCAGCTCTCTTCACTCCTCTATCATCTATATTCTCTCTCTTCACTCCTCTATCGTCTATCGGCTGTCTATCAGCTCTCTTCACTCCTCTGTCGTCTATCGGCTGTCTATCAGCTCTCTTCACTCCTGTCGTCCATTGTCTGTCTATCAGCTCTCTTCACTCCTCTGTCGTCCATTGTCTGTCTATACGCTCTCTGTTCACTCCTCTATCGTCCATTGTCTGTCTATACGCTCTCTCTTCACTCCTCTATCATCTATCGTCTATCAGCTCTCTTCATTCCTCTACCGTCTATCGTCTTTCTATACGCTCTCTCTTCACTCCTCTGTCCTCTATCATCTATCAGCTCTCTTCACTCCTCTGTACTCTATCGTTTATCAGCTCTTTTCACTCCCCTATCGTCTATCGTCTGTGTATCAGCTCTCTCTTCACTCCTCTATCGTCTGTGTATCAGCTCTCTCTTCACTCCTCTATCGTCTATTGTCTATCTGCTCTCTTCACTCCTCTATCGTCTATTGTCTATCTGCTCTCTCTTCACTCCTCTACCGTCTATCATCTGTCAGCTCTCTCTTCACTCCTCTATCGTCTGTGTATCAGCTCTCTCTTCACTCCTCTATCGTCTATCGTCTGTCCATACGCTCTCTTCACTCCTCTATCGTCTATCGTCTATCAGCTCTCTCTTCACTCCTCTATCGTCTGTCAGCTCTCTTCACTCCTCTATCGTCTATCGACTCTGTCAGCTCTCTCTCCACTCCTCTATCGTGTATTGTCTGTCTATACGCTCTCTTCTCTCCTCTATCGTCTATTGTCTGTCAGCTCTCTTCACTCCTCTATCGTCTATTGTCTGTCAGCTCTCTTCACTCCTCTATCGTCTGTCTATACTCTCTCTTCACTCCCCTATTGTCTATCATCTCTCTTCACTCCTCTATCCTCTGTCTATCAGCTCTTTCTTCACTCCTCCATCGTCTATCGTCTGTCTATCAGCTCTCTTCACTCCTCTATCGTCTCTCAACTATCATCCTTCTATCAGCTCTCTTTACTCCTCAATCACCTCTCATCTATTGTCGATCTATCAGCTATTGCAGCTCTCCCCCAATCTCTCTATTGGTTATTTATTTGTTTCTCTTTCAGCTCTCAGCTCTCCCCCATTCTCTATATTGGTTATTTATTTGTTTCTTTGTCAGCTCTCAGCTGTCTTCTCTCCATCACCTATCGTCCATCTCTCAGCTCTTTTTTTACTCCATCATTTATCATCTCATCCACCTATCAGCTCTCTTCACTCCTCTATCATCCATCATCTATTTCAACTCTCTGTTCACTCCTCTATCATCTAGCATCTATCAGCTCTCACTTCCCTCCTGTATCATTTATCAACCATCGTCTATATCAGCTCTCTCTTCACACCTTTATCGCCCATCGGCTGTCTATACGCTCTCTCTTCACTCCTCTATCGTCTATCATCTCTCTATAAGCACTCTTCACTCCTCTATCGTCCATCGTCTGTCTATACGCTCTCTCTTCACTCCTCGATCGTCCATCGTCTGTCTGTCTGCTCTCTCTTCCCTCCTCTAGCATCTATCAGCTCTCTCTTCCCTCCTCTAGCATCTAGCATCTATCTGTCAGCTCTCTCTTCACTCCCCTGTAGTCCATCGGCTGTCTATATGCTCTCTTCACTCCTCTATCATCTAGCATGTATCTGTCAGCTCTCTCTTCACTCCCATATCGTCTATACGCTCTCTCTTCACTCCTCTACCGGCTATCTATCAGCTCTCTTCAGTCCTCTATCATCCATCGTCCATCTGTCTGCTCTCTCTTCACTCCTATTTTCTATCGTCCATCTAGCTCTCTCTTCACTCCCCTATCATTTATCGTCCATTTATCAGCTCTCTCCTCACTCGTCCATCATGTATCATCCAGCTAGCTCTCTCCACTCTCCTCTAGCATCTACCATCCATCTATCAGCTCTCTCTCCTCTAGCATCTGTCAATTATCATCATCTGTCAATTATCATCATCATCATCATCTGTCAATTATCATCATCATCATCATCTGTCAATTATCATCATCATCATCATCTGTCAATCATCATCATCATCATCTGTCAATCATCATCATCATCATCATCTGTCAATTATCATCATCATCATCATCGTCATCTGTCAATTATCATCATCATCATCATCGTCATCTGTCAATTATCATCATCGTCATCGTCGTCATCTGTCAATTATCATCGTCGTCGTCATCTGTCAGTCATCGTCGTCGTCATCTGTCAGCTCTCTCAGCTCTCCCCCATTCTCACTATTGGTTTTTTATTTGTTTCTCTATCATCTATCAGTGCTGTCTTTTCCCCTCTATCATATATCAGCTCTCGTCCGTCTGTCGGCTCTCCCCCATTCTCCCTATTGTTTATTTGTTTCTATATCAGCGCTCTCAGCTCTCTACACTCCTCTATCATCTATCATCTCTCGTCCATCTATCAGCACTCTCTTCGCTCCTCTATCATCTGTCATCTGTTATCTATTATCTATCAGCTCTCTCTATACTCATCTATCAGCTCTCAGCTCTCCCCCATTCTCCCTATTGTTTATTTGTTTCTCTATCAGCTCTCAGCTCTGCCCCATTCTCCCTATTGTTCGTTTATTAGTTTCTCTGTCAGCTCTCAGCTCTCCCCATCCTCCCTATTGTTTGTTTGTTTCTGTAATATCTATCAGCTCTCCCCTTGCTCATCTGTCGTCTATCAGCTCTCCCCTCTCCCCTCCCTCCCTGTTGTTCATTTATTTGTTTTTCTATCTATCATCTCTCTGCTCTCCCCCACCCTCCCTATTGTGTATTTATTTGTTTCTTTATCATCTATCATCTGTCAAGCATCATCATCATCATCTGTCAAGCATCATCATCATCATCTGTCAAGCATCATCATCATCATCTGTCAATCATCATCATCATCATCTGTCAATCATCATCATCATCATCTGTCAATCATCATCTGTCATCTGTCAATCATCATCATCATCTGTCATCTGTCAATCATCATCATCATCTGTCATCTGTCAATCATCATCGTCATCTGTCAATCATCATCATCATCGTCATCTGTCAATCAATCTGTCAATCATCGTCATCATCTGTCAATCAATCTGTCAATCATCGTCATCATCTGTCAATCATCGTCATCATCTGTCAATCATCGTCATCATCGTCATCATCGTCATCATCTGTCAATCATCGTCATCATCGTCATCATCTGTCAATCATCTGTCAATCACCGTCATCATCTGTCAATCACCGTCATCATCTGTCAATCACCGTCATCATCTGTCAATCACCGTCATCGTCATCTGTCAGTCACCTGTCAATTATCATCGTCATCTGTCAATCATCATCGTCATCGTCATCTGTCAATCATCATCGTCATCTGTCAATCATCATCGTCATCTGTCAATCATCATCGTCATCTGTCAATCATCAGTCAATCATCGTCATCAGTCAATCATCGTCATCAGTCAATCATCGTCATCAGTCAATCATCGTCATCGTCATCAGTCAATCGTCATCGTCATCAGTCAATCGTCATCAGTCAATCGTCATCAGTCAATCGTCATCGTCATCAGTCAATCGTCATCAGTCAATCGTCATCAGTCAATCGTCATCAGTCAATCGTCATCAGTCAGTCATCGTCATCAGTCAGTCATCGTCATCAGTCAGTCATCGTCATCTGTCAGTCATCGTCGTCATCGTCATCTGTCAGTCATCGTCGTCATCGTCATCTGTCAGTCATCGTCGTCATCGTCATCTGTCAGTCATCATCGTCATCGTCATCTGTCAATCATCGTCTTCGTCATCTGTCAATCATCATCATCAGTCAATCATCATCATCGTCATCTGTCAATCATCATCATCATCGTCATCGTCATCTGTCAATCATCTGTCAATCATCATCGCCGTCTGTCAATCATCATCGCCGTCTGTCAATCATCATCGCCGTCTGTCAATCATCATCGTCGTCGTCTGTCAATCATCATCGTCGTCGTCATCAGTCAATCATCATCGTCGTCGTCATCAGTCAATCGTCATCGTCATCAGTCAATCGTCATCGTCATCAGTCAATCATCGTCATCAGTCAATCATCGTCATCAGTCAGTCATCGTCATCAGTCAGTCATCGTCATCAGTCAGTCATCGTCATCGTCATCGTCATCTGTCAGTCATCGTCATCGTCATCTGTCAATCATCATCGTCATCTGTCAATCGTCATCAGCATCATCATCTGTCAATCATCATCATCATCGTCATCTGTCAATCATCATCGTCATCTGTCAATCATCATCAGCATCATCATCTGTCAATCAATCTGTCAATCATCATCATCATCGTCATCATCTGTCAATCATCGTCATCATCTGTCAATCATCGTCATCATCTGTCAGTCATCATCGTCATCATCTGTCAGTCATCATCGTCGTCATCGTCATCTGTCAGTCATCATCGTCGTCATCGTCATCTGTCAATCGTCATCTGTCAATCGTCATCGTCATCGTCATCTGTCAATCGTCATCGTCATCTGTCAATCGTCATCGTCATCGTCATCTGTCAATCGTCATCGTCATCGTCATCTGTCAATCGTCATCGTCATCTGTCAATCGTCATCATCGTCGTCATCGTCATCTGTCAATCGTCATCGTCATCTGTCAATCGTCATCTGTCAATCGTCATCGTCATCTGTCAATCGTCATCGTCATCTGTCAATCGTCATCATCATCGTCATCTGTCAATCATCATCGTCATCTGTCAATCATCATCAGCATCGTCATCTGTCAATCAATCTGTCAATCATCATCATCTGTCAATCATCATCATCATCGTCATCATCTGTCAATCATCGTCATCATCTGTCAGTCATCGTCATCATCTGTCAGTCATCGTCATCATCTGTCAGTCATCATCGTCATCATCTGTCAGTCATCATCGTCGTCGTCATCATCTGTCAGTCATCATCGTCGTCATCGTCATCTGTCAGTCATCATCGTCGTCATCGTCATCTGTCAATCGTCATCGTCATCTGTCAATCGTCATCGTCATCGTCATCTGTCAATCGTCATCGTCATCTGTCAGTCATCATCGTCGTCATCGTCATCTGTCAATCGTCATCATCGTCGTCATCGTCATCTGTCAATCGTCATCGTCATCTGTCAATCATCATCGTCATCGTCATCTGTCAATCGTCATCGTCATCTGTCAATCGTCATCTGTCAATCGTCATCGTCATCTGTCAATCGTCATCGTCATCTGTCAATCGTCATCGTCATCTGTCAATCGTCATCTGTCAATCGTCATCTGTCAATCGTCATCTGTCAATCGTCATCTGTCAATCGTCATCTGTCAATCGTCATCGTCATCTGTCAATCGTCATCGTCATCTGTCAATCGTCATCGTCATCTGTCAATCGTCATCGTCATCTGTCAATCGTCATCGTCATCTGTCAATCATCGTCATCGTCATCTGTCAATCATCGTCATCTGTCAATCATCATCATCATCTGTCAGCTCTCTCAGCTCTCCCCCATTCTCACTATTGGTTTTTTATTTGTTTCTCTATCATCTATCAGCGCTGTCTTTTCCCCTCTATCATATATCAGCTCTCGTCCGTCTGTCGGCTCTCCCCCATTCTCCCTATTGTTTGTTTGTTTCTATATCAGCGCTCTCAGCTCTCTACACTCCTCTATCATCTATCATCTCTCGTCCATCTATCAGCACTCTCTTCGCTCCTCTGTCATCTGTCATCTGTTATCTATTATCTATCAGCTCTCTCTATACTCATCTATCAGCTCTCAGCTCTGCCCCATTCTCCCTATTGTTCGTTTATTAGTTTCTCTGTCAGCTCTCAGCTCTCCCCATCCTCCCTATTGTTTGTTTGTTTCTGTAATATCTATCAGCTCTCCCCTTGCTCATCTGTCGTCTATCAGCTCTCCCCTCTCCCCCTCCCTCCCTGTTGTTCATTTATTTGTTTTTCTATCTATCATCTCTCTGCTCTCCCCCACCCTCCCTATTGTGTATTTATTTGTTTCTTTATCATCTATCATCTCTCTCTTTACTCCTCTATCATTTATCATCACTCTTCTCTCCCCCATCCTCCCTGTTGTTTATTTGTTTGTTTCTCTATCTGTAATCTCTCACCTCTCCCCCCTTCTCCCTATTGTTTGTTTCTCTATTTCTGGCTGCATCTCTCCCCCATTCTCCCCGTTCTTTCTTTGTTTCTTTTTCTCTCTTTCTTCTTCTCTCTCCCCTTCTCACTCTTCGTTATTTATTCTGTCTCTTGATCTCTCTCCTGGCACCCTCTTAAGTATTTATTTATTCTCTCTTTCTCTCTCTCCATCTCTCGCCCTTTCTCCCTGTTCTTTCTTTATTATTTTGATCTCCCCTATTCCCTCCCTACCATATCCCTCTTCTTTATTTAGTTCTTTCTCTCTCTCTCTCTCTCCATCTCTTCCCCAATTTTCCATTTTATTTCTCTTTCATCATCTCTCCCCTTCTCTCTATTCTTTGTCTCTCTCTATTGCTCCCACATTCTCCCACTTAATTATTACTCTCTCCCTCTCGCCCTTCGTCTTTCCCCTCTTCTCCGTATTATTTATTTTTTATTCATCTCTCTCTTCATCTGTCCCCTTTCTCCCATTTATTTATATACTTCCCTGTCTGTCTGTATCTCTCTCTCATTCTCCCATTCTTTATTTTTTTTGTTCTGTCTCTCACCATCTCTCCCTCCTTCTCCCTCTGCTTTGTATGTATCTACTTACTTCTCTCTATCTGCCTTCATCTCTCCCACTTTCTCACACTTCCTGAAATTGTTATTTATGTCTCTCCTACTCTCTGTTCATCTCTCCCCTCTTCATCTTATTCAGTTATTTCTTTATCCTCTCTCTTTCTGTCTCTCCCCCATACTCCACCATCGTTATTTATTATTCTCTCTCACTCTTCATCTCTCCCCCTTCTCCCACATTTTTCTTCATTTCTCTCTATTTTTTTCTTCAACTCTCCCCTTGCTCCCTCTTATGTAATTCTTTTTCTCTATCTCTGCCCCAAGATCCCATTTATTTAACTTTTTATTATTCTAGCTCTCTTCAACTCTCCCCCTGCTCCCTATTGATTATTTATTATTTATGTATTTATTTCTCTTTCTCAATCTCTTCATCTCTTCCCTCTTCTCCCTATTATTTATTTTTTTTTTATTTAGACATCTCTCTCTTCATCTGTCCCCCTTCTCCCATTTATTTATTCTTGTATTTCTCTGTCTCTCTGTCTGCATCTCTCCCCTGTTCTCCACCTTCGTTATTTATTTATTGTTCTCCAATCGGTTTTATCTCTTCCCCTTTCTTCCCGTTTTTCTTTATTTCTCTCTGTCTTTGACTCTCTCCCTGCTCCCTATTATTTATTTATCAATTATCTCTCCCCCTTCTCCCCATTCTTTCTCTATTCGTTTTTCTTTCCATCTCTCCTTCCTTCTCCATCTTATCTATTTATTTCTCTCTCTCTCCTCATGTCTCCCCTTCTCCTCTTCTTTCTTTACTTATTTCTATTTCTCTCTTCTTCGGCATCTCTGCCCCGAATGAGGCGCAATGGCAACGGCGTCTCTGCCCCGAACCAGGCGCAATGGCAACGGCATCTCCCCCCCAGCCAAGAGGAACGGCACTTGTGTTCCCCCCCAACCATGAGCAAAGGCAACGGCACTTGTCCCCCAAACCAAGAGCGAGGTCATCTCCCCCATGCACAGAGCAACGGCACCAGCACCTCGCCCCCAGCCAAGAGCAACATCTCCCCCTTAACCAAGGGGGCTTTCTAGTGGTATGTCTGGTAGCTTCGCCTGCGAGCCACCCGTGGGGTCAGAGGGCTCACTCGGCATCTGTCCCATCTTCCGGAGCACTCACACACATACACACACTCGCGCCCTTCGGTCGTGACCCACGCCCTCGCGGGCAATGGGAACTGCACTACTAGAGGGTCCGCACTCGCTTCGCCCCTACGGGACGTCTCAGTAAGGCGTGCTCCGGGATACCCACCCCGACTGAACAGATCCACGCAAATACTTACTCAATCCTGAGTCTTTGTTTGGGTCTTCGTGCACAAAAATTATGGGGTACTGCAGTTTCTTTCGCTCGTTTACCAAATTTAGAGTTCGGAGCTACAGGTCTCGCGCAGGAATTACCCAGCCCAGGGGCCGTCCGGAGACGGGGCGCCCCCCCTGGAGTGAGAATTCCGCAGCAGAGTCGCCTGGATCCGAGTCACGGCACCAAATTTTTATAGGTGTGAAGAACGATACACACCGATGGTTGTCAATAGTAAGGAATTTACTGAGTAAGCAATAAAGGAGCGGAACAGCGATGGGCGGCCGGGAGTCTGCGCTCCACCAGAGGAGCGCACCGGGGGCCCCCAACCCCTCTTTTTGTTGGCTCTTATCTCTATATTCGTGTTTTTCTTTCCTTCCTGGGCTGCACCGGCTGCTATTTCGGAGTTGTCCTCTGTCTCCTTGCAGAGAGAAGATGAGTACTGCAGTCCTCTTCAGCTCTAATCACACATGCTTAAAGGAAGATTTCTGCTTCTTTTTCTTTTTCACTTCCTTAGAAGGTCACTGCTATCTGTTGTTCGTTGTGCAGGTGTTAGAACAAGACGCTGTGGCTGCAATTTACAAAAATATTTATTTATCTATTTTTAAGACTTCTACAGACTACATAGTTCTAAGAGAAGGAGAAGAAAAGCACACGGAAAAGTACTGACTCGTCTGTCTTGAGACGGTTTGATTGACAAGTATAGAAAGTACAGAACTCCGTTTCTATCACAAAGAGAAAAGGCATCTCCCCCCAACCACGAGCAACGAAGAGCACCGACAGCTCCCCCCCAGCCACAAGCAACGGCAGCGATATCTCCTCCCCAATCAAAAGCAACAGCACATGCCCCCCAACCATGAGGAATGACAACAGCACTTGTCCCCCCCAGCCACGAAGAACGGCACCTGTCCCCCCAGCCACGAAGAACGGCACCTGTCCCCCCAACCACGAAGAACGGCACTTGTACCCCCAGCCACGAAGAACGGCACCTGCCCCTTAACAATGAGCAATGACAACGGCACCTGTCCCCCCAAACAAGAAGAACAGCACCTGCCCCCCAACAACGAGCAACGACAACGGCACTTGTCCCCCCCAACCAAGAAGAACGGCACTTGTCCCCCCCAACCAAGAAGAACGGCACTTGTCCCCCCCACAATGAGCAAGAAGAACGGCACTTGTCCCCCCCCACAATGAGCAAGAAGAACGGCACTTGTCCCCCCCACAATGAGCAAGAGGAACGGCACTTGTCCCCCCCACAATGAGCAAGAGGAACGGCACTTGTCCCCCCAGCCAAGAGGAACGGCACCTGCCCCTTAACAATGAGCAACGACAACGGCACTTGTCCCCCCAGCCAAGAAGAACGGCACCTGCCCCTTAACAATGAGCAAAGACAACGGCACTTGTCCCCCCAACCAAGAAGAACGGCACCTGCCCCCCAACAATGAGCAACGACAACGGCACTTGTCCCCCCCAACGAAGGAGAACGGCACTTGCGTTCCCCCCCAACCACGAGCAACGGCAACGGCAGCGACATCTCCACCCCCAACCACGAGCAACGGCAACGGCAGCGACATCTCCCCCCCCAACCACGAGCAACGGAAACGGCAACGGCAGCGACATCTCCCCCCCCAACCACGAGCAACGACAACGACACTTCCCCCCAACCACGAGCAACGGCACCTGCCCCCCCAGCCAAGAGCAATGACATCTCCCCCCAACCAGGAGCAACGACAACGGCATCTCCCCCCAACCAGGAAGAACGGCACTTATTCCCCAACCAAGAAGAACGGCTTCTCCCCCCCAACACTGAGCAACGACAGCGACACTTCCCCCTAACCATGAGCAACAACAACGGCACTTGTCCCCCCCAACAATGAGCAACAACAACGGCACTTGTCCCCTCCAACAATGAGCAACAACAACGGCACTTGTCCGCCCCAGCCAAGAAGAACGGCACCTGCCCCTTAACAATGAGCAACGACAACGGCACTTGTCCCCCCCAACCAAGGAGAACGGCACCTGCCCCCCAACAATGAGCAACGACAACGGCACTTGTCCCCCCCAAGCAAGAAGAACGGCACTTGTGTTCCCCCCCAACCACGAGCAACGGCAACGGCAGCGACATCTCCCCCCAAACCACGAGCAACGGCACCTGCCCCCCCAGCCAAGAGCAATGACATCTCCCCCCAACCAGGAGCAACGACAACGGCATCTCCCCCCAACCAAGAAGAACGGCACTTATTCCCCAACCAAGAAGAACGGCATCTCCCCCCCAACCATGAGCAACGACAGCGACACTTCCCCCCAACCATGAGCAACGGTACCTGCCCCCCCAGCCAAGGGCAATGACATCTCCCCCCAACCAGGAGCAACGACAACAGCATCTCCCCCCCAACCAAGAAGAACGGCATTTGTCCCCCCAACCAAGAAGAACGGCATTTGCCCCCCCAACCAAAAAGAACGGCCCTGGTCCCCCAACCAAGAAGAACGACAATGGCACTTGTCCCGCAACCAGGAAGAACCGCACTTTTCGCCCAAACAAGAAGAACAGCACCTGCCCCCAACAATGAGCAACGACAACGGCACTTGTCCACCAACCAAGAAGAACGGCATTTGTCCCCCACAACAATGAGCAACGACAACTACACTAGTCCCCCCCAGCCAAGAAGAACGGCACTTGTCCCCCCAGCCAAGAAGAACGGCACTTGTCCCCCCAGCCAAGAAGAACGGCACTTGCCCCCCCCCAGCAAAGAAGAACGGCACCTGCCCCTGAACAATGAGCAACGACAACGGCACTTGTCCCCCCCAGCCAAGAAGAACGGCACTTGTCCACCCCAGCCAAGAAGAACGGCACTTGTCCCCCCCAGCCAAGAAGAACGGCACTTGTCCCCCCAACCAAGACGAACGGCACTTGTCCCCCTAACCAAGAAGAACGTCACTTGTCCCCCCCAACCAAGAAGAACGGCACTTGTCCCCCCCAACCAAGAAGAACGGCACTTGTCCCCCCCAGCCAAGAAGAACGGCACCTGCCCCTCAACAATGAGCAACGACAACGGCACTTGTCCCCCACAACAATGAGCAACGACAACTGCACTTGTCCGCCTCAGCCAAGAAGAACGGCACTTGTCCGCCCCAGCCAAGAAGAACGGCACTTGTCCGCCCCAGCCAAGAAGAACGGCACTTGTCCGCCCCAGCCAAGAAGAACGGCACTTGTCCGCCCCAGCCAAGAAGAACGGCACTTGTCCCCCCCAGCCAAGAAGAACGGCACTTGTCCCCCCAACAATGAGCAACGACAACGGCACTTGTCCCCCCAGCCAAGAAGAACGGCACTTTTCCCCCCCAGCCAAGAAGAACGGCACTTGTCCCCCCAACAATGAGCAACGACAACGGCACTTGTTCCCCCGACCAAGAAGAACGGCACTTGTCCCCCCAGCCATGAGCAACGACAACGGCACTTGTCACCCCAGCCATGAGCAACGACAACGGCACTTGTCCCCCCCAACCAAGAAGAACGGCACTTGTCCCCCTAACCAAGAAGAACGGCACTTGTCCCCCCCCAACCAAGACGAACGGCACTTGTCCCCCCCAGCCAAGAAGAACGGCACTTGACCCCAGCCATGAGCAACGACAACGGCACTTGTCACCCCAGCCATGAGCAACGACAACGGCACTTGTCCCCCCCAACCAAGAAGAACGGCACTTGTCCCCCCCAACCAAGAACGGCTCTTGCCCCCCACCCAAGAAGAACGGCAGTGGTCCCCCTACCACGACTAACGACAACGGCACTGGTCCCCCAACCAAGAAGAACAGCAATGGCACTTGTCCCGCAACCAAGAAGAACGGCACTTGTCCCCCCCCAACCAAGAAGAACGGCACCTGCCCCCAACAATGAGCAACGACAACGGCACTTGTCCCCCCAACCAAGACGAACGGCACTTGTCCCCCCAACCAAGACGAACGGCACTTGTCCCCCCAACCAAGACGAACGGCACTTGTCCCCCCCAACCAAGAAGAACGGCACTTGTCCCCCCCAACCAAGAAGAACGGCACTTGTCCCCCCAACCATGAGCTACGAAAACGGCACTTGTCCCCCAAACTAGATGAATGACACCTTCGCCCCAACCATGAGCAACGACAACGGCACTTCTCCCCGAAACTAAGATGAACGGCACTTGTCCCCCCAACCAAGAGCGAAGTCATCTCCCCCATGCACAGAGCAACGGCACCGGCACCTCGCCCCCAGCCAAGAGCAACATCTCCCCCCTAACCAAAAGGGCTTTTTAGTGGTATGTCTGGTAGCTTCGCCTGCGAGCCACCCATGGGGTCAGAGGGCTCACTCGGCCTCTGTCCCATCTTCCGGAGCACTCACACACATACACACACTCACGCCCCTCGGTCGTGACCCACGGCCTCGCGGGCAATGGGAACTGCACTACTAGAGGGTCCGCACTCGCTTCGCCCCTACGGGACGTCTCAGTCAGGCGTGCTCCGGGATACCCACCCCGACCGAACAGATCCACGCAAATACTTTTTCACTTCCTTAGGAGGTCACTGCTATCTGTTGTTCATTGTGCAGGTGTTAGAACAAGACGCTGTGATTCCAATTTACAAAAATATTTATTTATCTATTTTTAAGACTTCTACAGACTACATAGTTCTAAGAGAAGAAGAAGAAAAACACACGGAAAAGTACTGACACATCTGTCTTGAGACGGTTTCATTGACAAGTATAGAAAGTACAAAACTCTGTTTCTATCACAAAGAGAAAAGGAATCTCCCCCCAACCACGAGCAACGAAGAGCACTGAAAGCTCCCATCCAACCACAAGCAACTGCTACGATATCTCCTCCCCAACCAAGAAGAACGGCACTTGCCCCCCCAACCAAGAAGAACGGCACTTGCCCCCCCAACCAAGAAGAACGGCACTGGTCCCGCAACCAGGAAGGAACGGCACTTTTCGCCCAAACAAGAAGAACAGCACCTGCCCCCAACAATGAGAAACGACAACGGCACTTGTCCCCCCCAGCCAAGAAGAACGGCACTTGTCCCCCACAACAATGAGCAACGACAACTACACAAGTCCCCCCAGCCAAGAAGAACGGCACTTGTCCCCCCCAGCCAAGAAGAACGGCACTTGTCCCCCCCAGCCAAGAAGAACGGCACTTGTCCCCCCCAGCGAAGAAGAACGGCACTTGTCCCCCCAACAATGTGCAACGACAACGGCACTTGTCCCCCCAACCAAGACGAACGGCACTTGTCCCCCCAACCAAGACGAACGGCACTTGTCCCCCTAACCAAGAAGAACGGCACTTGTCCCCCCCAACCAAGAAGAACGGCACTTGTCCCCCCCAACCAAGAAGAACGGCACTTGTCCCCCCCAGCCAAGAAGAACGGCACCTGCCCCTCAACAATGAGCAACGACAACGGCACTTGTCCCCCAACCACGAAGAACGGCACTTGTCCCCCACAACAATGAGCAACGACAACTGCACTAGTCTCCCCAGCCAAGAAGAACGGCACTTGTCCCCCCAGCCAAGAAGAACGGCACTTGTCCGCCTCAGCCAAGAAGAACGGCACTTGTCCGCCCCAGCCAAGAAGAACGGCACTTGTCCGCCCCAGCCAAGAAGAACGGCACTTGTCCGCCCCAGCCAAGAAGAACGGCACTTGTCCGCCCCAGCCAAGAAGAACGGCACTTGTCCGCCCCAGCCAAGAAGAACGGCACTTGTCCCCCCCAGCCAAGAAGAACGGCACTTGTCCCCCCAACAATGAGCAACGACAACGGCACTTGTCCCCCCAGCCAAGAAGAACGGCACTTTTCCCCCCCAGCCAAGAAGAACGGTACTTGTCCCCCCAACAATGAGCAACGACAACGGCACTTGTTCCCCCGACCAAGAAGAACGGCACTTGTCCCCCCAGCCATGAGCAACGACAACGGCACTTGTCACCCCAGCCATGAGCAACGACAACGGCACTTGTCCCCCCCAACCAAGAAGAACGGCACTTGTCCCCCTAACCAAGAAGAACGGCACTTGTCCCCCCCCAACCAAGACGAACGGCACTTGTCCCCCCCAGCCAAGAAGAACGGCACTTGACCCCAGCCATGAGCAACGACAACGGCACTTGTCACCCCAGCCATGAGCAACGACAACGGCACTTGTCCCCCCCAACCAAGAAGAACGGCACTTGTCCCCCCCAACCAAGAACGGCTCTTGCCCCCCACCCAAGAAGAACGGCAGTGGTCCCCCTACCACGACTAACGACAACGGCACTGGTCCCCCAACCAAGAAGAACAGCAATGGCACTTGTCCCGCAACCAAGAAGAACGGCACTTGTCCCCCCCCAACCAAGAAGAACGGCACCTGCCCCCAACAATGAGCAACGACAACGGCACTTGTCCCCCCAACCAAGACGAACGGCACTTGTCCCCCCAACCAAGACGAACGGCACTTGTCCCCCCCAACCAAGAAGAACGGCACTTGTCCCCCCCAACCAAGAAGAACGGCACTTTTCACCCCCAACCAAGAAGAACGGCACTTTTCACCCCCAACCAAGAAGAACGACACTTGTCCCCCCCAGCCAAGAAGAACGGCACCTGCCCCTCAACAGTGAGCAACAACAACGGCACTTGTCCCCCCCAGCCAAGAAGAACGGCACTTGTCCGCCCCAGCCAAGAAGAACGGCACTTGTCCGCCCCAGCCAAGAAGAACGGCACTTGTCCGCCCCAGCCAAGAAGAACGGCACTTGTCCCCCCAACAATGAGCAACGACAACGGCACTTGTTCCCCCGACCAAGAAGAACGGCACTTGTCCCCCCAGCCATGAGGAACGACAACGGCACTTGTCACCCCAGCCATGAGCAACGACAACGGCACTTGTCCCCCCCAACCAAGAAGAACGGCACTTGTCCTCCCTAACCAAGAAGAACAGCATTTTTAACTCAACCAAGAGCGAGGTCATCTCCCCCATGCACAGATCAACGGCACCGGCACCTCGCCCCCAGCCAAGAGCAACATCTCCCCCCTAACCAAGGGGGCTTTCTAGTGGTATGTCTGGTAGCTTCGCCTGCGAGCCACCCATGGGGTCAGAGGGCTCACTCGGCCTCTGTCCCATCTTCCGGAGCACTCACACACATACACACACTCGCGCCCCTCGGTCGTGACCCACGCCCTCGCGGGCAATGGGAACTGCACTACTAGAGGGTCCGCACTCGCTTCGCCCCTACGGGACGTCTCAGTCAGGCGTGCTCCGGGATACCCACCCCGACCGAACAGATCCACGCAAATACTTACTCAATCCTGAGTCTTTGTTTGGGTCTTCGTGCACAAAAATTACGGGGTACTGCAGTTTCTTTCGCTCGTTTACCAAATTTAGAGTTCGGAGCTACAGGTCTCGCGCAGGAATTACCCAGCCCAGGGGCCGTCCGGAGACGGGGCGCCCCCCCTGGAGTGAGAATTCCGCAGCAGAGTCGCCTGGATCCGAGTCACGGCACCAAATTTTTATAGGTGTGAAGAACGATACACACCGATGGTTGTCAATAGTAAGGAATTTACTGAGTAAGCAATAAAGGAGCGGAACAGCGCTGGGCGGCCGGGAGTCTGCGCTCCACCAGAGGAGCGCACCGGGGGCCCCCAACCCCTCTTTTTGTTGGCTCTTATCTCTATATTCGTGTTTTTCTTTCCTTCCTGGGCTGCACCGGCTGCTATTTGGGAGTTGTCCTCTGTCTCCTTGCAGAGAGAAGATGAGTACTGCAGTCCTCTTCAGCTCTAATCACACATGCTTAAAGGAAGATTTCTGCTTCTTTTTCTTTTTCACTTCCTTAGAAGGTCACTGCTATCTGTTGTTCGTTGTGCAGGTGTTAGAACAAGACGCTGTGGCTGCAATTTACAAAAATATTTATTTATCTATTTTTAAGACTTCTACAGACTACATAGTTCTAAGAGAAGGAGAAGAAAAGCACACGGAAAAGTACTGACTCGTCTGTCTTGAGACGGTTTGATTGACAAGTATAGAAAGTACAGAACTCCGTTTCTATCACAAAGAGAAAAGGCATCTCCCCCCAACCACGAGCAACGAAGAGCACCGACAGCTCCCCCCCAGCCACAAGCAACGGCAGCGATATCTCCTCCCCAATCAAAAGCAACAGCACATCCCCCCAACAATGAGCAACGACAACAGCACCTGCCCCCCCAACCAAGAAGAACGGCACCTGCCCCCCCAACCAAGAAGAACGGCACCTGCCCCCCCAACCAAGAAGAACGGCACTTGTCCCCCCAACAAAGAAGAACAGCACCTGCCCCCCAACAATGAGCAACGACAACGGCACTTGTCTCCCCCAGCCAAGAAGAACGGCACTTTTCCCCCAACCAAGAAAAACGGCACTTGTCCCCCCCAGCCAAGAAGAACGGCACTTGTCCCCCCAACCATGAGCAACCATAACGGCACTTGTCCCCTCAACCACGAAGAAGGGCATCTGCCGCCCAACAATGTGCAACGACAAAGGTACTTGTCCCCCAAATATGAGCTACGAAAAATGCACTTGTCCCCCAACCAAGAAGAACGGCACTTGCCCCCCCCAGCCAAGAAGAACGGCACTTGTCCCCCCCAGCCAAGAAGAACGGCACTTGTCCCCCCCAACAATGAGCAACGACAACGGCACTTGTCCCCCCCAACCAAGAAGAACGGCACTGGCCCCCCAACCAAGAAGAACGGCACTGGCCCCCCAACCAAGAAGAACGGCACTTGTCCCCCAACCACGAGTAACGACAACAGCACTGGTCCCCCAACCAAGAAGAACGACAATGGCACTTGTCCCGCAACCAGGAAGAACCGCACTTTTCGCCCAACCAAGAAGAACAGCACCTGGCCCCAACAATGAGCAACGACAACGGCACTTGTCCCCCAACCACGAAGAACGGCACTTGTCCCCCACAACAATGAGCAACGACAACTGCACTAGTCTCCCCAACCAAGAAGAACGGCACTTGCCCCCCCAACCAAGAAGAACGGCACCTGCCCCGCCAGCCATGAGCAACGACAACGGCACTTCTCCCCTCAACCACGAAGAAGGGCATCTGCCACCCAACAATGTGCAACGACAAATGCACTTGTCCCCCCAACCAAGAAGAACGGCACTTGTCCCCCCAACCATGAGCTACGAAAACGGCACTTGTCCCCCAAACTAGATGAATGACACCTTCGCCCCAACCATGAGCAACGACAACGGCACTTCTCCCCGAAACTAAGATGAACGGCACTTGTCCCCCCAACCAAGAGCGAAGTCATCTCCCCCATGCACAGAGCAACGGCACCGGCACCTCGCCCCCAGCCAAGAGCAACATCTCCCCCCTAACCAAGGGGGCTTTTTAGTGGTATGTCTGGTAGCTTCGCCTGCGAGCCACCCATGGGGTCAGAGGGCTCACTCGGCCTCTGTCCCATCTTCCGGAGCACTCACACACATACACACACTCGCGCCCCTCGGTCGTGACCCACGCCCTCGCGGGCAATGGGAACTGCACTACTAGAGGGTCCGCACTCGCTTCGCCCCTACGGGACGTCTCAGTCAGGCGTGCTCCGGGATACCCACCCCGACCGAACAGATCCACGCAAATACTTCTTCTTTTTCACTTCCTTAGGAGGTCACTGCTATCTGTTGTTCATTGTGCAGGTGTTAGAACAAGACGCTGTGACTCCAATTTACAAAAATATTTATTTATCAATTTTTAAGACTTCTACAGACTACATAGTTCTAAGAGAAGAAGAAGAAAAACACACGGAAAAGTACTGACACATCTGTCTTGAGACGGTTTCATTGACAAGTATAGAAAGTACAAAACTCTGTTTCTATCACAAAGAGAAAAGGAATCTCCCCCCAACCACGAGCAACGAAGAGCACCGAAAGCTCCCATCCAACCACAAGCAACTGCTACGATATCTCCTCCCCAACCAAGAAGAACGGCACTTGCCCCCCCAACCAAGAAGAACGGCACTTGCCCCCCCAACCAAGAAGAACGGCACTGGTCCCGCAACCAGGAAGGAACGGCACTTTTCGCCCAAACAAGAAGAACAGCACCTGCCCCCAACAATGAGAAACGACAACGGCACTTGTCCCCCAACCAAGAAGAACGGCACTTGTCCCCCACAACAATGAGCAACGACAACTACACAAGTCCCCCCAACCAAGAAGAACGGCACTTGCCCCCCCAGCCAAGAAGAACGGCACTTGTCCCCCCCAGCCAAGAAGAACGGCACTTGTCCCCCCAACAATGTGCAACGACAACGGCACTTGTCCCCCCAACCAAGAAGAACGGCACTTGTCCCCCAGCCATGAGCAACGACAACGGCACTTGTCACCCCAGGCATGAGCAACGACAACGACACTTGTCCCCCCCAACCAAGAAGAACGGCACTTGTCCCCCCCAACCAAGAACGGCTCTTGCCCCCCACCCAAGAAGAACGGCAGTGGTCCCCCTACCACGACTAACGACAACGGCACTGGTCCCCCAACCAAGAAGAACAGCAATGGCACTTGTCCCGCAACCAAGAAGAACGGCACTTGTCCCCCCCCAACCAAGAAGAACGGCACCTGCCCCCAACAATGAGCAACGACAACGGCACTTGTCCACCAACCAAGAAGAACGGCACTTGTCCCCCCAACCAAGACGAACGGCACTTGTCCCCCCAACCAAGACGAACGGCACTTGTCCCCCTAACCAAGAAGAACGGCACTTGTCCCCCCCAACCAAGAAGAACGGCACTTGTCCCCCCCAACCAAGAAGAACGGCACTTGTCCCCCCCAGCCAAGAAGAACGGCACCTGCCCCTCAACAATGAGCAACGACAACGGCACTTGTCCCCCAACCACGAAGAACGGCACTTGTCCCCCACAACAATGAGCAACGACAACTGCACTAGTCTCCCCAGCCAAGAAGAACGGCACTTGTCCCCCCAGCCAAGAAGAACGGCACTTGTCCGCCCCAGCCAAGAAGAACGGCACTTGTCCGCCCCAGCCAAGAAGAACGGCACTTGTCCGCCCCAGCCAAGAAGAACGGCACTTGTCCGCCCCAGCCAAGAAGAACGGCACTTGTCCGCCCCAGCCAAGAAGAACGGCACTTGTCCCCCCCAGCCAAGAAGAACGGCAGTTGTCCCCCCAGCCATGAGCAACGACAACGGCACTTGTCCCCCCAGCCAAGAAGAACGGCACTTTTCCCCCCCAGCCAAGAAGAACGGCACTTGTCCCCCCAACAATGAGCAACGACAACGGCACTTGTTCCCCCGACCAAGAAGAACGGCACTTGTCCCCCCAGCCATGAGGAACGACAACGGCACTTGTCACCCCAGCCATGAGCAACGACAACGGCACTTGTCCCCCCCAACCAAGAAGAACGGCACTTGTCCTCCCTAACCAAGAAGAACAGCATTTTTAACTCAACCAAGAGCGAGGTCATCTCCCCCATGCACAGATCAACGGCACCGGCACCTCGCCCCCAGCCAAGAGCAACATCTCCCCCCTAACCAAGGGGGCTTTCTAGTGGTATGTCTGGTAGCTTCGCCTGCGAGCCACCCATGGGGTCAGAGGGCTCACTCGGCCTCTGTCCCATCTTCCGGAGCACTCACACACATACACACACTCGCGCCCCTCGGTCGTGACCCACGCCCTCGCGGGCAATGGGAACTGCACTACTAGAGGGTCCGCACTCGCTTCGCCCCTACGGGACGTCTCAGTCAGGCGTGCTCCGGGATACCCACCCCGACCGAACAGATCCACGCAAATACTTACTCAATCCTGAGTCTTTGTTTGGGTCTTCGTGCACAAAAATTACGGGGTACTGCAGTTTCTTTCGCTCGTTTACCAAATTTAGAGTTCGGAGCTACAGGTCTCGCGCAGGAATTACCCAGCCCAGGGGCCGTCCGGAGACGGGGCGCCCCCCCTGGAGTGAGAATTCCGCAGCAGAGTCGCCTGGATCCGAGTCACGGCACCAAATTTTTATAGGTGTGAAGAACGATACACACCGATGGTTGTCAATAGTAAGGAATTTACTGAGTAAGCAATAAAGGAGCGGAACAGCGCTGGGCGGCCGGGAGTCTGCGCTCCACCAGAGGAGCGCACCGGGGGCCCCCAACCCCTCTTTTTGTTGGCTCTTATCTCTATATTCGTGTTTTTCTTTCCTTCCTGGGCTGCACCGGCTGCTATTTGGGAGTTGTCCTCTGTCTCCTTGCAGAGAGAAGATGAGTACTGCAGTCCTCTTCAGCTCTAATCACACATGCTTAAAGGAAGATTTCTGCTGCTTTTTCTTTTTCACTTCCTTAGAAGGTCAGTGCTATCTGTTGTTCGTTGTGCAGGTGTTAGAACAAGACGCTGTGGCTGCAATTTACAAAAATATTTATTTATCTATTTTTAAGACTTCTACAGACTACATAATTCTAAGAGAAGGAGAAGAAAAGCACACGGAAAAGTACTGACTCTTGAGACGGTTTGATTGACAAGTATAGAAAGTACAGAACTCCGTTTCTATCACAAAGAGAAAAGGCATCTCCCCCCAACCACGAGCAACGAAGAGCACCGACAGCTCCCCCCCAGCCACAAGCAACGGCAGCGATATCTCCTCCTCAATCAAAAGCAACAGCACATCCCCCCAACAATGAGCAACGACAACAGCACCTGCCCCCCCAACCAAGAAGAACGGCACCTGCCCCCCCAACCAAGAAGAACGGCACCTGCCCCCCCAACCAAGAAGAACAGCACCTGCCCCCCAACAATGAGCAACGACAATGGCACTTGTCCCCCCCAGCCAAGAAGAACGGCACTTTTCCCCCAACCAAGAAAAACGGCACTTGTCCCCCCCAACCATGAGCAACCATAACGGCACTTGTCCCCTCAACCACGAAGAAGGGCATCTGCCGCCCAACAATGTGCAACGACAAAGGTACTTGTCCGCCCAAATATGAGCTACGAAAACGGCACTTTTCCCCCCCAGCCAAGAAGAACGGCACTTGCCCCCCCCAGCCAAGAAGAACGGCACTTGTCCCCCCCAACAATGAGCAACGACAACGGCACTTGTCCCCCCCAACCAAGAAGAACTGCACTGGCCCCCCAACCAAGAAGAACGGCACTTGTCCCCCAACCACGAGTAACGACAACAGCACTGGTCCCCCAACCAAGAAGAACGACAATGGCACTTGTCCCGCAACCAGGAAGAACCGCACTTTTCGCCCAACCAAGAAGAACAGCACCTGGCCCCAACAATGAGCAACGACAACGGCACTTGTCCCCCAACCACGAAGAACGGCACTTGTCCCCCACAACAATGAGCAACGACAACTGCACTAGTCTCCCCAACCAAGAAGAACGGCACTTGCCCCCCCAACCAAGAAGAACGGCACCTGCCCCGCCAGCCATGAGCAACGACAACGGCACTTCTCCCCTCAACCACGAAGAAAGGCATCTGCCACCCAACAATGTGCAACGACAAATGCACTTGTCCCCCCAACCAAGAAGAACGGCACTTGTCCCCCCAACCATGAGCTACGAAAACGGCACTTGTCCCCCAAACTAGATGAATGACACCTTCGCCCCAACCATGAGCAACGACAACGGCACTTCTCCCCGAAACTAAGATGAACGGCACTTGTCCCCCCAACCAAGAGCGAAGTCATCTCCCCCATGCACAGAGCAACGGCACCGGCACCTCGCCCCCAGCCAAGAGCAACATCTCACCCCTAACCAAGGGGGCTTTTTAGTGGTATGTCTGGTAGCTTCGCCTGCGAGCCACCCATGGGGTCAGAGGGCTCACTCGGCCTCTGTCCCATCTTCCGGAGCACTCACACACATACACACACTCGCGCCCCTCGGTCGTGACCCACGCCCTCGCGGGCAATGGGAACTGCACTACTAGAGGGTCCGCACTCGCTTCGCCCCTACGGGACGTCTCAGTAAGGCGTGCTCCGGGATACCCACCCCGACCGAACAGATCCACGCAAATACTTACTCAATCCTGAGTCTTTGTTTGGGTCTTCGTGCACAAAAATTACGGGGTACTGCAGTTTCTTTCGCTCGTTTACCAAATTTAGAGTTCGGAGCTACAGGTCTCGCGCAGGAATTACCCAGCCCAGGGGCCGTCCGGAGACGGGGCGCCCCCCCTGGAGTGAGAATTCCGCAGCAGAGTCGCCTGGATCCGAGTCACGGCACCAAATTTTTATAGGTGTGAAGAACGATACACACCGATGGTTGTCAATAGTAAGGAATTTACTGAGTAAGCAATAAAGGAGCGGAACAGCGATGGGCGGCCGGGAGTCTGCGCTCCACCAGAGGAGCGCACCGGGGGCCTCCCGACCCCTCTTTTTATTGGCTCTTATCTCTATATTCGTGTTTATCTTTCCTTCCTGGGCTGCACCGGCTGCTATTTGGGAGTTGTCCTCTGTCTCCTTGCAGAGAGAAGATGAGTACTGCAGTCCTCTTCAGCTCTAATCACACATGCCTAAAGGAAGATTTCTGCTTCTTTTTCTTTTTCACTTCCTTAGAAGGTCACTGCTATCTGTTGTTCGTTGTGCAGGAGTTAGAACAAGACGCTGTGGCTGCAATTTACAAAAATATTTATTTATCTATTTTTAAGACTCCTACAGTCTACATAATTCTAAGAGAAGGAGAAGAAAAGCACACGGAAAAGTACTGACTCATCTCTCTTGAGACGGTTTGATTGACAGGTATAGAAAGTACAGAACTCCGTTTCTATCACAAAGAGAAAAGGCATCTCCCCCCAACCACGAGCAACGAAGTGCACCGACAGCTCCCCCCCAGCCACAAGCACCGGCAGCGATATCTCCTCCCCAATCAAAAGCAACAGCACCTGCCCCCCAACCATGAGCAACGACAACGGCACCTGTTCCCCAACCACGAAGAAGGGCACCTGTTCCCCAACCACGAAGAAGGGCACCTGTTCCCCAACCCCGAAGAAGGGCACTTGTCCCCCCAACAACGAAGAACGGCACCTGCCCCCCCAACCACGAAGAACGGCACCTGCCCCCCCAACCACGAAGAACGGCACCTGCCCCCCAACCATGAGAAACGAGAACGGCACCTGCCCCTCAACCATGAGCAACAACACCTGCCCCCCAACCAGGAGGAGCAACAACGGCATCTCCCCCCCCCAACCAAGAAGAACAGCATTTTTAACTCAACCAAGAGCGAGGTCATCTCCCCCATGCACAGAGCAACGGCACCGGCACCTCGCCCCCAGCCAAGAGCAACATCTCACCCCTAACCAAGGGGGCTTTCTAGTGGTATGTCTGGTAGCTTCGCCTGCGAGCCACCCATGGGGTCAGAGGGCTCACTCGGCCTCTGTCCCATCTTCCGGAGCACTCACACACATACACACACTCGCGCCCCTCGGTCGTGACCCACGCCCTCGCGGGCAATGGGAACTGCACTACTAGAGGGTCCGCACTCGCTTCGCCCCTACGGGACGTCTCAGTCAGGCGTGCTCCGGGATACCCACCCGACCGAACAGATCCACGCAAATACTTACTTTTTCACTTCCTTAGAAGGTCACTGCTATCTGTTGTTCCTTGTGCAGGTGTTAGAACAAGACGTTGTAACTCCAATTTACAAAAATATTTATTTATCTATTTTTAAGACTTCTACAGACTACATAGTCCTAAGAGAAGAAGAAGAAAAACACCCGGAAAAGTACTGACACATCTGTCTTGAGACGGTTTGATTGAAAGGTATAGAAAGTACAGAACTCCATTTCTATCACAAAGAGAAAAGGCATCTCCCCCCAACCACGAGCAACGAAGAGCACCGACAGCTCCCATCCAACCAAAAGCAACTGCTACGATATCTTCTCCCCAACCAAGAAAAACGGCACTTGCCCCCCAACCAAGAAGAACAGCACTTGCCCCCCAACCAAGAAGAACGGCTCTTGCCCCCCCAACCAAGAAGAACGGCACTGGTCCCCCCAGCCAAGAAGAACGACAACGGCACTTGTCCCCCAACCAAGAAGAACGACAATGGCACTTGTCTCGCAACCAAGAAGAACGGCACTTGTCTCGCAACCAAGAAGAACGGCACCTGCCCCCCAACAATGAGCAATGACAATGGCACTTACGGCACCTGCCCCCCAACAATGAGCAATGACAATGGCACTTGTCCCCCAGCCAAGAAGAACGGCACTTGTCCCCCAACCAAGAAGAACGGCACTTGTCCCCCAACCAAGAAGAACGGCACTTGTCTCCCCAACCATGAGCAATGACAACGGCACTTGTCCCCCAGCCATGAGCAACGACAACGGCACTTGTCCCCCCCAAGCAAGAAGAACGGCACTTGTGTTCCCCCCCACCACGAGCAACGGCAACGGCAGCGACATCTCCCCCCCCAACCACGAGCAACGGCAGCGACATCTCCCCCCCCCAACCACGAGCAACGGCAGCGACATCTCCCCCCCCAACCACGAGCAACGGCAACGGCAGCGACATCTCCCCCCCCAACCCCGAGCAACGGCAGCGACATCTCCCCCCCCAACCCCGAGCAACGGCAGCGACATCTCCCCCCCCAACCCCGAGCAACGGCAGCGACATCTCCCCCCCCAACCACAAGCAACGGCAGCGACATCTCCCCCCAACCTGGAGCAACAGCATCTCCCCTCAACCAAGAGCAACAGCACCTGCCTCCAACCAAGTGCAATGGCTGTGACATGTCCCCCCCAGTGAAGAGTAACGGCATCTCCTCCCAATCAGGAGTAATGACATTGGCATCTCTCCACACCTAAGAGCAACGGCATCTCCCCCCCAACCATGAGCAGCAACAGCGACATCTTTCCCCAACCATGAGCACCAACATCTGCTTCCAACCATGAGCAATGACAACAGCATCTCCCCCCCACCCAGAGCAATGGCAGCGAAGTCACTCCCCCAACCAAAAACCACAGCACCGACATCTCACCCCAACGAAGACAAATGGCATCTCCTCCCAAACAAGAGCAGCAACAATGACATCTCCCCCCCAGCAACAAGCAGCGACAGTGACATCTCCCTCCAACCAAGAGCACCGGCAACAACATCTCCCCCCAACCAACAGTAACCACAACGACATCTCCCCCCAACCAACACCAATCACAACGACATCTCCCTCCACCCCCTTGGTCTCCCACCCCCGTCACCCCCACCTCCATGTCTTTTCTCAGTGTGACTCCCTGATATCATCCCCCAGTGATACCTCAACATCCCCCCAGTGATAGCAAAGTGTCCCCCTAACAACGCCTGTCCCGCAGCATCACCGCAGTGTCACTCCTTGACTTCAGCCCCCACTGATTTTCCAACATAACCCCCAATGTCACTGCCTTACATCACCCCAGTGTCACCCCACCTCTCCCCCAGCATCTCTCCTCACTGTGACCCATAACTGCCCCACAGTGCCCCATTACTTTGTGACCCCAGGAGACGGAAAAACACCGCAGAGAGTAGGAACACGGGAGCGGGGGATGGGAGAGGGAGTACCAGCAGGGCGTCCCCTGCACCAAAGGGCACTGTGCCTCTCCCCCACCGCTGCCTCTCTCCAGCTGTGCTTCTCCCCGGGGTCTGCAGGGTTTGTTCCATTGCTGCACCGCATCTGCGTGGCCAGCGCATGACACGAAGCCCAAGTGGAACTCCTGCGTGCACAAGTTGTGCTTCGTGTCTCAAGGTTCAGCCCAAGGTGTCACCCCAACATTACTCCCTGATGTGCTCCCCCCAGTGATGCCCTAAAGTCCCCCCCACCATCCGTGCCCCACATCACCCCAACAACATCAGCCCAAAGTGTCACTGCCCTGCAGGACCCTAACACTGTCAGCCCCCAGCATCCTCCCCCCACATCCCTTCCTGGTGGCAGTCCTTCAGCAGCAGCCTAACATCTCCCCACAACAACAGCATCTCCCCCCAGCAAAGCGGCAGCATCTCCCCCCAGCAACAGCATCTCCCCACAGCAAAGCTGCAGCATCTCCCCACAACAACAGCATCTCCCCGCAGCAAAGCGGCAGCATCTCCCCGCAGCAAAGCGGCAGCATCTCCCCATAACAGGATGAAAACACAGCATAACAACATAACAACCAACTCCCATCGAGTGAAAACATGCCCGAATACAGCAAACGTGAACAAAAACACCAAAGAAAAAAATCAGCCTTACCTTGGAAGATCTCCGGTCCACACAGAGCTCCAGGAAGAGCTGCCCAGCTCCGCTCCCAGCCCTTAAATGAGGG
The DNA here is from genome assembly GCA_023055505.1 of Callipepla californica brunnescens. Taxonomy (NCBI): domain Eukaryota; kingdom Metazoa; phylum Chordata; class Aves; order Galliformes; family Odontophoridae; genus Callipepla; species Callipepla californica. Next base: position 3,610,786 of record JALIRH010000053.1, read on the forward strand.
CTGGGGAGGGGCGGTCCCGGCTCCTCCCCTTCCTGTAATCAGCACAATTGCATACACCTGAGCTTGGCCCCGCCCCCCAATCTCACCTGAGCCCCCCTGGCTTGGCCCCGCCCCCCAATCTCACCTGTGCCCCCTGGCTTGGCCCCGCCCCCCACCAGGTGCTCCATCACTGCTCCAAGTCCTCCCTCAGCACTTCCAATACACTGCCCAGTGTCACCCCAACAGCTTCACCCCAACATTACCACTACAGTGTCACCCCCAAAATCACTCCTCAACATCACCCAGATGTCATCTCAGCGCCACTTCCCGTTGTCACCCCAAATCCCCCCCCGTCACTCCCTGGTGTCACTCCCCAGCATCACCACACATCTCTGCTGCTGTCACCCACACCGTCCCCCGTCCTCAATCCCCACGCTGTCCCTCTGTCCCTCCATCCCTCCCCAGCCCCCAGCCCCTGCTGTATCTCCCCCCGTCCCCCCATGTCCCCGTGTCCCCTCTGTGCCCTCGTGCCCCCCAATGACCTCACACAGCACGGGGTGCCCCACGTGGCACAGCAGTGTCCCCACCTCTGTCCCTGCTGTCACCAGCGCTGTGACCGCCACCACCCCACAACTGACGGGCACCGGGGACGTGCCCCTGGGGGGAATGTGGGGACACTGGGGGTGACACTGGGGACATGTGGACATTGAGGACAGTGGGGAGATCATGAGGGGACATTGTGGGTGTGTTGGTGTTGTGGTGACATTGGGGCATGGGGACACGGAGAGTGACATCGTGGGGATCCAGGGGGACATGGGGACGCTGTGGATGTTGGGGGGACATCGCGGAGCACTGGGGGACGTGGGGACAGCAGTGAAGCAGCTCATCCATCGATCTCTGCTGGGCAGGCAGACCCGGTTTGTTCATTAATTAATTCCCACCTGTATGGGAACTGTCAGTCACAGAGCGGTGATGGCGCACCTGGGGAGGGGGCGTGGCCAGCCCTGGGAGCACAGGTGGGAGCAGTTAGGCCGTGGGAGGGGATTGGAGGGGATACCTGGCTCCACCCCCCCCGCCCTCATTTAAGGGCCGGCTTCCGCAGGGGCAGCATCTCAGCCTGGAGCTGCTTCCTATGGAGTTCTGGGGTAAGTTCTGCGGCTTGGAGTGAGGTCAGTGAGCTCTTTTTTGCTTTGGGGTTATGCTCTCTGTTGTTTTGGGGTTCTGGTTTATTGGTGCTGTGTTTGTTTTGTGTGTTCTCTTTGGATTCTGGGTTATGCTCTCTGTCTTTTTGGGCTCTGGTTTATTGGTGCTGTGTCTGCACTGTGTGTTCTCTTTCTGGTCTAGGTTATTCTCTCTGTCTCTTTGGGCTCTGATTCTGGTTTATTGGTGCTATGTCTGCTTTGTGTGTTCTCTCTCTGCTCTGGTTTATGATTTCTGTCTCTTTGGGGCTCTGGTTCTGGTTTATTGGTGCTGTGTCTGCTCTGTGCGTTCTCTCTCTGCTTTGGGTTATGATTTCTGTTTCTTTGAGCACTGATTCTGTTTTTCTGGTGCTGTGTCTGCTCTGTGTGTCCTCTCTGCTCTTCCTTTTCTCTGTAAGGGAGATGGTGGGGCTGTTTCTTTTTCTCTGAGCTGGTGATGGAGGAGCTGCTGTTTACCCCTTTCTTTCAGCACCGCCTCACTTCTGGAGTGCTTCACTCAGCCCCAGGGTAATGCTGCTCAGCTGATGGAGCGCTGCAGCTTTTATCCTTCTCTATAAAGGGGTTCAGTGTTCTCACAATCTTTTTTGTGCTTGTTTTTTCCTGGTTCAGCCTCTGTTTCATTTTCACAGTTTTTACACCAAACCTAATGCTAATTTTCTTTTCCCCGTTTGTTTTCTGGTTTTTTCCTGGTTCAGCCTTTGTTTCTTTTTCCACAGTTTTACACCATCATTTCTACCCTGGGGTGCTGAACTTTGTCTGCTCCCGCATCATCCCAGCCTGTTTCACAGCGGTGGTAAATGGTGCCCTACATCAGCTCAGGTGGAGTATTGTTTGAAGGCATTTTGTGACTCGTTATCCCATCATGAATTAAGTTCTGTGTTTCTTTGATCTCTTTTTGCAGCTCAGCGGTGTTTAAGGCTTGCTGGGACTGCTCCGATGGATGGTGTAAGTATTGTGGGATCTGCGGAGCAGGAGATGGAGCATCACGAGCCCCTCGTTTGCGCATCGCTTGTACGCAGGCAGGTTTTCTGCTGGCCGCGGTAAGAGATGAGACGGGGGTTACGAGCGCTCCTTTCTCAGAGGAGCGCGTTTGTGTAGGAGCTGCTGCCCTACAAGTGTGGGGCAGTGCCCTCATTGCTGTTCTGTGTCGAACAGGTGGCCGTGGAGATCCGCAGCACTCCCGGGGATATAACGGCTGCACTGAGGACCGTGGGTTGCTCCGTGGAAGCGGTGAGGAACGGGAAGCTGCATCTCCTGGGACGGCTCAGAACCGCACTGTGCTGATGGTAACTGGTCGCCCACACAGGTAAGGACAGCGCGCACTCACTGGTGTTTGTCCATTGTGCACAGTGTGGTTCTCCCAAGAGCTTTAGGGTTCCCAAAAGTTGCCTGTCCTTTTCCTTTCACACTTGGGTGCTGTCCTTGCCCTTCCCCTGGTCTTTCCTTGCCTTATTCTCCTTCTCTTTGTGCTGTTTCCTTACTTTTGCCTGGTCTTTTCCCTGGCATCGTTCTCTTGGCCTCATAGTGCATTCCCTGCGCCGTTCCCCTTCCATTCCTGCGCTTTTTCCTTGCGCTGTTCCCCTCCCATGTCCCATAGTGTATTCCGTGTTTCTCGTCTTTGTTCTTTGCCCTTTCCCTGGGCATTTTAGCACCGATCTCTTGTCCCAGCTCTCATCCTTTTGGCGTCGCTCTCTTTGCCCCATAGCGCATTCCCTGCGCTTTCCCGTGTTTCTTCTCTTTGTCTTTGCCCTTTCCCTGGGCATTTTAGTGCCATTCTCTTATCCCAGCTCTGATCCTTTTGGCATTGCGCTCTTGTCCCCGTAGTGCATTCCTTGCACTGTTCCCCTTCCATCCCCCAGGCTTCCCGTGTTTCTCCTCTTTGTTCTTTGCCCTTTCTCTGGGCATTTTAGCGCCGTTCTCTTATCCCAGCTCTGATGTTTTTGGCGTCGCTCTCTCGTTCCTGTAGTGTACTCCTTGCGCCGTTCTCGTTCCATCCCCAGGGCATTCCCTGTGCTGCTCTCCTTTGTTCTTCCCCTTGCCTTTTCTGCACAGTTCTCCTCGCCTTTCCTTTGCTTTGTCTTTCCCTGGGATTTCACTTTGTCTTTGCCTTGCCTGGGTGTTGTGCTTGCCTTTGCCTCTCTGTGACGGGTTGGAGACAACTTTGATTTTAACAGTCACCTGAACCATAATCTTAATGGGAGCTCTGAAGGTAATGGTATTCATGTGCAGTGTAACCCCAAACCTAATACTAATTGTCCGTTTCCTATTTGTTATTTTATTTTTTTTTTTTCCTGGTTCAGCCTTTGTTTCTTTTTCCACAGTTTTACACCATCGTCTCCACCCTGGGGTCCTGAACTTTGTCTGCTCCCGCATCATCCCAGCCCGTTTCACAGCGGTGGTAAATGATGCTCTACATCAGCGCAGGTGGAGTATTGTTTGAAGGCACTTTGTGACTCGTTATCCCATCACGAATTAAGTTCTGTGTTTCTTTGATCTCTTTTTGCAGCTCAGCGGTGTTTAAGGCTTGCTGGGACTGCTCCGATGGATGGTGTAAGTATTGTGGGATCCGCAGAGCAGGAGATGAAGCATCACGAGCCCCTTGTTTGCGCATCGCTTGTACGCAGGCAGGTTTTCTGCTGGCCATGGTAAGAGATGAAACGGGGGTTACGAGCGCTCCTTTCTCAGAGGAGCGCGTTTGTGTAGGAGCTGCTGCCCTACAAGTGTGGGGCAGTGCCCTCATTGCTGTTCTGTGTCGAACAGGTGGCCGTGGAGATCTGCAGCACTCGCGGTGAGGAACGGGAAGCTGCATCTCTTGGGACGGCTCAGAACCGCACTGTGCTGATGGTAACTGGTCACCCACACAGGTAAGGACAGCGCGCACTCACCGGTGTTTGTCCATTGTGCACAGTGTGGTTCTCCCAGTGCTTTAGGGCTCCCAAAAGCTGCCTGTGCTTTTCCTTTTTCTCCTGGGTGCTGTCCTTGCTTCTGGCCTTTCTCTGTAGTGTTTGCTTTGCATTTCCCCTTGGCTTTCTCTGCTCTGTTCCTCTTCCTTCCCTCAGCTTTCCCTATTTCATCTCCTTCCCCTTTGCCTTTGCCCTTACCCTGCAGTGTTCTTCTTTTGTTGAACTTTCTTTTGTCATTGTACTCTTAGCCCAACTGGGGCTCTTCTCTTGGCCCAGCGCAGACTCATCTCTTGGTGCCATATCTTTGGCCCAACTCAGACTCATCTCTCGGTGCCATACTCTTGGCCCAGCTCGGGCTCATCCCTTCGCACTGTGCTCTTGGCCCAGCTCGGTCTCGTCTCTTTGAGCCATATCCTTTGCCCAATTTGGGCTCTTCTCTTGGCTCAGCTCGGGTTCTTTTGGCGTCGTACTCTTAGCCCAACTTGGGCTCTTCTTCTGGCATCGTACTTATAGCCCAGCCCGGGCTCATCCCTCGATGTTGTACTCTTGGCCCAGCCCAGGCTTGTCTCTTTGTGCCATATCCTTGGCCCAGCTCGTGCTCATCTCTTGGCGCCATACTCTCGATGCCCTCAACGCATTCTTTGTGCCATTCCCGTTCCCGTTCCTTTGTTGTTCACTTGTGTGTTCTCCTTGTGTTTGCTCTTGGTGTTCTCTGCAGTGTTTTTCTTGTGTTCTCCCTTAGTTTTAGTGTGGATTTTTCTGTGCTGTTCTCCATACCCTTTGCCTGGGCTTTCTTGCGCACTTTCATTGCTTTGTTTTTTCTTGGGATTTTGCTTTGCTTTTGGTTCCCTGGGATCAGCTGGGAGGCAGCTTTGCTGTTCATCTTCACCTGACTCTGCAGCTTAACAGGAGCTCTAAAGATGATTGTATTCACACACGATGTAGCTCTAACCCTCAGCACTTGTAGAATTACCAGTGTTTCTTTTGTAACTATGTTCCTTGTTGTTTACAGGTGACTGTTTCTCAGCGCACTTGTACTTCTTTCCATTGCCCTCATCGTGGTGATCCAACACATCCACGTCCTTCCACGGGGCCTTCCTCCTCCCGGACCGACCGACGCTTCCTTCTGCTGCGATGTCCTCTCCCAACTTCTGCAGGTGCGCTCCGTGCCCTCACTGCGGTCACTAATAAAGATATGGGACAGACCTCACTTCCACTCGGGACAGAGCACCCACCGGCTGCGTGTAACGGTTTTTAGCTCCACCCTATGGTCCCGGCCATGGCACTTGTTCTTTATCCAGCCAATATTGTCCCCATCTCACTGCCCACCTGCACTCTTCTCCTGGAGAATCCCGTGGGTCATCACGTCCACTACTTTGTCTCACTTACGGGGTTGAGTTAGCTTTGCTTTGAATTTTCTTGTTGAGCAGGCTAACCCAACCCTATAACCAGTACCCCTATCTCACACAGAGTCCTCTTGCACTCCTCTCTGATTTGATTTGATTTGATTGCGGCCAATTGGCTACCAGCGCTGATTTCAGCGCAGCAGAGGCTTTTGCCTCTCCCAAATTGAGTTTAGTTAGGCCTTGCTTACGGGGTTGGGTTAGCTTGCTCAGTTTTTCCTTGTAGAGTAGGCTAACCCAACCCCGTAACCAATGCACGGCCGTTGGTTGGAGGCCTTTTGCCTCTTCCCGGCCACTCTGAGACTCGTGCCGGTTTGCGGCCACTCTGAGACTCGTGCCGGTTTGCGGCCACAGATAGATGCTGATTTCTGCTCACGCAGTGATTTCTGCCTCTTCCAAATTGATTTCAGGCCTCACTTAGAGGGTTGAGTTAGCTTTGTTGTGAGTTTGCTTGTCCAGCAGGCTAACCCAACCCCATAACTGTCACCCCCATCTCACACAGAGTCCTCTTGCACTCCTCTCTGATTTGATTTGATTTGATTTGATTGCGGCCAATTGGCTACCAGCGCTGATTTCAGCGCAGCAGAGGCTTTTGCCTCTCCCAAATTGAGTTTAGTTAGGCCTTGCTTACGGGGTTGGGTTAGCTTGCTCAGTTTTTCCTTGTAGAGTAGGCTAACCCAACCCCGTAACCAACGCATGGCCGTTGGTTGGAGGCCTTTTGCCTCTTCCCGGCCACTCTGAGACTCGCGCCGGTTTGCGGCCACTCTGAGACTCGTGCCGGTTTGCGGCCACAGATAGATGCTGATTTCTGCTCACGCAGTGATTTCTGCCTCTTCCAAATTGACTTCAGTCTTTACTTAGAGGGTTGAGTTAGCTTTGCTGTGAGTTTGTTTGTCCAGCAGGCTAACCCAACCCTGTCACCAACACCCCCATCTCACACAGAGTCCTCTTGCACTCCTCTCTGATTTGATTGAGACTCGTGCCGGTTTGCGGCCAATTGGATTCCAGTGCTGATTTCAGCGCAGCAGAGGCTTTTGCCTCTTCCAAATTGAGTTTAGTTAAGCCTTGCTTACGGGGTTGGGTTAGCTTGCTCAGTTTTTCCTTGTAGAGTAGGCTAACCCAACCCCGTAACCAACGCACGGCCGTTGGTTGGAGGCCTTTTGCCTCTTCCCGGCCACTCTGAGACTCGTGCCGGTTTGCGGCCACTCTGAGACTTGAGTTCTGTCCATTTGGCCTGAGGTCTGTGTTGATTTTGATGTGGGACCTGGTCTGGTGCTGTGTACAATGATGGGACTGCTCTGATGCTGCGTACCATGATGCTGTGTGGGATCTGCTTTGATGCTGTATACAATGATGGACCCCGCTCTGATGCTGTGTACAACGATGGACCCGCTCTGATGCTGTGTACAATGATGCTGTGTGTTATCCACTCTGATACTGTGTACAATGATGTTGTGTACCATGATGCTGTGTGGCACCCGCTCTGATGCTGTGTACAATGACGGACCCGCTCTGATGCTGTGTACAATGACGGACCCGCTCTGATGCTGTGTACAATGATGGACCCGCTCTGATGCTGCGTATGCTGTGGCTGTAAACTGTTTCTCAGACCTGCGCTGAGTCTCTGTATGCCAACAATGATATCTGGAACGCACTCTGTATATGTATTTGCTATAATTGTCAATTGCACTGATGCAGACACTGCGTATGCTGTACCTGTAAATGTGTATTGTTTGCACTGCTCTGGGATATCTATTGCTGATATATGAGCAATGTCTTGTGTGTGTTGTGATGGAATAAAGGAATATTTGTCACACTGAACTGAGTGTTGTGTTACATTTCCTGCACCAGGAGCACATCACCATTCCAAGGTAGGTGTGACAGGTAAGTGTGGGGTTAGATTGAGTCTCTAGCTAGACTAAGCTTAGTGGTTAGTTAGTTGGTTGTTCTTGGTTGCTGGTAGAACTTAGCGCCTGGTTGGTTGCTGGTAGAACTTAGCGCCTGGTTGGTTGTTCTTGGTTGTGGTAGAACTTAGCGCCTGATTGGTTGCCGGTAGAACTTAGCGCCTGGTTGGTTGCCGGTAGAACTTAGCGCGTGGGTTGGTTGCTGGTAGAACTTAGCGCGTAGTTGGTTGCTGGTAGAACTTAGCGCCTGGTTGGTTGCTGGTAGAACTTAGCGTCTGGTTGGTTGTTCTTGGTTGTGGTAGAACTTAGCGCCTGATTGGTTGCCGGTAGAACTTAGCGCCTGGTTGGTTGCCGGTAGAACTTAGCGCCTGGTTGGTTGCTGGTAGAACTTAGCGTCTGGTTGGTTGTTCTTGGTTGTGGTAGAACTTAGTGCCTGATTGGTTGCCGGTAGAACTTAGCGCCTGGTTGGTTGCCGGTAGAACTAGGGTTAGGGTTAGGGTTAGGGTTAGGGTTAGGGTTAGGGTTAGGGTTAGGGTTAGGGTTAGGGTTAGGGTTAGGGTCAGGGTTAGGGTCAGGGTCAGGGGTCAGGGTCAGGGTCAGGGTTAGGGTTAGGGTTAGGGTTAG